>OZ010799.1:356337211-356833196 GCA_963932465.1 Maratus speciosus | reverse complement strand
TGCTACTAGGGATGTACACACCAAGTTACATCCAAATTGGTTCATAAATGCGCCTGTTATTGTGTGAGAAAAATCCAGTTGTTTCAAAATGTCAGCCACAATAGAAATTAAAAATGCTATAACTCAGCCATTTTTTTAGATGTAGACGAAATAAAATCTGTTCCAGAATCTTTGTATTAAGGTCAAACACATCCAAAAAAAAAAACTTTTTCATTTTCTAATTTCTTGGTACCTCATTTTAAATTTTTTTAAATTGCCGCCATTTTGAAACAAGAAGGCGGATGAAGCTGGCGAACGAACTCGGTTGAGACATTTGTATGTACTATGTACGCACCAAGGTACATCCAAATCGGTTCATAAATACGCCTGTTATCGCGTGACAAAAATCAGGTCATTTCAAAATGTCAGCCACGCTAGAAATTCAAAGGGCTATACCTCAGCCATTTCTTAAGATATAAACGAAACAAAAACTGCTCCGGAATCTGTGTATCAAGGTCAAACACATAAGAAAAAAATATTTTTTAATTTTCAATTTTTTGGTACCACATTTCAAATTAATTTTTTTTTTTAAATTTAAATGACCGCCATTTTGAAACAAGATGGCGGATGAAGCTGGCTAACGAAATCGGTCGAGACATTGGTATGTACTATGCATACACCAAGTTACATCCAAATCGGTTCATAAATACGCCTGTTATCGCGTGACAAAAATCAGGTCATTTCAATATGTCAGCCACGCTAGAAATTCAAAGGGCTATAACTCAACCAATTTTAAAGATATAAACGAAACAAGAAATACTCCCGAATCTTTGTATCAAGGTCAAATACATAAAAAAACAATATTTTTTAATTTTCAATTTTTTGGTACCACATTTCAAATTTCAAATTTTTTTAAATTTTTTAAATGGCCGCCATTTTGAAACAAAATGGCGGATGAAGCTGGCCAACGAACTCGGTCGAGACATTGGTATGTACTATGCACACACCGAGTTTCATCCAAATCGGTTCATGAATACGCCTGTTATCGCGTGACAAAAATCCGGACGTTTCAAAATGTCAGTCACGCTAGAAATTCAAACTGCTATAACACAGCCATTTTTTAAGATATAGACAAAACAAAAACTGCTCCGGAATCTTTGTATCAAGGTGAAACACATAAAAAAAAATATTTTTCAATTTTCAATTTTTTGGTACCACATTTCAAATTTTAATTTTTTTCAAATTTTTTAAATGGCCGCCATTTTGAAACAAAATGGCGGATTAAGCTGGCCAACGAACTCGGTCGAGACATTGGTATGTACTATGTACACACCGAGTTTCATCCAAATCGGTTCATAAATATGAGAGTTACAGTGTGACAAAGATCAGATATATATATATATATATATATGGATATATATATATATATATATATATATATATATATATCAACTTTTGAACGGAGGGTGGTTTCGGGGTCTGGGGGTCATGATCGATGAAAATATACCAAAATTTTTTGAAATCGCTTTCCTCCGAACGGCTGCAATAGGTAGCTTTTTGTAATGAAAGCTACCTAAAAGGGAAAAAAGCATATCCCCGACAGAAAAAAAGCTGCATTTTTATTTTACATTCCTAAATTTGCAATATAGATTTTATATCTACATATTAATATAGATAAATATGTATGCACATTTTTTTTTTATAAGAGATTTTTCATGTAAGTATAGATTTAAAATTAAACTCAATCAAAGTTCGACATTGTTATTTAAAACAACTTTTGTAATACTTCATAAGGAAATTGTTTCAAGAATTAAAAAAGGGAACAAAGCATATCCCCAACAGAAAAAAGCTGCATTTTTATTTTACGTTCCTAAACCTGCAATTCAGATTTTATATCTACATAATAATATAGATAAATATGTATGCACATTTTATTTTTCCCATAAGAGATTTTTCATGTAAGTATAGATTTAAGATTAAACAAAATCAAAGTTCGACATGGTTATTTAAAACAACTTTTGTAATGCTTCATTGTCAAGGAAATTTGTTTTCAGAATTAAAAAAGAGAAAAAAGCATATCCCCGACAGAAAAAAGCTGCATTTTTATTTTACATTCCTAAACCTGCAATACAGATTTTATATCTACATAATAATATAGATAAATATGTATGCACATTTTATTTTTCCCATAAGAGATTTTTCATGTAAGTATAGATTTAAGATTAAACAAAATCAAAGTTTTACATTGTTATTTAAAACAACTTTTGTAATACTTCATTGTCAAGGACATTGTTTCAAGAATTAAAAAAGGGAAAAAAGCATATCCCCGACAGAAAAAAAGCTGCATTTTTATTTTACATTCCTAAATTTGCAATATAGATTTTATATCTACATATTAATATAGATAAATATGTATGCACATTTTTTTTTTATAAGAGATTTTTCATGTAAGTATAGATTTAAAATTAAACTCAATCAAAGTTCGACATTGTTATTTAAAACAACTTTTGTAATACTTCATAAGGAAATTGTTTCAAGAATTAAAAAAGGGAACAAAGCATATCCCCAACAGAAAAAAGCTGCATTTTTATTTTACGTTCCTAAACCTGCAATTCAGATTTTATATCTACATAATAATATAGATAAATATGTATGCACATTTTATTTTTCCCATAAGAGATTTTTCATGTAAGTATAGATTTAAGATTAAACAAAATCAAAGTTCGACATGGTTATTTAAAACAACTTTTGTAATGCTTCATTGTCAAGGAAATTTGTTTTCAGAATTAAAAAAGAGAAAAAAGCATATCCCCGACAGAAAAAAGCTGCATTTTTATTTTACATTCCTAAACCTGCAATACAGATTTTATATCTACATAATAATATAGGTAAATATGTATATGCACATATATTTTTTTTATTATTACAAGAGATTTTTCATGTAAGTATAGATTTAAAATTAAACAAAATCAAGTTTTACATTTTTATTTAAAACAACTTTTGTAATACTTCATTGTCAAGGAAATTTGTTTCAAGAATTAAAAAAGGGGAACAAGCATATCCCAGACAGAAAAAATGCTGCATTTTTATTTTACATTCCTAAATTTGCAATACAGATTTTATATCTACATATTAATATAGATAAATATG
Organism: Maratus speciosus; assembly: GCA_963932465.1. Classification (NCBI taxonomy): domain Eukaryota; kingdom Metazoa; phylum Arthropoda; class Arachnida; order Araneae; family Salticidae; genus Maratus; species Maratus speciosus. Next base: position 356,830,067 of record OZ010799.1, on the reverse strand, counting down.
TATGCACATTTTTTTTTTCATAAGAGATTTTTCATGTAAGTATAGATTTAAAATTAAACAAAATCAAAGTTCGACATGGTTATTTAAAACAACTTTTGTAATGCTTCATTGTCAAGGAAATTTGTTTCCAGAATTAAAAAAGGGAAAAAAAAACATATCCCCGACAGAAAAAAGCTGCATTTTTATTTTACATTCCTAAACCTGCATTACAGATTTTATATCTACATAATAATATAGGTAAATACGTATGCACATATATATATATTTTTTTTTTTCAGAAGAGATTTTTCATGTAAGTATAGATTTAAAATTAAACAAAATCAAAGTTCGACATGATTATTTAAAACAACTTTTGTTATACTTCATTGTCAAGGAAATTTGTTTTCAGAAATAAAAAAGGGAAAAAAGCGTGTCCCCGACAGAAAAAAGCTGCATTTTTATTTTAATATTCCTGACAATACAGATTTTATATCTACATAATAATATAGGTAAATATGCATTTTTTTTTCATAAAAGATTTTTCATGTAAGTATACGTAGATTTAAAAACAAACAATATCAAAGTTCAACATGGTTATTTAAAGCAAACTTTGTAATATTTCATCATTTAGCCTAGATATATATAAGTAGATAATTGATATTTTTATTCTAATGTATTCAAAATTTGTAAGTGACATTTTGAATGCAAGTATTAAGCGAAAAATTTAAAAGATTTGTTAGAACAGAAATATATATTAATTTAGCAGTTTTCTATTTAACATAAATAATCTACTTCCGAATTGCTTAAGTATAAATTGCAGTTTCTTAATATATTACTGAATCAAATCACACTGTGTAGTAAATTTCAGTTTACCTAGGAACCTGAAAATCAGTTTTATGGACTCATATTACTTGTGCTCTAAATGCTGTTTGTGTGTTTGTAGGAACACACATGAAATTTCATGACAAAGTAAATACAGAATGGCTTCATTTCAACTTCATACAATCACGAAAAGAACATTTATAAGAACATTAGTTGATCATTCTTATTTTTAGAAAATGAAAAGGGTAAAAAATGTAAACAGTCAAATCATGATTTCACTCGGTTTTTTTATTATTGTTTATTTTATTTTTTATTATTATTTTCAATAGTCCACATTTTTTATAATTTAAAAAGCATTTCTTTTTTTAAATCAAATTTAAATATCATTCATTGTTAAACATCAGTAAAAGAATTAAAAAAATATATGCGTGTATAAAGAAACATGAATTTTATGCTAAATAAATAACAATGTGAATAAAATTCTCCTTTATTTTTAGAAAATGTAATTGTGATTTTACTCATGTTAACGATATACATTTTTCAAAAGTTAAAATTTAAAAAATGTTAAGTTTTAAAATTTAAATATTTTATATATAAAATAAATATATACTATTCAATATTTGATATATAAATATTAGTAAAAGAATTACTGCGTATGTATATATCTAAACATGAATTTTATTGCTACAGAAATAACAATAAATGCGAATGAAATTCGACAATATTTTTAAAAAATTAAAAGGGTAAAAGATTTAAGTAGTTTTTAGAGGTTTTTATATACTATATATACACATTATTAATAAGAGTCCACATTTTTATATATCTACCAGACGATGTTTTATATATAAAACAATTGTAATTAAATATTGCTATTAAAACAATTGTAAATATATATATATATACATATATATATATATATATATATATATATATACATTAACATGTATTTTATTAGTAAAGAATAACAATAAATGTGAATAACATTTCTTCTCCACAATGATCAGTGTTTGTGAAAAAAAAAAAAAAAGAAAAGAAAAGAAGCTAAATACAGTTGTTTGGGGGGGGGGGGGGAGTGAAAATTAGCATTGAAAAATACTTTGACCGAAAATATTTATATTTTTCTAGGGAAAAAAGAAATTAACGCATGCAAGTACAAGTAACAAAGTTGTTAACGTCAAGTGATTGTTTATATACGTAATATTATATTCAAGACAAAATTGTGATTGAAACCTCAATGCTTGCTCATAAAAATTACAAGATTCTTAATAAATTTTATTAGTTTTTTTTAAATATAAAGACTAAAACGATAATATTTAATTTTAGTTATTCTTATTTCTGCCAAATATACACTATATGGCCATTAATGACCGGCAACTTTCAATTTTAGACATTATGTCGAATATTTAGAGATATATACTAGACAGATTCTTCTGGAATTTCAGGATTAAAAAGAACAGGTATAACCTCATATTTAGCAATGTCGATTTGATAAGGGGGGCAATTAGGGGGCCAACATAAAATCAAAGAAATAAAATATTTGGGATCACCCTGTAAAATAAAATGCACGAAATGATCTATCGCTACCGAATATAAATAAATATTGTGTAATATGTGTATTCTTTAGTATAAGAATAGTACGTATATTAATAGAGTATATATTCTAGCTATTTATTTAAAAAAATAAAAAAAATCTTGCACGTTTTTTGCTTATAACATGCAGGGTTCTCAGCCAAATTTAACGCTGGTTTTAGAAAAATTGACAAAATATAGTAGAAACAATATAGTGCAATTAGAATATAAATATATTAAATATTTTAGGAAATATGAGCAGTTGTATGAAATAATTTTTATCTGCGCATGCGCGAACGATAAGAAGGATCATTTTACATAATTTAATAGTCAACTCTATGGAGCAACTTATTAAAAAAAATTTAGTCAAATATCGTAAAAATTCAGAAAGATATCGGCGTTAGAGTGAGCAAATTTTTAATTATTCTCTAAAAGCAGCTGAATGATAAGGGATTTTCCACAAATTGTCATTTTTAATTTAATATTTTTTTTTTCATCTTTTATTGATGCTTTAGTTCTTCTTGGATAACCACCTGGACGAGCCTATACCATGATCAAAAGAAGTATAAAAATCGAAGCATTTTTTCCAAATCTACTCGTTGATAGTCACTAAATACTAACTTTTTTCTGAAAGTCAGTTAATAAAAAATGACAATTTGTGTAAAATCCCTTATCATTCAGCTGGTTTTAGAGAACTAAAAATTTGCTCACTCTAGAGCCGATATCTTTCTGAATTTTTACGATATTTGACAAAATTTTTTTTAATAAGTTGATCTATAAAGATGAGTATTAAATTATGTAAAATGATCCTTGTTATCGTTCGCGCATGCGCATAAAAATTATTTCCTACAACTGCTCATATTTCTTAAAATATTTAATATATTTATATTCCAATTGCACTATATTGTTTCTACTCTATTTTGTCAATTTGTTTGAAACCGGCGTTAGATTTGGTTGAAAACCCTGCATTTTATAAGCAAAAAACATGCAAGAATTTTTTAATTTTTAAAAAATAAATCGCTATATCTCTATTAATATACGTGCTATTCTTACACAAAATAATACACATATTGTACAATGTCTTTTTATTTATATTCGGTAGCGATAGATCATTTCGTGCATTTTATTTTACAGGGTGATCGCAAATATTATTTTTTTTCTTTGATTTTTTGTTGGCCCTCTAATTGCCCCCCTTAACAAATCGACATTGCTGAATATGAGGTTATACCTGTTTTTTTTAATCCTGAAATTCCAGAAGAATTGTCAAGTATATTTCTAAATATTCGACAAAATGTCTAAAATTGAAAGTTGCCGGTCATTAATGGCTATACAGTGTATATCAGTGAGATAATGGAGGAAAAAAAATCAATATCTTGAAAGAATATCTTGAGGAAATATAAATATTCTTCCAATTTATTTACAATTGCATTATATGTTTTTTAAAGTTAAACTTATAAATTAAAGTTCTACATTCTTGAAACACATTAAAATGTTACTTTTTTCGTTAGTGATAAAGCGACTTTCACTTTGACAGATAATACCGACCCTATTCCTAGAATTCCAACCTAGAAGTTGAACAATGTAGTCCCACCCCAACTTCCGCTGAAACTCCACCAGGGCAATTACATGGAGAGAAAGCGAGTTTTGTCTGTTTTTCGTGATAAACAAGTGAATATTGCAATTTGCAACTATAAAAATGAATAAATAAAGATAAATTCCTTTCAAAAAGAATTCGTTTTCCTTACTTAATGGCGTAAAAGAGTTCTAAACTAATAAAAGCTGAAACACAAATAAATATTGCCGAAGAAAAAAGTCATTAAAACGGCATATATATACATATGTGCATACAATTGAAGCATTCAGGGGGGGGGGGGGGGGAGCTAAGGGGGCTGAAACCCCTCCCAGACCCGGAGACTAGACTAATTATGAAAGAATATTATTATTTTTTCATAGTTCCTTAAAAAATCGGAATTAAAAAATATATCGATTTTGTCCAACAATTTTTTCTTTTTTATAAATTTTGTTTTAAAATTCGAAATAGCATGTTTAAAATTTACTAATTAAAAAATTTGAGTTTTTTAAACATGTTACGTTGAAACAAAAGAATAGACATTATAGATAGGCTAGAGAATGTATTAAACTGCATATTTTTTCCCATTGAAATCACATTTTGCGAAAAACATTGTGGAGAGTTGTTTCTTCATCTGTAGAAACATCATAAACCAATCAAATTTAATTTTAATAAAAGATAAAAATGAAATAAATAAAAGTTGAATAAGTTTTCACTTACCGGAATATCGGTATTTTATAATGTAATCAAATCTCAATTAAACACTTTCATGCGTGATCGAATTTATATGTTAAAGAATAAAAAAAATAATTAATTTTAATGCTAATAATCATGCTGTTACTGTATCATGTTTGTCTGTACATTGTTAGAAATCTGCAGATGTAGCTGCATAGTCAATCCACTGCTTGTACAGGATATCTCTACTTTGACCAATTAAATACTCCATGTAAAGTAATCGTTTTATATAAAAGCGATAGAGTGACCATGAAGCTACAACTGCAGATTTTTAACAGTGTAAATGATGTTTGTTGAACATGAAAATGTTTACTTGAAAATTGATAGCACTCTAAAAATAGAAAATCACATTTGAAATTACTGATTAAGAGGCTACTTCAGTCAGGCGAAAACACCCATTCTCTAATGTTAATCCAATGGAAGAAATTTTTAAAGATATCTCGTTTCCATTTGAATATATTTAACACTAGAAAGACGGAGAATTTTACTTAAATTTTACAAAAAATATTTGAGACCAGAATTTTTATCTTAATTTATTAACTTATTTATTTAACTAGTTTTTTCTCTTTGTGTCTTTTAAACTATTTTTCTAATGAAATTTCTGGTTCAAACCGAAATATATTTATTTGGTAGCGGTCAAAATGACCGCTCGCCGTCTTTGTAGTGTTAAAAGATTTTTTTTTTTTTTTTTTTTTTTGCATTGGATAAATGAAGTAGATCTGTACAAATGCCGTTTTGTTCTTTGTTTAGAGTTATTTTTAATCAGGATACATCCACTTTAACGTATTTGAACAATATTGGCGTTTCATTGGAAATATCTTCAATGTAACGCCAATATTTGAAAAATACTGTGGTTTCATTGGAAATATTTCCAATTTAACGCCAATATTTGTACAATATTGGCGTTTCATAGGAAATATTGCGAATGTAACGCCATTATATGTACAATATTGGCGTTTCAATGGAAATATTGCCAATGTTACGCCAATATTTGTACAATATTGGGGTTTCATTGCAAATATTGCCAATGTAACACCAATATATGTACAATATTCGTGTTTCATTGGAAATATTTCCAATGTAACGCCAACATATGTATAATATTGGCGTTTCATTGGAAATATTTCCAATGTAACGCCAATATTTGTGCAATGTTGGGGTTTCATTGGAAATATTTCCAATGTAACGCCAATATTTGTACAATATTGGTGTTTGATTGGAAATATTTCCAATGTAACGCCAATACTTGTACAATATTGGTGTTTCATTGGAAATATTGTCAATGTAACGCCAATATATGTACAATATTCGTGTTTCATTGGAAATATTTCCAATGTAACGCCAATATTTGTACAATATTGGCGTTTCATTGCAAATATTGCCAATGTAACGCCAATATTTGTACAATATTGGTGTTTCATTGGAAATATTGTCAATGTAACGCCAATATATGTACAATATTCGTGTTTCATTGGAAATATTTCCAATGTAACGCCAATATTTGTACAATATTGGCGTTTCATTGCAAATATTGCCAATGTAACGCCAATATTTGTACAATATTGGGGTTTCATTGCAAATATTGCCAATGTAACACCAATATATGTACAATATTCGTGTTTCATTGGAAATATTTCCAATGTAACGCCAACATATGTATAATATTGGCGTTTCATTGGAAATATTTCCAATGTAACGCCAACATTTGTGCAATATTGGGGTTTCATTGGAAATATTTCCAATGTAACGCCAATATTTGTACAATATTGGTGTTTGATTGGAAATATATCCAATGTAACGCCAATATTTGTACAATATTGGCGTTTCATTGGAAATATTGCCAATGTAACGCCAATATATGTACAATATTCGTGTTTCATTGGAAATATTTCCAATGTAACGCCAATATTTGTACAATATTGGCGTTTCATTGGAAATATTTCCAATGTAACGCCAACATATGCACAATATTGGCGTTTCATTGGAAATATTTCCAATGTAACGCCAACGTATGTACAATATTGGCGTTTTATTGGAAATATTGCCAATGTAACGCCAACATTTGTACAATATTGGGGTTTCATTGGAAATATTTCCAATGTAACGCCAACATATGTACAATATTGGCGTTTCATTGGAAATATTGCCAATGTAACGCCGATATTTGTACAATATTGGCGTTTCATTGGAAATATTGCCAATGTAACGCCAATATTTGTACAATATTGGGGTTTCATTGGAAATATTTCCAACCTATTTCCAATATTTAGCCAATATTGGCGTTTAATTGGAAATATTTCCATCCTAATGCCAATATTTAGCCAATATTGGCGTTTTATTGGAAATATTTCCAATAAATGCAATATTGGCCCAATGTTGGGCCAATATTGGTTTGCTACTAGGGTCTCTCTTCAGGATTTTCTTTAAAGACATTTTCACAGTTCATATTTTCAAAAAACTTCACTGTTCTGCTTATCACTATTTTTCTACCGCCTATATAAATTCGGTATCCTTTGCTTCTTAAATCGTAACCAACAAAGACTCCTTCAGTGGACTTTTCGTCAAATTTTTGTCTCTTCTGTTTATGAACATACACATATGCTTTGCATCCAAATACTTTAAGGTGACTCAAATTTGGTTTATGCCCATTCCACAGTTCATATGGTGTCTTTTCAGTTGATTTTGTGGGTAATCTATTTTGTAAGTAGGCTGCTGTAGCTATGGCTTCTGCCCAGAATGTTTTTGGCAATTTAGCATTTATAAGCATGGCTTTACTCATTCAAATAAGCGAGCGATTCTTTCTTTCTGCGACTCCATTTTGGGACGGTGAAAATGGCGTCGTTGTTTCATGATTTATTTTCCTAAGTTTTTAAGGTAGTCTTTAGCAGATTCGTTGCAATATTCTGTTCCATTGTCACTACGCAAGGATTTAATCTTCAATCTAAATTTGTTTGTTGTTGATGCAACATACTCTTTTAATTTATCAAATACTTCATCTTTAGAAGAAATAAAATATACTTGTGTATAACGAGAGTAATCATCAATAAATGTAACGAAATATCTTTTTGATCCCATACTTTTTGTTTCTGCAGGACCGCATACGTCGCTGTATATCAAATCAAGTGGTTATTTACTTCTGTATTGCGTTTCTTTTGGAAATGATTTTTCTGTTAACTTAGCTTTTATGCAACTTGAACATTCAGTATTATGAGAACAATTATTCACAGTAATACCTAAAGCTAAATCATCCTTTTGAATTTTCTTGATGAATTCAAAGTTTCTATGGCCCAGCCTTTGGTGCCATTTTAGAATGCAGTTAACATTAGAACAAACGGGTAATATTTCTGAAGCACTATATACCTTTTCATTTGTAGGTATTATTTTTAATCTGTATAACCCCTCATCAGCTTTTGCATCTGCAACTAAGATGTTGCCCTTTTTAATTAAACATATATCATCTTTAAATGTTACAATAAAACCTTTCTCAGTACAAGACTGGACAGATAATAAATTACTATCCAACTCGGGAATATAAAGCACATGATCTAATGTAACTCTATTTGTTTGACCATTAAGTGTTTCAACATTAAAAGTACATTTACCCTTTCCCTTTGCAGTTAATTTAGTTCCATTAGCAATTGTAATTGTATCTTTATTCGAACTTTTTAATTCTGAGAACAGTTCCAAGGAATTAGCTAAATGAACAGAAGCACCTGAATCAATAACAAAAGACAAATTTTTGTTTTTATTTCCATTTTGTTGAGATATCATAACAAAACTCGAAGAATTTGATTCTTTCATTAATTCTTCCATGATAGTTTTGAGAATCTGATAGATTTTCATTTTGACTAGCAGTAGAGGCAGAGAAATTGTTTGGTTTTTTAAACTGTTGACGTGATATATCTTGGGTGAAATTTAGTTTTGTTTTGTTAGTATTATTACCCTTTAAGTGAAAACAATCTTCACGGTTATGATTATTCTTTTTGCAATGAGAACAAAATTTCTGCTTATTCAAATGCTTTGGTTTATCCCTATTACCCTTTAAAGCAATAGATTCAAATTTTGTTGAAATTTGTTTAGTTTCAACTCTTCTAAGATACTCATCAATTAATTTGTTTTGAACACATTTTAATGATAAATCTGTTTCATATTTACTTTCAATAGCAGTTATAAAGGTACTCTAAGAATTTGGTAAGGAACAGAGCAAAATAGCTATTAAATTATCACCTTGTATTACTTCACCTATACTTCTTAATTTTTCTGCTAATTCTAAGACAGTATTAATATGTTCCTGCATTTTAATACTTTCATTTTATTTAATGGAATACAGCTTCCTAAGAAGATAAAGTTTATTTGTTAAATTTACTCTTTCATGAACAGATTTCAATTGATCATATGTTTCTTTAGCACTTTTAGCATGTCTGACATGAACAATTTGTGAATCTGAGATATTTAAACAAATTAATGCCCTAGCATTTCTATCATTTTTTACCCAATTATCATCATTTTCCTTTTTAGGTTCAAATACATCGTCATACAGACCTTCTTTGATTAACAATTGTTCCATTTTGAACTTCAAAACTGAATAGTTGCCATCAGTTAATTTATCAACATAATGAGATTCTTTAATACTAGACATTATGATATAATAATATTTGCTTATTTCACAGAAAATAAAACTTTTTATCTTATTAATACATCAAAACAACAATTATAAACTCAAATATAATGCTAATGATGAAAAAAGAACAAAATAAAATTCTTGAGAACAATTTTTGAAGTTACTTTTGATTTCAGAAAAACTGTTCTTAAATGTTCAATTCTTTGTTTAAAACATAAATTTACATTTGCAACTTGTATAATAAAATTTCAATAAGAAATTGGCAAAATAATTTCTTTTCTTATCAGTACACAATACTTTTGATTTCAAAATAAGTACAATTCTTTGAATTTTCTTTTATATCATTCACTTAAGAAAAATACCAACATTCAGAAAATAATTATTTCTTTGAATTTAATTATATCATATTTTCTTCTTTTATATTACTATATTTAAAATTGAGATAACTTCAGTCTCATAATCGACTGTTAGAATGTTATTCCATATGGAAGGCATGAATACGAAATTCCTCAATAGGTAAACAATAAAAAAAGTTAAAAGTTTTACCTTTATGTTTTGATGTGTTTCAATGGAAATATACTCTTCTTTGGATGAACAAAGAACATTTATTAGAAGATTGAATACACTTGAATAATATATATGCTGTTCAAAATACGGATCACATTTCACAATAAAACAAAACAGATGTATAAGGCTATTTACAAACACAAAGAAATACTTTGAACTATGACTTGTTGCAGTTTTTTTTTTATCATATTATATTCCTTTGGAATATTATTGGATTTTTTTAATCAAGCAGCATTTTGCTGCCAACTGCTATAAGGGAAGGAGCAACACTCACTGAACTGAGTGTCTGTCACAGTAGATCGAATAAAAAAGATTGTCTGATGCTGCCATCTGGTGGATGTTCTTGAAAACAAAAGAGCATTTTCTAACAAATAATAATAATACATATTTTGATTCCGTAATCATTTCTGAACAATATGCAAAATACCGCATTAAAAATTCCCATTAGTTTACTAATTATGGCAGTTAAGACTACATAGGATAATTAAACTTTGTGTTGCGCTTATACAAAACGATGAAATTTGATACTGCGCGCAGCGTTACTAAAAAACTATGCGTGGCAATCAAAAGAAATTTTCTCCACATATTCATTTCTGTATTATCTATAATTTAAAACCGGAAAAATATAAGATTTTACTTTTCTGTTTTTGTAATTTGAAAATATTTTTTTAAAAGTGAAAAGTTTTAATGTTTTGTTAATTTTTTAATTTTGTCAATATTTTTTTCAAATATTCTGGTTTTAGTATAAAGGTAACACTATTATGTATTTATTTTCACCAAAATTTCCTCTTTATATGCATATTTTCAGATTTTATCGTGCGCGCAAGATTTTTTTCTCTTATTATCATATATTTTTAAACTTATCATTTCAATATTTATTTATGAATTTACAAGTATATATATATTTTTAAATATAAATATAAATACGAGCTTTATATTTAAATGAAGTTTGATTTTTATTTTTTGATTTATTGCACAAGTTTTGAAGCTTGGAACATAGTGATATTTTTTTCCTTTATCGAAGTGTTCAAAGGTACCCTACCCCCTTAAATAAGGACTTTGTTAAAGGAAAGTTCGACTGTATTATAAAGTTAAAGTCAATAGAGTTTGTCACATGTTATGACCATTACGACTTCTTAAAATGTTAATTATTTCCTTTTTAAGACTTTTTTTATTTTAATAGGATGAATATTATGTTGAAAGAGAAACAATGAAATTTCAATGAATCAATTTTTATCGATACATTTTTCTTGCTGTTTTAATTTCAACGGCCTCAGTGGATGTTAACAGTAATTAAAAGTTTACAAATTTTATAAGAACGTTTTGTAAAGAGATATTTCTTCAGAAATACGATATACTAATATTTCAATTAAATAGACAAAAAAAAAAGACCCAAGTGCCCTGCACTTGACTTTCCAAACATTTTATAGAATACCGTAGATCAGATTGATTTTTGGCCCAGTGGAATCATCTGAATACTCTACAACCTGTTTCAAAACCAGAGATATTACCTCATAATCGTTAATGCCTAATTAACGTTGCCCAGTATTTATCACATACTTATATCTCATTTCGTCGGTAACTTTGCCTGTATAATCAGTTGCAAAATGGTTTTAAAGTAATTAAGTACTTTATTCGTCTGCCGATTTATTCGAAAACACGTACTGAAAATTTATGCTGCTCAACGTTTATGGTACGACCGAAAATTTAGGAATTTTATAACCGGATCAATGGTACGGCATTCATGAGCATTCAGACATTGCAAAAATAGACATAACAAAAGGTATGAGTCATTTAACATCTTTGGGGTCATCATTATTTACTAGATTACCTAAACACTACAGTCTGTTTGTAATCTACTGTGATTGGAAATGTTCGGTGTGCACAATGATAACCCCATGTAAATGTTTTTTTTTCACATATAACTATTTTTTTCAATTTTTATTATTGGTATCATACAACATAAAACAATTCCTCTAAAATTAGTCTACAAGAGATTTACGAAGTGTCTTCAACTGAATTAAAATTAGCTATTTTAAGAGGACTTTACCCCCTACAATGCCAAGATCCGAGATACATCAGAAAGAATAACAAGAAATAACGATGGACTCAAACAATGAAGTCTGTTAAACTATATCGAACATATGGACAGATATCTAACATCTGTCCTTATTTTCATTTAGGTTATAAATTGAATATGATGCAATAGATAGCGCCACTATCGCTTACATACGGGTTTTGACAAGTCCTGCCTATGGAAATAAGATTGTTTTGAACCTGAAAAAGGGCGTATCGTATACGACCTTAGTAGTTCTCCAACTACCCCCTGAGGATGGGCAAGTTTTATTGACCCGAAACTGTCGGGTATATTTGCGCTTTTACAATATTGTAAGTAATTCATGCCACTTTGTTTGTTAATTTTAATATATCTACTTATACACTAATTAGCTCTTTTCGCCTTTAATTCGTTAAATAGCCTTTTGCAAAATTATGTGCTCATGAAACTAATGACCCAGTCTTCACATTTTTGTATTGCCGTGCCGCATACTCTCTTAAAAAAATTCAGCGATTTTAACTCCGACTGAGTGTATTTTCACTCCTTTCCAGTATTGAAAATGCACTTATCCTATAGGAGTAAATTTTATCCATCTTGCGGAGTGTTTTTTTTTTTCATTCCTTTTTGATAAGCTGTTTTCGCTCTTTTTTCGACTAAATTAATAGGCAAAACGAGTGACTGCACTCATTATTGATAAGTCATTTTTAACCCCCCCTTTTTTTGTCAAATTCAATAGGCAAAATAAGTTATTTCCCTCTTATTCTCAGAATTTTTTTTTTATTTTGTTTTTTAACATAGATAACTCCCCAGTTTGCAAAATGTATTATTTTTAAAACTCCATTTTATTTTATTTTAATCCAGATGCAGAAGAAGAGAAGAAATTTTGTTTTTCATTTCCGAAAGATAAATTAAATAATAATAGTAATAATAATAATAATAAAAGATGGTTCGCGCCATAACAAGACAAGATTTTTTACCTTGTCATATCCTGAAGTGCGCTGTTTTTACTTTATCTTTCTTATTATGAATTTTTTCTTTTTAATATTTTCACATTGTATATATAATTTTAACGTTATTAGTTTTAATTCGGAAATGTCGATTTCTTTAATTATTTCTGATAATATTATATCTTCTTAATATATTTTGCTTATGACACAGATAAATAATTATAGAATATAGAATTCATGTGTTACATAACTGCAGACTTTTTTTTTAGTTAAACTTTTGAATATGAACAGAGCGAAGTATAACACAAAAATAAAAATTCACAAAATCATAATTTAAAAAAAAGGTCAAGCTAGTTGTGTCATAAAATAAATTAATAATATTTTTACTACCTAATCTATTATTTTCGGATACTTTTCAAAATTATCTTTTACATTTCGTACTATTTATATAAAACTGTGTCAATTAAAATAATAATAAATAAAATGTAGATGTGTACAACTATCTAAATTAACACAATTTATTAAATACTTGTACTTTCTGAAACATAAAAAAATAGAACATATATTATAAATAAATAATAATTTAATAATTTTTATAATCATTGGTTGTGTCCCGCAAATATTTCTGAGTGTCATGAGCAAAGTTGTATATTAATAATAATAATATAAGCACAAAATGATACATGCTTAATAATGTAAATACAAATTAGCGTAATTTTACACAATTTGAATACGAGAAAACTACATATCTAAGAGCATTTTATTGATTATAAAAATTATGGAACAGATGCATTAAAAAAAAAAAAAAGAAAAAAGTAATTTAAGAAATTCATGTTTCCGGTTTAAAGTAATAACGTTAAATAATGCAAAAAATCATACATACAATGTGAAAATACAACAAGGAATGGGGAAGGAATTACAAGAAAGATGAAGTAAAACAACATACTTTACCTTAGAATTATCAGTATTAGTAAAATCCTAGAATCGCCGGTAGCCATCTTGGTTTTAGCTGGGAAACGAAAAATAAAATTATTCATTTCTTTGTGATGATTGCCCCCTCGCCCCCTGCTTTCGTGGACATAATCCATCTATCTTATTCTATACCATTTTTAAATCAATCAAGTTATAATTGTAATATTGTTTTAATCGTATAGGTAACGCTAAGCTTTGACGCTTAAACTTGAAACAAATAAGCGACTCCCTTTTCAAAACAGTTATCGTTTCTCCTCTGATAAACTATATATCGCGTTACAGGATTACAACCAATAGGGAAGCTTCTTAAACCGTTCTTTTAGAGATATTTTTCTGTTCCGATCTAAAATGAGCGGTCCAGGGGATGCTACTCCTAAAAGGGTGATTTGGGAAACCAGTTTTTTGTAGAAAATGTCTCTTTTTGTTAAAACAGATGCTCAGAAAGAACAAAAATACGCGTAAAACTTTTCGTTCTTTTGAATTAAGAGTGTAGTATATGCAAATGCACAGTTTAATGCTTTGTTAGGTTTATCGGGGATGCAAAATTTTGGATACTATGCTGATATCTCTGATTGGAGGAGAGTGGAGTTCTTTTCCTGTCGCGTGAAGCCATTGGTAACGTGTAATATGTTGAATAAGACAGGACGCGCGCATTGGAGATAAGCGACACATGGTGTGATGCAAAAGACTAAATTCTGAATTTAAATCCCGTTTCTTCTTTGTTTTCAATTTTTCTTCTTTTATTTCTTCTCGAAAGTCGTACGTTGTAAAGCTTGTCAGGTTGATGGGTTACACGCCTAAGAAGTACCTACGCAGTACAGGGCTCTTCCAGACAATGCATGTCACTGACAGCCGTTAGCATTTGTTGAAAATAGAAATAGCATTTGAAGAACAGCATGCCAATATGAAAATCTAGAATAGTTTGGAGAAACTGACGTCAGAATCATTCCACATTCTGCAGCATGTGTACGATGAGAAGGTAATATATCATGTGAAGATGTTTTCAAAAGATGATGTTTCAAAGAAGTGTCTGACGTTGAGGAAACTGTCAAGCCTATCTTTCTTTTGGCTCCAAGGAATGTTTTCAGTAATTGTACTCGCATTGGGAGAAGTTCATAACTGTAGGACTAGAGTACATTTAAAGTGTATATCAGTAAACTATGTCTAATCTCTAAAATATTTTATCCTAGTATTTTAAAAATACGCGATGCATTAAGTATCGCTGAAAAAATTATGAGAGGTTGTTTTTTGAAGAAAAATCTGGAAAACTGCAACTTTGCACTCTTTATATTTCACATAATATTGCGGTTTTCGTTTTATCCGAATCATGACAACATTTCAGAATCGTAATAAGATTTTTTAAATATTTCACATAGAAAGATTGCAATAGGCGATAGTTAAATATATTTATATTTATGTATAAGTAATATTCAAAAGTGTTTACAGTATCGCATTCAGTGACAAAGGATTTTTCTCTTAATCTAGATGTCTTGATATTAAATTATTAAATCTAGAAAATCTTTAAAAATTAGAATAAAATATTGCTAGAAAAAGGTATATTTTATTTATATTTTTTCATTTTATTTATTTTTTGTGAATGCCTAATTCTTTGTCTTTTAGCGAAACATGGCCAAACACATTTATTGTACACTCTACAAAGTACAAAAGTTTTAATTAACAATAAATTTCACAAAATTTGTAACAATGTCAAACACTCAATTATATATATATATATATATATATATATATATATATATATTCAAATGAATAAAAGTATGCAGCATTCAATCTGTTCCAAATATCATAAAACTAATACCGGAAACAAAAATAAAACATTTTGGAAAATATAACAGCAGTAAATTCCGGATAGTTTAAAAATATGTTGCAATGAAAACATTTTACTGTATGTTTAAAGTATAAAAAGGAACAAGAAAGCGGGAATAAAATTTCCCTTGCATAAATTATATTGCCTCATTCGATTTATATATGCAATTGACTTCTAAAAAAGATATAATCAAATTTAGAATGTTTTGAATAAATTTAACTTTTTACCATTTTATGTAGTTTAAAGAAAACAATTCAATTTTATAATAGAAGAACAAAATTTTTCGTACTGCATGTATTGTTGTGTATTCCAACTAATGTTTCAATGAAAATTTTGGATTTCGTAAACAAATAAATTCATATAGCAAAATAAAAGTACCTGTGTTTTGTCACATAATGTTTTCTCAACACCAAGAACAATAGCATTTAACGATAATTTCCATCAACTAAATGGAATATTCCATGCGTTAAAAATCACATGTGGTGTTCTTAAGATGTAAAATATCGGAATTTTTTATATGAGTAACTCACATTAATATATATATATATATATATATATATATATATATAACCATTAAAAACATTACAAATTACCAACAAACATTAAATATATATATATATAATGAGCAGCAAATGAAAAATGGATATTTGTAGAACCTAGACAGAATCTTCAGGTTCAAATGTCTAGTGTTCAACAAGTAAAGTGTTTGGTCTCATCTTCATATTAGCTGTAAAAAAGCTAAAGAATATGAATTTGGGACTACCAACACACACAAAATAGAGAAATAAATTATGAAAAACAAATAAGTATAAAATAAAAAGTGATTAAAAAGGATTTATAAATAAAATTCACATTACCATGTTGAAATCATTGCTGACAAAGAATGAGACAGCTTTAAATACAAGTAAAGGAGATTATTTGCACATGTTGCCAAAAAACGTTTTTTAAATATTGATGGAACAAATAACGTACGATATGGTCAAGCATATTCCTCAATATATGTTACCAGTGCCCTCTTTAGATAACTTAAAAATAAATTCCACCATGCCTAGAGTCAAATAAATGATAAGTAAATAATAATGGAAAATGTTAATACATTTACGCCGTTTCATTAGAAAAAATAAGTAAATGGTATATTAAATAAAATTAATATGTAAATTGGTGATATTGATTCATTAATTAATGTTTCACATAAATCAATGTGCCTAACCATAACATATCACTATTTAAATTCCTTTGACTACAGTGCATCAACACTGAAATAGAAATATAATTAAATACAAATAAAAAAAAATTATTAAAATTATTATGCTAAGGAATTAATATTAGTAATATTAATAATGATAATAAATTTTTTTAATTAATTAATTCCATTTAATGCGTCCACAAACTTTCTTAAAAATTAAATATACCAGATTAAGGGTAATGGGTAGAATAAATAATAAAATTTATAAGTAAATCATACACTTTAATCTCCTTTAATATAATATACTATGTATTAGAAATTAATATGATAGTCCTAATTGGGCTAAAAATTTAAAAACAGTTTAAACGTTAACATTATAAATTAATGATTATTGAATAGAAATAAATTTAATTAGAATTGATATATAAAAGTATCGAATAAACATTATAAAATGTATAATTTCAACGTATTTATAAGTAAAATTCCCCCTTCCTTTTTTCCGTAAATTAACCAATGCGTATTATCCAGAGAATCCCACCTTCCTCCGTACTCTAACATCTACCCACCGATCCATCGTATAGTTTTTTTTTTTTTTTTTTTTTTTTTTTTTTTATAATTTTTTACGCATATGTTAATTTGGTTTTTAAGATCATGATTGTACTAATTGCATAGCTGCCAACTTGTACGGATTTTTCCCACCACTAAAGTTTTATCGAATATTTGATCAAAAACAATCGCCGAAATATGCATTTTTCTAACGATTAAACAAAACAAAAATTTCTGTTAAATTTTAGTGGTAGAAAAAATCCGTACAAGTTGGCAGCTATGTAATTGTATATTAAAGAATATATGAATTTTTTAGGAAAACTATGTTTTAATGCATCATAAATTAGATTTTTAATATTGTTGTTAATTAGATGAGAAGAACATAAACGCTTAATTCTATATAAACGATTAAGGTATATATTACGATAGACAGAGTGATGAAGACAAGATTTAGATTTAGTAAATGTATTAACGTTGAATTTAAATTCTTTAAGTTTTCATGTAGATCAGTTATAGTTTTGTTGTCTTTTAGTGTAATTTTAAGATCTAATATATATATATATATATATTTCTGTTTCATCACTTAATATTTCTTGACTATAGTGTGTAAGAGTGTTTATCAATAAACTGCATGCAATCTGTAAAATATTTTATGTAAATAAGAAGTAAAATAATAAAATTAAACAAAAAAAGTAAAAAAAAAACCCGACTGTGTAAAAAGCGAACTAATTAATTATTTATCAACAATGTGAAACTATTTTTTATATTACTTACCTTTTTTTATGTACTTGTATTGAAGACTTTTAAGTTGTGTTTAATTGTTAGTTCCTATCTATAAACACTGTTTTGATGAGGCCTATAGATGCCTATAAAGTTTAGAGTTGCAGTAAAGCTAGAGATCCTACTTACACAATTTCCAGGTTGTGCAATATTTAAACGGAGCATTTGACAGTAAAATACTCAATGTAACATCGTCTTTTTTTTGAAAGACATATCCAATGATATGCCACTCAACAGGGTGCGTAAAATATTTTTTTCATCTCTACCACCATTTTGTATTTTACGGCCGTTATTTTGAATTTATAAAAACAAAACCTAACCTATAACAATCGGACGGTTAAGACAAATTGATAGAGACCTCATTCATTAAAATCCATCCAGCCGTTGGGATGTTTCGAGGGTATAAATAAATCCACATACCCAGATACGCGTGAAACACATAACCCTTCTTGACAGTCGGGTAATAAATGTGTTAACACATGCTGTTAAATTATTAAGAAAACATACTCCTAAATTATTATCAAAATATACATATTTTTGAAAGTAACTTTTGAAAAAAAATGTGAATTATTACTCATGGATATTTTCCCAGATACCGATTTCGAAAATATTCGAATACGCTAATCCAAAAAACACCTCCTTACAAATATTGTTGTGCTTAAAAATCTACCCCCATTTCAATCTGCTTTGAAATGATTAACTATGATTTCATCATTCAGAGTTCCAAACATTAAAACAACATATCTCCTAAAGTAATTGACCGAGTGACCGTTCCATTAACCTCTTCGTTCCCAAAGCTAAAATAATACTACAAATACTCATTCATTGGTTTTAAACAAACAAAATGACATCATAGATGACAGAAAAAAGAACTTTTCGGAAATTGATACTTTAGCAGACTAGTAATTTAGGTTTACAAATAGGGATCTAACATTACAAATTCCGTTAAAATATAAATTTAATTATCACTAACCCAAATTCACACAATCACAAATTTAAGGCCTTTAATCAAGTGAATGATATACAAGTCCTCAAAACATTTTATTGTAAAGGATTTAATTTAAATAAGTATATGAAAATTTCTTAATTTCTTGACCACACTTTCTTAAAGGTGTTTTGTAAACTCAGATGAAAATAACATCTTTTTTATGAGGAAATCAGCAGAGAGTTTACCATTTATTGGTTTGATTTTAAAGCAAAAAGCATTCAGCTATAAAGAAATGAAGTCAAAATGTAAAAAAGTCAAACAGACCCAGGTAGCGAGGAGGTTATGACTGTTCCAAGCGTAAAGGAAAAAGTGAATTTTTCATAATCGAATTCGTTGTCCACGCCAAATTAACGTATTGTAACGGGAATGCCTGTGAAAAACATAAATTTCATTGAAAAATTTAGGCGGTATTTTCAATATGACCACTGAATTTTTATAAAAAATTGTGTTTTAAAACAATATTATCACTTTTTTTAAATTACTTTACTTGTTATATTATAATACTTTTATTAAACTTTTATTTTATACTATATTTTATAAATCTGCGTAATATTTGCATAACTTTGCATAAATATATATTTGCATATTGTTTATTTTATATTATATTTTATTTTCATATTATATGTTATATTATATGTTTTTGTTTCGCTCTTTGCCACTTAAGCAGTGTAAATCTTTGAAAGTACAGTATTTTTTCATTTTATATTGTCTGATGATGGCTACTGGTTATCTGAAAATGCTCGTTAAAATTTGGCATGATTTGACATTTATGTGTTTAACATCTTGATACTTTTAATGTTTTAAAAGTTTTATATTATATTATACTTGTCCCTATTTTAGTGATAAATAAATTGTGAACCAATGCAATCACGTTGCTTATGTCGACGATTAATCTAATGTAAAAAAAAGGGAAAGGGGAAAGAGAAATCCAAACCGTAGCTCCAAGATATAATCCTGATAGAGTGTTTTCCCACAGGCGGCAGAAACACATTTGTTAGTCCATTCTTTTAAGAGCTGTTTTAAAAAGATTGATCAAGGTTTATACTTTTGCTTAAAAAACTCAAAAAACTGTACGATTCTCAATATACGTGCCTGTTTCAAAACATGACGATTTATAATAAATACAAAATATTAGTAAATCATAATGAAGGGAACGAATATTTTTTCCAACTGGATTAAATCATATTCAAGGCTGGAGTAGCACAGTTGAAGTTTATTCCAACAGAGCGAAAAATGTCCAGACCACGGATCGAACCTGGATACTTGGCGTGCCGTGCCAATGCCTTACCTGTTAGGCTATCCGGACCGATACCTGGTTGACATAATTCACTCTTATTATTTGGACTTGGCTGCGAACTGCAGCGCTAGTTTCATTCATCCGAGCTATAACTATAGCAGCTATAGCTATAACTATATCTAATTACATGGTTTACAGGAGTTTCCGTGTTAAGGTAGTTTCATCATGTAAATGCTATAGTTATAGCTCGGATGAATGAAACTAGCGCTGCTGTTCGCAGCCAAGTCCAACTAATAAGAGTGAATTATGTCAGCCAGGTATCGGTCCGGATAGCCTAACAGCCCTCATAGCATGCATGGTCACAGTGACGTCATTGTGACGTCACTGTAAGTCACTGTGGTCACGTCACATCTGTGACCAAAATGCCACCACTCAGTGATGTCACATTGTGACTGAGATGTGAACTTCTTAGAAAACTTTAAACAATTATAAAAATTCTTCAAAACATGTTACTTATTGTAAAATTTTATTTTTCCGGCAATTAAAAAAATATTGTAACGTCACTGTTATGTCACTGCATGTAACGTACGTCACGTCATATATGTGACAAAAAAACCACCATATTGTAAATCACAGTGTGACAAAAATATTAACTTCAAAAATTTTTGAAAATGAAGAGAAATATTTAAAACATGCCCTCGTTACAGCGGCATAAGGAATGAATATTAGTGGACAGCAAATAGTAAATTCGGACACGAAAAGAAGGGGGACGGGAGAAAAAGAAAAATGCACGGTACAAGTATCAACAAACTAGATTTCCATGCTATATTTTATCAATTTGATATCTAAGAAGTGAAAGTATACTTTTTTCATGATTTCAATTTTATCTAGTATTGCAATTTAATATAATAATACATCACCGATTGTTATTATTATAAAAGTATTTCTCAGAAAAATGCTATGTGCTGGAGCAATTTGAAACATATTTAGAATTAGAAATATTAAATCTATACACTTTACATATTTAGTTTGCAGGGAGGAAATTTTTTAACTTTTTTGGCGACCACTGGTCGAAACACTTCTGTGGTTTCAAACTAAACATTTTCTATTACAGTTAAGTCTGCAGATTTTAATGAGCACGCAGAAAGAATCTTCAGAGTTTAGTCATATATGCATTTATTGCTTTATAATTTGCATTCAAGTCATATTTTTTTCCTGTTAATCTATTTTTAGTAACCGTTTTTTTTTTTTTAAATTTTACTTCTTTCAGCCTTTTTAAATAAAATTAGCCTTTTCCGAAAAAAAAAATATATACAAAATATATACAAAATTTATGCAAAACACATGATATAATTAATTTTTCGCATTTCCAATTTGTGTTTTAGAGGTATGACTTTTAAAAAAGTTATTTTACAAATTGTTTTATTCTGCAGAAAATTAACATGAAAAGATTGACAGATTGACAAAGAAAAATTTTTTATCCTCGAAAACATTTTTTTTATTTATTAAGAAGATATTTTTTATTTATTACGCATGAAACAAACTTTACTTAAAAAAAGGGGGTGGTATTATTACCATTAAATTTTTTTTACACATTTTAAAAATTTAAGCAGTGTTTTATCTAATAAACTTCCGTTTTCAAATGAATTTTTTTGAAAGTGATAAAAAAGAAATGGTAAAATGCATTGGAAAATTCTTCAAATAGAAAATTTTAATTACAGACTAACTCATAAAACTATTCCGCCTGAAAGTTAGGACTACAAATAAACAGTAAAATCAGCTGCTGGAGATCGTCTGCGTCGGATATAACCGCAACCGCAGGGTAAACAGAGAACTTTTTGTAATACACGCGGGAAAAGAACATGACCAAGTCTACAATGTAAGCTTTTGTTTTTGCTTTTTTAAATGTAAGAGAAAGACGTCTGCCATTTTCGGGCAAAAATACTCGGATATTATTAATTTACAGCAAAAAAAGGTAAGTCTTATTTAATTTAAATTTTTTATTTCTGTTTGTATATTACGATTATGAATTAAATAGTTTTATGTTATACATATAGAAAGTGACTGATCTGGAATTGTTTTGAAGCAAAATTTTCCTAATCGACACTATTTTGTAAAATGTGTTAATCGGCCATCGCTCAAAAAAAAAAAAAAAAAAAAAAAAAGAAATTCATGTCTACATTCATAGTGGGATGAATATAAACATTAATTTGCAGTTACTTGGGATTGAGACAGTGATGTGGAATTTTTTTCGGCTTCTTATTTTTTTCCTGATTACTAACACTCATTTAACAGTATTTATCGTCATTATTATTTTGGAGTTAAATATTATATTCGAATAGTATGATATTACGAAACTGTTTCAGTTTAGAAATTAACATTATAGTGCGAAAATGTCTTTTTACATATTATAATAGCGTAACTTTTGAAAGATTTTTTTTTTTTTTTTTTTTTTTTTTGCTAATAATATTTTAAATTATTATTTAAAATCCTGAATCTTCATACCAATGTTTTCAGATTTAACATTTGCCAAAATTATAAAATAATAGGAATTCCTTATAACATATGGAAAGATTTTTGAGAAATTGCTAAATCTAATAATGCATTTGATTCATCTATTGTAGTTAGTTGTTGTTTAATAGTACAATTAAAAATACTAATTATTATTTTTAGTGTTTTTCAAATTGGTATATTTATTTATTTATTTTTAATTGTATGTAAGCATTTTTTTTCTATTTGCGATTTTAATCAAACATTTAATTATAGACATTCAGAATCAGTTATTAAATTTTCTTCGATTGTAAACTCATTTTCTACGTTTTCGATACACATAAATATTGGCATTAAAGGTGTATTCGAAAAAATATTTTTCCACCTTCAACAGCTCGATATTTTCTGAGACATTTTCAGACTCATTTTTAAAAGTAAAAACATGAAACTTGCTGAGGTGATTTTTGAAGAGATGTTTAAGAGGCCGTGTGATTTCATTTTCCCCTCAATTCATTAGAATTTAAGTTTTAAATAATTATTTTCTCAGTAAGACCTTTTTTTTTTCATTCCCAGATCTTTCGCTGTGAAAAATTCGGTTCAAAACGCCTACTTTGACAGCATTTTTTTGTAATTTTTTCTGCATTTATCAAAAAATCGAGAAGCACGGCACATTAGGTAGTTTCTAAATAAGAGAATTTTTCAGTTTGATGCGTTTGAGAACAAAAAGGAATTTAAAAATGAATCAGAAAATAAGCAGTTTGGAAACCTAAAAGCCTTTACACCCTTAAAAAATAAAATATTATATTTAAGCATTGAAATAAAGTGATTTTCATGCCTGATAGGAAGCTTATAGATTAAACTGCTTAGTATATGTTTTTTAAAGTTCATTATTTTACTTTTATATTTCCTTTCAATCATTTATTTTACTTTTATATTTCCTTTTTAACACCTTTCAACAAAGTTGAAAAGTGTTTATGACTTTGGTTTGTCTAGCCGTCTGTCCGCGCTCTAACTCTCGTAAATATACTCGGATTGCTCTGAAATTTTTAGATGTTATTGACCTTTACCATAGCACGGTCCCTATGTGTAACGACGTTTGTAGCATGTTTAGTTCATTTACAGGTACAGTCAAAAGTATTCCGTTACATTACGGCCTATGGGAAAAAATCGTTTCAAAGGTTTTTTCATGATTTTACACGTTTTCATACAGAAAAAAATTGATATGCATTTATGAAACGTACTAATATATGCATTCTGAAGAATACGAGATGCAAAGAATAGTTATTGTTCATTTACAGGGCTAAAAAGAAATTCCAATACATAATGATATAGCGGTGGAGGGAATTGTTTGCTGCGTACTTTAATTATGTTAATCTATTTCATATATAATGAAAATGATATACGTCGCTGAGGTTTACATACTATAAATTTTTCATGTAGCATATGAAGTGTATATAGCATTTACAGGCACACATAATATAGTTCAGATACTATATAGTATCCGAAGTACTGTTCATTTGTGATGATTGCTGGAAAAGCATTTTAATTATGATATGCGCTTTTATGATTCACTATATTTATGCATAGTATATGGTGTATATAAATGCTATAATTCATATACAGGGCTACACAAAAGTATTCGCAAGGATTACTGGGTATGAGCGCAAGTTACTTAAAGGTGGTTTTTAAATGAGTTGTGCATTTTTACGCTGAACTGAATTTAATTTACTGTTGTATAATATAGATAAAATGGTATACAGGGTCATGCAAAGAATTGGATACATGGCCGTCTATAAATTATAATTTCTGGAAATGTGATTTCAGCTGTTTTAAGTGTGTTTTAGTTTGAATTAAATTTTAACTAAACGGTGGTGTGTAATGAAGGTTCTAGGTCAACTACAGGGTTGTACAAAAGTTTTAAAGTATGTTTCCATATATTAGTATAAATTGCTGAAAGAGAGTTTCAACCTGTTATGCGTTTTCTTGCTAAACTAAATTATCCCATTATATAATATATATATCAACCTACAGATCAAATACAGGGCTGTTCAAAAGAATTGGAAAACCTATTTAGCTATGGACAGTAACTGCGGAAATGAGTTTTTCAAATGTTTTATGCGTTTTCTAAAATGTTTACTTAGTTCTCTTATTTACCATATTTCCCTAAATAACGAAGTTTTTTTAAAGCATTCGGGAAGTGTTGGAAAGTGTTTTATAATCTATGCTTAACGCACGATTTTTCTTACTTGTTTTTTCTATTTCCCAGATCAGTCTTTTCCTATAGAACATACCAAATCTATTTAAGCTCATATTCACAAAATACAATTTACACGGAAATAAAAAATTTAAATAAATATGGCTTACGTCGTATTTAATAAAGCAAAGATTAATCACAACCACAACACCTTAAAATCTTATACATTCTTAATATCAAGCTTGAACTCAAGATCAAGCTTAGAACTTAATAAAAAAAGATGTCAGTTGACAAACATTGTTTTTTAAGTGGAAAAATTAAAACTATTTTAGAAGAATAGGACTCCAAAATAGCTATATTTTGCTAAAAAGTACGGTAAAAAGATACGATTTTATATCTCAAACAAAACTTTATTTTAAATTTGTCCATTTTGAAATTCATCACAATATTAATACTTGGAAATTTTTCCACAAAGAAATATTCGGTTTGCATACAATATTTCAAATGAAAATCAAATTTCAAATTAATTGCTTAAAAGGCGCAAAGGCCAACCTAGTGAAAAGAGTCCATGCCGAGACTCGAACCCGTGCCATCAGCATAGCGCACTAACATTCTACAGACTAAACCACATGGAACGACACTCAGCCTGAAATATTTCTCGCTATTACATGCTGGCAAGGCTACAAAAGCAGCATAAGATGGGATATTTATCGTGAGCCACCGACATGGGGCGAACACGAAACTTAATTAAATTCAGCATCGATTGAAACTATATTAAGACTTCGAAATTTTTCCAGAGAGAAACATTCGCCTTGCATACAATATTTCAAATGAAAATCAAATTTCAAATTAAAATTGACTTTTAAGCATGTAATTTGAAATTTGATTTTCATTTGAAATATTGTATGCAAGGCGAATGGTTCTCCCTGTAAAAATTTCCAAGTATTAATATAGATTCAATCGATGCTAGATTGAATTAAGTTTCCTGTTTATTCCATGTCGGTGGCTCACGATAAATATCCCATCTTGTGCTGCTTTTGTAGCCTTGCCAACATGTAATTGTGTGAAATTTTCCAGGCTGGGTATCGTTCCGTGTGGTTTAGTCGGTAGAATGTCAGTGCGTTATATTGATGGCCTGGGTTCGAGTCCCGGCATGGAATCATTTTCACTAGGTTGGCCTTTGCGCCTTTTAAGAAATTAATTTGGAATTTGATTTTCATTTGAAATCATCACAGTGTTTATGACAAGTTCGTCACAAATGACACATATTTCACAAATTGGTCACAATGTGACTTCAAAGCATTGTCGCTTTCGTCACATGTTCGTCACAAAATTAATGCCAAAGTAGTCACAAATGTCACACTTTTCACAAATTAGTCACACTGTGACTTCACAGAGTGGTCACAATGTGACGTCACAAACGACCTCTAAAACGGCCATAACGACCTCGCATTCTAGTCACTATGACGTCACATCGACGTCACGTGACGTCACATCGACGGTCACAAAGTCACAGTGTGACTTCACAACGACGTCGCCGTGACGTCACCATGCCTTACGGGAGGTAAGGCATTGGCACGGCACGCCAAGTATCCAGGTTCGATCCGTAGTCTGGACATTTTTCGCTCTGTTGGAATAAACTTCAACTGTGCTACTCCAGCCTTGAATATGAAAAAAAATATTAGTAAATCTATTTTTTTTTTTTTTTTTTTTTTTTTTTTTGTAAATCATGCTCGTAAATTATTTGTAAAGTTATAAAGTGTCATCCATTGCGTCACATTTCGAGAGGAAGGGGAGTACAAGGTACGACGCAGTATGACAAGGAGATCGGGCTGTGTTAACACTTTGGGACGATAGATCTAAAATATGAAAACAATTAAGCTGGCATTATATGCAAGCTGCATAATAAAGTTCATTAAAAAAGTGTGTATATTTATTCTGATAATATTAAGCATATTTTTAAGGTTCCCTATTTTAAATTAAAAAGTAGGAAATTTCTCGTTAAACGTTGCAAATGAGGTGCGTTCGTACTATAACTAGTTTTATAAAAAGAAATTTTGCACCGCATATTGTACTGAATGTATATTTTAGTGCACTTCATAAGTGCCTATCAATTTCATTCTGATCGAAAGGCTATAACATCATTAAATACTTGAAATATTTTTTTAACATTGGCCGTATTGTAACGGAAAATTTTCACTGTCCCTGTAATTAAACTATACATTCGATTTTCATAAAATTTGAAATAACTCGACAAAATTATACAACAATTATATATTTATAATTTAAGACCATTCGGAAGACTATAACATCATTAAAATGCACTTGCAATAATTTTTCTTCCATTGGCCGTAATGTAACGGAAAAACTTTGACTGTCCCTGTCATTAAACTATACATCCGATTTGCATAAAATTTGAAATGACTTGACAAAATGATGCAACAATTATATATTTTAAATTTCAAACGATTCGGTTGAGTAGTTTTAGAGCTGTTATATGCGGACGGGCAGACAGACAGACGGACTGAACGACGACTATAGGTGCTACGTATTTATATAATTATGAACGCACTTAAAAAGGGGACTGTTATAAGATCACTCATGTCTGTAGTTCCGTCTGTCACAGTCGTTTTTCTTGAAAACTATGGAGCGTGGAAAGTTTAAACTGGCGTATTAAAATTTGCGCACTTTTCCAAGTCGATGCTGTTGTTTAGAGGTGAGATGCTTTGTGACGCAAAATTCTTTCAAAACTATGCTTCAAATTCCGGAAACAAGGTTCGTATGAGTCCTGGAATTTCAAGACCAGGAAATTCTTCGGTAACAGTATTTTCTAATAGAAAACCTCTCCTTAAATAATGCGAATTTTCGCACGTTTGAACTAGATTTTTTTCTTTTTTTTAGTATAAAACATATTGGTAATTTACCTTGAAAATATCGGCACCCGTACGAACCTTGGGAAATGTGACAACGAAAATGACGATTTCAGATTTGCCGACGAAATTAAATAACACGTACGTCAAGGTGCATACAATTTTACCACAAATTTTTAGTAGGATATTTATTATTAGTTAGTCGCCGTAAAGTTTTAAAATCTGATATCGATCTGAATCGAATGAGATGTTTACGAAATGTTGGATTTAAATATAAAATAGAAATTTTCTAAACGGAAAAAGCGATACCATATTCCTTAGAAATTTCAAGGGGTGTTCGCACCTTGGTATGCTACAAAAGCCAAGTTTCGAAGTAATCGGACAAAATTGGCAGACTTGATTGCAGAAAATGTTAGGAAATCGCTCACTGTTTAAACATATATTTTCATTTCAATTTTTGCACATGGTTTAAGCAGGTCAACCTGAAAATCCCAAGTATGCACTTTCACCTTTTTTAAAGTTGTTTGGAAACTAATATATCAGTTACTGGTGTATTTGGGTATATTGACTTTATGGAAACCTGAGAAAGAAACATATTTTCGAGGTTTGAAGTAGCATTTATACTAATAAAATTAATTGTAGTCCCTCTAATTTTCGATAACGTTTCCGAATAGTTTTTATAGTGTTAAGTTTACTCAAATTGAATGTCAGATTTTAGGAGGCTATGAATTCTCAATTAGATATTTTCAGCTACCTAACTGAATTTATACATAAAGAGTTACAGATCAATATTATTTTTTATGAAAATGATAATGTTCTTAATTTATTATGTTTCTCTGTAAAACATGTTTGTTAAAGATGGATATATTTACTATAATTTAGGAACTGTAAAAAAAGATCTCAATTGTAAAGAAAGATCGGAATTTAAATTTGTATTTTTTGCCCGATGAACTTACGGGTTTCGACGATCATATTAATTACAATGCTGGGATGCATTGTAATTATGAAAATTTATCAGCATGAGATGTTCATGGAAATTTATCAGCATCCTAAAACCGATAATCCGGTTTTAGAAATTTAATTAGTGCACTATTAAAACTACTTGGAAATGTTGCCAAAAATTGGTGACAGCACATGAAAATTTGTTTTCAATAAATGCTTCCTAAAATCTCGAAAAAATATTGGTTTTTGATTAAAAAAAAGAAAGCCAATCATAGGTAACTTGTAGTCGGTTATTGTTTGTTTTAGTTCGTGGTTATATAATTCTAAATGTATAAGGAAACATTTGTTCTTATTTTCGCAGTTTAGTTAATTTATTAAATTATAAATTAAGAAAGATACACCGAATTATATCGAATTCTCATTTAATTTTTAAAGAATGTTTATTATTTATTATATAATTTAAACCATATCCAACTATAATTACATAGGTTATTTTAAGACTTTATTTATATCCTTTTACGATTAATCTATGATTCTTTAAAATAAAAAATTAAAAAAAAAAACCCTTCATCTCCTTTCAAAATCTTTAACCCTTTCGAGGGCAAATTACTTGCTAAAACTTTGAAACGACTGAATGACACCTGGTTTTACGAAAAATTTTTTTTCGTAATAAGTAAAAGCTTTTTCTTCGCGTACCTTACAAATGAAAAATTTTCTTAAAAAATTCCGGTGCCATTGTGGCATTTGGTAATTAAAATTTAGTGGGACGTATACTTCCGATCGCCTTATAAGGGGTTAATACGTTTGGGTTTGGTTTTATCAGTACTACTTCTGAATAAAGTCATGCTTTTCTTATATACGTCTTTATATTTACTAGAAGCGTGTTTATTTAAGCTTCGAAAATATTTTATCTACACCATCTTTTTCACTTAAATAAAAGCATGAAGTGTGATGTTTTTTCTCCCGCTTATATGTATTTATGACTTAATAGCTGTTCACAAACTGGATATTCATAGTTAAATTCTATTTTTTAAGCCTATTCTTTTCACAACAATATAAAATTTATATCTCGCAACTTCTTAAATCTATTTTTTATAAAAATACTACCAGGTTGAGCCCGCTGCGCTGGTCCATTTTTCAAATAAACCTTCAATCAAACGAAATGGAGAATTCGACCGTGTATTTTAAATTAATATGGACCTTCACCTGGAATGTCCTTCCGTTATTTTCTGAATACGCATCGGACGCCATTGTGCTATTATATTATCTGATGCGTTAGACGAAATTCGGGCAATTCAGAAGCAACTGTTTAGTACATCATGAAGACTTTGGGAGGGAAATGTGACCATTACGATCATCAGAAATTACAATGTTCTCTAATCACCACACTACTAAACAAGTTGGAAATTGCTCGTCAAACGTGGAAAATGAGGTGCGTTCGTACTATAGCTAGTTTTATAACTATTTTTTGCACCCCATATTGTACTGAATGTATATTTTTTTGCACTTCATAAGTGTATAGTCTGTAACATCATTAAATGCACTGCAATAATTTTTTTCCCATTCGCCGTAATGAAACGGAAAAATTTTGACTGTCCCTGTAATTAAACTATACATCCGATTTTCATAAAATTTGAAATGTCTCGACAAAATTTTGCAACAATTATATATTTAAAATTTCACACCTTTTGGAAGGCTGTAACATCATTAAAATGCACTTGCAATAATTTTTCCCATTACCCGTAATGAAACGGAAAAATTTTGACTGTCCCTGTAATTAAACTATGCATCCGATTTTCATAAAATTTGAAATGGCTCGACAAAATTTTGCAACAATTTTATATTTAAAATTTCCGACCATTCGAAAGGCTGCAACATCATTAAAATGCACTTGCAATAATTTTCCCCATTGGGCGTAATGTAAAGAAAACTTTTGACTGTCCCTGTAATTAAACTATGCATCCGATTTTCATAAAATTTGAAATGGCTCGACAAAATTTTGCAAAAATCGTATATTTAAAATTTCAGGCCGTTCGGTTGGGTAGTTTTTGCTCTGTTACATGCGGACGGACGGACAGACGGACTGAACGACGACTATAGGTGCTGCGTATTTATATAATTACGAACGCACCTAAAAAGAGAAAATTACAATGATTGCAGAGAATGGCCATTTAACTTAAAGAATGTTCGGGTTATTCACTTTCGATTGCTAGTTCTTTTACTCCGGGCTTTTCAGCTTGGTGCTATGTGTGGAACTAATAGCATAAATACAATCTCTCTCTACGTTACGTTATACTTGGTAATATACGTCTTCTTTTGGCAGTTTTACTACAGTTTCTTATCTTCGAATTCCAGTAGATTAAATACAGTCAAAACAGTATTAAACTTTTATATTTTAAAATATGTGAATCATGTAAAAGTGGATATTTAAAGCTCAATTGTGTGAATAAAATTAAAACATTGTCATTTTAACTGACGTTTCTTTTTATATACCAGTTTTAATCATGCAACTATTAACCTAGGAAAATACCCTCGATAACTGATTCAAATAGAAAACTAAACCTCTAGTTTTCATTCAATAAAATATTCCCAATCATCCGTTATCGGATAAACAACCAAGTTTGATGTGAAACTTTAGAAATGTTCGTAATAGTATGGCTACAAATGTACCAGAGTTAGCTACAAAGCAAAGTTAATTACGCGCCAAACTACATTCTATTCAATAATGTCAAATTGCTCTTGATTGAATTTTAGATGTTTCACTATCAAAACTCTTTGCGAATAATAAATAAAGTTAGTTATGAAAAATTTTTAGTAGTGATATATTTGGCAAACCGAAGATTTTTTTCACATTTCTCTAATGAGCGTAATAAGACGGAGAAATAAACATGCTTTTATTTTCAAGACGTCATTATTCATCAGTCTGTCGCCTAAATAAAACTAAAAACGTTAATTTGTGACTACGATCAGCTGCTCGGTATGTGCATCAGCCAAAATTGCTTTATAATGAATGAAATTTTATTTGAATCTGAGGTACTTTTTTTTAAAAACCTAGGCAAATGAACAGATATTGTTCCATTGACCACCTTTGGCATTTGAAAGTTTTTCTGTACATTCAAAGTGATGCTTTCTTAGTGATAGTAAAATAACTGCAGATGAAATATATATAATACTAAATATTCTTTTGTGCATTTGATTTATAATAATAATAATAATAATAATAATAATAATAAAAACATAAATTTACTAATCGCTAATTCAAATTTCGTGTAATCTTCTGAAATCGGATTTACCGTCGACGGTCTCTTTCAAATATAAACGAATCTTCCAACATTATATAATTAAATTTGCCAATTGTAGGATGGTTGATTATGGAAGATTCATCCAATATCTTTTAATAACATTTCTAAAAGAATGGAGGTCATGGAAAAAAATGACGAATTAAAAGGAATAACAAAAAGTGATTTTAGAAACGATTTTTTTTTTCAAAATGTTTTCTTTTGTGATGGTAATAACGCATAATTGCTTACATTTTCTTAAGAATAATCTTTACTACATTGCAAGCATTGAACGTTTCTAAAAGGGAAATTGGAGATATGTTTTTTATTAAAATAAGAGTGGACAATATTAGCTAATCTGGCTTCGAGATTATAAAAGTCACACATTTGGGGGAAACAAACCGACATGTTTTCGCAGTAAAATATGGTGAGAAATTTTTTAAATGTCTGAAATTAAATTATTCTACAATATGTAATGTGCGTGTGTGGGAGACATTTATACTAAAATTAAAATATTTGACTCCATTTTTAAAATATTAATTGCTATTTATATATTGTACATTTGAATTTTTTAAAAATACCCTAAAAATGCTTTCGTACACTTGCAAAATTACCTTCATTGTAAACGTCGTTTGAACCTAATTCACGCTTACGTCTTTTTGGCTTAAAATAAAATTGTTTGGTTACAAACGTGAACTTAAAATTACAAATAAACATATAACATGTAAATCATAAGTACCACCATTTTTACAATTACATCTGCTAGTTTCCGTCTGTAAGTCACATGATGGAGAAGTTAGAAACAAAAAAGAACAAATCAAAATCAAAATTGTTACTCACAAGGAAGGTCTCCTTAAAGAGCATACTCAAATTATTTTGAAAAAAAAATGCTTATAAAACTATTCATGTATGTAGTAAAACATCAGTCAAATTTGGCGGCGGAATCTCAGTAAAAATCTGAAAAAAAAGAAATATATTTGAGTATTTGGCGCAAAAAAGACGAACGTTCCACGCTATTTGGCTACCAACACATTTCTTTCCCAAATGCAAGATATTTAAATGCATTTGGAAATTGCTTTTTAAATGAGTGTTTAAATGCCTAAAACTCAATGAATTTAAATCTAAACGAATGATTAGCGTATTATTTTAATCTGTAAGCGTATATAATATATACAAATTACGTGTTGCAGTAGTTATTTAATTTTACATGGCTTCAACGTCTAGAAAAGTTTTAAGGATACAATTTGATTATCCTGTCAACCAATTTCGGCAAATTATATAAACTTCCAAAATACTCGCCAAATTATACAAATTGACGAAATTTTTATTTTAAACAACGAAATGATAAATAAATTTGTAAACATTAAGAAAACTACAAATAGAAGTCAAATTAAAAATCACTTAATGATGCAACAAACGCGTGTACCGTGTTTAATTTCAAGTGAATGTAAAATTTACGATCAGCCATTATTGGCATTTAATCTTACAGTTTGGCGATTGTTTTTTTTTGACGGCATAATCTAGTAGTACCGTTTAAACTTTGCTTTAAAAGTAGCTGGCTAATTAAACATGCTATCACATTTTTATATTAAGTAGTTATTTCCATGGCATCAATAACCATCACTTCTTGTTTCTGACACTAACAATATCAAAGTCAAATTACCAATGTTCAGAATCGGACATTAATTTTGAGTTTGGAACAAATTTAATAAACTTAAATTTTGTTTTAAACCGTATAATTATGATAGTAAATTTTTAATATATGCACATATAAAGGTATATGGCAAAACTGCAGTAATAAGAATGTATTTATTTATGTTAAACTTAATCTTACTAACTTAATCTTACTAACTTCATATGAAGAGTACAAAAAGGTTTTACTTAAAAATTATTTATCATAAAAAAAAGTATCATTCAAAATTTTATTGTGTCGTCAACCAGCGTTAAATCACCAAGCAAATTAAATTTTCATTATTTTTTTACGAACGCTAAATCGAGGTTCTGTCGATTATTTTTATAAACATATTATATGTCACGAGAAGAATATTCTCCTCATGAGAAGGATATATATAATTTTTTCAAATATTTCTGAGCATACGCTTATGGAAACTTCCTTGATATAATCCTACCAATTTTTCAGATGCATTTTTCTTAACCTGACGCAAAAGATAAATAGCCACATCTTATTTCAATTGCAATATTTTATCTGAGTAATTTTTTAAGCATTACGGACATTCCCTTTCATGTTTAAATTAAATATTTTCGTTTTTTAATATTATCACTCATTAAAACGGACTTTTCTTTTTTTTTTCTTATAAATTGTAACAGTTTTTTCTTTTATTTTTCAAGGTGTAATAGCCGTTTCATTTTTTTTAACGATAGATTTCGCCAAGAAATAAAATGGTAACCTTATCGTCCAAAATAACAGAACTTTCCGTCATAATTCTTTAACTAATCTACGTAGAATGATATGTTATAGCTTAAAACCTTCCATTTAACGATACGTATCTAACAGTATAAGTTCCGTCAAAATCCATGCAGTAGAAGTCGAAATATAGATGTTCGGAACGAAATTTCCGTTTGGATTTTATATATATAATAGATGTTTCAAACCATGATAATGTATAGATTTAGGATAAATTGGGATAGGTAAAAAGAAAATAATGCAGCATGTAAAGATAGCGAATGTACAAATGTGTGGAACTGAATTCAAAAATAATTTTGGAAATGTTTTAAGAAGCATAGAAAAAAATGCTTAACAAAAAATGTAATTAATATATTAATAGTATTATTAATAATATAATTAATTTAAAATGTAATTAAAACTAAATGTAATGTACAGCCGTTGAAATAAGATACCTACGTCAAACCTGGTAAAAAAAGAAGTTAACTACAAGAGGTGTTACTGTAATAAAAAAGTAATAATGTTTTTTTGTGTTTTACACATGAAATATATCCAAATTTTGTATTCATCTTACAATAAAAGTATATGATGATGACGCTATATGGGGCATTCTCACAATCTTTTTACTTTCGGAATAAAATACTGGTGAAATTATACTTGCTAAAATAACATTTTAATCTGATAGACGAATGCCTTTATGATTCAAAATGAAGAAAAAATGGTCAGCAGCGATAAAATTTTTATTTAACTGATGTTTATGTTAAACTTGTGAGTTCCTTACCATTTTAACACTAAAACTTTTTATTTTCTTTTAAATTTTTACTTATAATGGATTTGCATAGTACCCACAGGACATTCAAATAAGAAATAATAACAATGTAGTAATTTTTAGTACAAAAGTTTGGTATAACATTGTCTTAAAGGGGTGTTAAAGAAGGGACGGCAAGGATGGAACGGTAAGGAAAATTACCACATATTTTAGGCAAATCATGTTAAGACTAAGTGGTAGCCACAATGTTCATTGATTTTTAGAAACATTTGTTTACATTGGATTAAATAATTATAATAAATTAATTTACCTCGAAAAGTACAGGAATAAACCTTGGGGACGGTAAGACTGTCAATAAAGCAACGATGTTGAAATTGATATTTAAATGCTGATTTAAATTCTGCTGTCAATTTCCTGTCAAAGAATTTTAGACATTCTTTCTCTAGCATACTTCTGCATGAGAATAAACTTGAAAAAAAATTCTGTGGTTGCATCTGAAGTGATTTTCTGTATAAGTTTAGCAAGAGGGACGGTAAAGATAAAAAAAACCCAGGGACAGAGTTCAAAAAATAATATCAACCGTAAAAATGTGTGTAGGCTATTTTTTTGTTACATATTTATATAAAACAACTGTCCCAGTTTCGGAAAAGAATTACGTCGGATTACTTTTATTGAAACAATTTTATACAGACAGCTCCAAACTTAAAAATCAGCATCAGGGACACGGACGGTATAGGAGTTTTCCTGGTATTTGGACCCCCAACATCGTCCAAAACTTATTTATCTCGTTAATATTGTTATGCAATCATGCAATGGGATGTTCCCCAGTATATGAAATTTAAAAAAACACAAAAAATGTACTAAAATAAAAATTATTATTCAGGGACATAAAAGTAAAAGTTTGTGAGAATGCCCCATATAGCGATATTTGATGAGGAACATAATACATAATTATACATCTCCAAAAAATATTTAGTATCCGTTTGTCAACAACGAATTTCGTGCAACAATCGATTCAATTATTTGACAAAAATGTATAAATTCGGTTTGCTGTCTTCTGTTTCAGTGTTTTGACTATTCGGTAAGTGGTAGATTGGATATTTATTACAATGCTTCCAAGTATTGTCAGTAAAAAGTTTTCAAAATCCGAAACTTGACTGGGGCAAAGTACAGATTTAAATTCCGAACTTTCTTTACAATTACGATCTTTTACCTAAGACATTTTAAATAACTACGCTCTACTTTCTGTTAAAAGCATATATAAATATTATACAGACATACATACAATAAATACAATAAATCCAACTGGAGTGAAAAATTAGCCAGAGCCAGGAATCGAACCCGGGACCACAGTATACAAGACTACTGCTCTAACCACTGAGCTACTCCGGCCGATACCTGAGTCTGTAATTTCCCACTAATAAATTATGTTGTGGAAGCCACCAGCCATCTTGTACGACAGCCTTGGATGACCGGACAGCGATGAATAGATTTTACTATTACATCAATCTAGGCTATAGCTACTAATTTACTAATAGTAAAATCTATTCATCGTTGTCCGGTCATCCAAAGCTGTCGTACAAGATGGCTGGTGGCTTCCTCAACATAATTTATTAGTGGGAAATTACAGACGCACTTATCGGCCGGAGTAGCTCAGTGGTTAGAGCAGCAGTCATGTATACTGTGGTCCCGGAAGCTGTAACTCATGTAAATATCCTAGAGTTTACATATAACTCATAAACGTTATTGATGTTTATCATGGCATGTTCGGTATTGAAAATGAAGCATGTAGCATTACTTGCATTTTACATTTACATTGCAACCAAAAGAATTCAGTTACATTACGGTCTATAAAGATAAATCATTTGAGGTGTTTTTCAGTGATGTTATACTGTTTCAAACATATTGAAAATGATACATGTAACTGAGGTGCACTACAATAAGCCTAGCATTAGCTAATAATTTACAGTTAAACACAAAATTACTCAATTAAGTAATGACTATGAAAAACAACTGCTGGACGAACGTTTTCAATTGTAATATGCGTTTTTAAATGTAACTTTGTACATTTTAACAAATTAAAAAAGCTGAAGTAGTCCATAAATAGATTTTTTTTTTAAGTGAGTTCGTATACTGAAGAATTTTGTATTAGAAATTTGACGATATTTGAAGAGTCAAGTGGAAGAACATGTTAAGTAACAGAAATTACATTTCAAGAAATTTGAGGTGAAAGTTTTCGCTGTAAATTTTAATGATTTATTTTCTGTTTGATACCATGTGTTTAAAATATTAACAGATATGGTACTAAACTCTATCAGAAAAAGTTATTCATATTTAATTTTCAAATATGAAAAATTATTAATATTATTGACATTATTAAATATTAAAATATTAAATATTAATGAATAATCTCTTAAATATTCAAGACTAAATAGGATCTTAGTATTTTAGCTTCACCATGCGATAGGATACCTCATAACGCTTTCATCCAAAAGATTGAAAAAAAAAAAAAAATTAGAAAATGTAGCATAACATGTTCATCCACACAACTCTTCAATTATGAGAAGTACATACTTTTCTATTTCTTCCAGCTATGAAAATAAGTACCTTTTATTCAACATAGGATAGTCGTTAATGCTATAGTTACCTTAGTAAATGTTTTTAAATAAAAAATTATGGAGACGTCCCAAAATAGATTTTAAACAATGGTAAGATAGTATGCTGCACAATTTTGTATTAGAGAATTAGCAGTATTTTTGTATTGTATGTAATTTTCTGTTTATTGAGGAAGAAAAATGTACCTTAAAGTAAAAGAAAAATATCCAAATTTTTTTATTATTTTTTACATGTTTAAAATGATGTATTCTAACATATAAGTAGATAGTTTTCAAATCGCAGTTGCTGAGTTAGAAAGGGTTAATCTTTGGGAAGAGTAATAAATAAAGTCAATAAATAAAGCGCAAATGTCAATGACGTACGCTGTAAAAAATATCGATGTAACTTTAATCCAAAAATGGAATGGTGGCAACACTAGTATCGGTGTAATGAAACACCGGTAATTAACTGATTTAAAGAAACACCACCAATGATTTGATGTACTTTATAAATTTCTGAAGTTTTGAGTAAAAAAAAAATTCTTAAGGATAACGTTTCTCATTTTAAAATAAATATTAATATTTAAATGTCACTCTAAAAAAAAAAAATAAATAATAAAAAACCAAATAAAATAATGTACTAAACTTTAAACGTTATCCCATCCCTTCCCATGAAATTTATCTTATTATTGTACATATTTCGTATTATAATAATATTTACTAACACTGACGTATAGTTATGATTCCTAAAAGGGCAAATATGATTAATTTGCGGTTCAAATAACCCAAAATTATTGTTTTTGTTTTAGATTTTTCAAGAATTTTAATCCATCAGCACATCCTCCTTTTACTAGTCCACTTTAACCCTTTCAGGGGCAAAGCAATTCCATTGCTAAAGTGTTGAAATTAATTAGTGACAGCGGAATTTCAAAACAAATTTATTTTTAAATAAGAAAAGGCTATATTTTCACCCAAATAAAAAACCGAAATTTTTTTACCAAAATTCTGGTGTCAATGTGGCATTTCGGAATTAAAATTAAGTGGTTTCATAAATATACCACCGCCCCTCACGGGGTTAACAAAGCTTTAGATTTAACTTTTAAAGTTCAAAAGAAATCAAATTTGAGGGAAAATAAACCTGAATGTATCAGCGTTGTATGTTATAAACTGATTTCCCACCTATTACCCGTATACTTCAAATTTTAAACCATTACGATTC
Organism: Maratus speciosus; assembly: GCA_963932465.1. NCBI lineage: Eukaryota > Metazoa > Arthropoda > Arachnida > Araneae > Salticidae > Maratus > Maratus speciosus. The sequence continues at coordinate 356,790,907 of OZ010799.1, read as the reverse complement.
CAATGTGTTCAAGCGAAAATGATCTTGTTTAGGATAAAGTAGAAGAGATTTTCCATTCAAATAGAAAATATCTTAGAAAAACACTTCCTTAAAATTTAAAATTTGAATCTTTTAACCAAACCTATAAAAATAGTAAAGCTCGAGACGGACGAGCTGGTAAACATTTTTATCATTGAGATGATTGTGAAATCGAAAGTAAAGAATATCAAGATACAATTTTCTGTGCTGACATACTTTTTACGCGATATGACCGTTATTTTAATTGAATTTATACTATCACTTTGAGAATTAGTTATGAAATTGTATGACAATTTTGAGGGATGGAGAAATAAATTTACAGATAAAACTTTAAAAATATTAGACAAAATGTCCAAAGCACGGCCCAGAAATAGGGACTTATAACAAATTAAAAGGAATATATCTGACATTGAGATTTCTAAGAACAAGTTAAATGATTGGAACTGCAGAAATAAACAAGCTTTCAAAATACGGAACGGGCTCGGACATGAGGGTTTTACAATTTATTAAATAATTTTTTTAAATTCAAAGTACACTATGTTACTATATAAAACATATTAATACTCAAGAGGAGACTCATATTAATGACCTATGTGGAAATCAGAGAAATTCCATAGTAAAGTTTTAAAACACTCTAAGAATCCAGGATTAAAATGACAGATTGTATAAACAAACCGATATGTCCTAGTAGAATTAATATTTCAAAGGGAAAATATTGGAATATATTAACAAAGAAAGTCTCAAATGAATCTTAGAGTATCCTTATTGATAACTGAATGGAGATTTATTGAAAGTAATGCTGACACACTGTTATTCGGAAAACCTGATTTACGGGAGGAGAGCGAAAATAGGGAAAATGTTTCTGAGCTCTCTACATCTTATTACGCAAACGTATGCATGCTTCAAATACAAACGCTATTTAGTCCTCTCTTAAATCTATGAAGAATAATTGCCCTTGCTTACTTTATTTTTTCCCAACTGAAATTCTCATTCGAAACAATAAAATTTCTTATCTAAATCTGGCTGCGGTCTAAAATGGTCTGCTGACACGCAGAAAACAACTGCTGACAACGTGAACAATTTATACAGCTCTTGATCGCCAAGTTAAGAAAACACCGACTTTGGTGTTTTGCCTTCGAGTCTTTGTTTGAAAGAGCCAAGATAAACAATTCTCAGAGTATGATAACACTTATTTCGGTGTTTACACGAAAAACAGTTTAATATTTAACCCTCATTTGGCATTTCATGAATCCGAATTCAGCGTATTATGTAATACACCCTCTTTTACAGTGTAGTCCTTTTAGAAAACGCCACTGTTTTTATGTTGAGTAGCGCGCTCCGTACATAGTTCGTGTCTTTGATGGTTAAGCATACCATAATAAATTTTGTCTGAAGGAGCTGTAATGCTACATATTCATATTTAAAGCCCATGAAAAGCGTATTTTGATAAAATATTTATAGGTTACATTACATACGAAAGTTTTACAAAGATTTTTCTCTGTACAATATATTTATATTATTAATTTCCATATTTGCAAGATCTTATCCCCACTTCTTTTCTTTCCTGTACTTGTGAGATTCCATTGCAACTAAATAACGGCCAATTAATATTTTATATTGGAAGGACAAAGAGAAAATTGTTTGGATTGATTAAAGAGCATAAAAAGAATTCCAGATTTAATAAACGATCCACATCTTTACATAGATTATTTTCTAAAGGTAATGTTACAAAAGTTTATTTCAAAAATGTTAAAATTATTTCTAAACCTCTTACTTCCCTCATAAGAGAATCTATAGAGCATAATTTACGTAAAGCTGAAGTCTGCAACGAAAATGTTTCATTTCTAGTTCCAGATATTTGGATTAACAATTTGAAGGAAGTGTGTAAAAATGATATGTTATTTTGTTCCAGACCTATGTATTAATGTTTCGATCTGCCAGTGAATCCAATATATTTTAAAGTTTTTAAGTTTCCGTAGCAATATTTTCATTCAAGCAACTGACTCAGTGAAATGTCCACGCAATGCTCCAAACAAAGGTCAACCCCCAGATGATGATTTTACAGTTAAATTTCGAAACGTATTATATATGTATTTTACGTTTTAATATAAATTTTACACGTGTGTACGTTGGTTAGCATCAGATGTTTATTTTACTATTTTTTTTTCGTATTTTATATATTTTGAAATTATTATTCGAATAAAATATGTATCGTAACGCACAAAATGTTTAACAGAAATCAAAATATAGAAGGCTTAAACATGTAAATACAAAATTACAGATCATTCCGTAAAGTACATTTTGAGTAAGGCTAAAAAAATTACATGCATTGCAGTTTGTTTTGGTGTTCTTAAAATATATTTATCATTAGAGTACCGAACTGCAAAGCTGCGTAATTCCTAACTATCACACCGAATGATTTTCAGTTTGGTATCTGGAGGTAAAATTTACCAAATGATGTAAATAACGATATAAAAATGGAATATTCGATTTCAATATTTCAAAATTTATTATATTTTTAATATGGAAGACTAAGCTTCTATACTATAACTTAAGATGATTTTTAATGTCAATTAAAAGTAGATACATTTTCCAATTGAATGTATATTTTTCTTTTTACTGATTCAAATTGGTTTTTAAAATCTATAGGTGTTTTTTCTCTCTTTTTTTTAAATTTTTGTACGTCTTTGTAAAACAGAAACTTTAAAACATAAAGCGAAGTAAGAAAATAATAATTTATGTTTATATTTAAAGACAAGTAGTTATTTTTTTTACTATCATTTTGCATGTCAAGAGCTCGTTTATGATTTTATTTTACGTAGGAAAACAAGAAAATCCTCTTCGGAAAAGATTTTTTTTACAGTATATTTATATACCGTTTTAGACTTATTTTCTTATATAAATATAGACAAGTCACGCTTTTCGTATATATTTCTTCACATTTGCTTGATGTGTGTTTATGCAAGATGTGCAAATATTTTATCAACACCAGATGTTTCACACAAAAAATTGTAATATGTTATTTTATCCTCTGCAAACAGTTTTGATATTTACTGTTTCTCGCACACTAGATATTCACAGTAACCTAATTTTAATATCAAAACTAGCTCTCTTTAAACATTCTTTTCACATCAGAATAAAAATATTTTGTTATTTCTTAAGTATTTTTTAACCGACTTCAAAAAAGACATTATCAATTCAACCCGTATGTATGCATTTATTGGTCCTGTTCATGCATAACTTTCCTAAATATGCACCGATTTAGATTTCTTTTTGTTTAAAAATGTAAGACACCCGGGTGGTCTTATTTAAATAACGTCAAAATCTGGCGATTAGAGCGAATTTTTTTTTACTTTAAAATTCAAAGCTTTAACTCAAAGTACGATTGACAAAACTTCCGAAAAAAATGCACCAATTTTTTATATATTTTAGAAATTCAACGAAACTAAATAAACAAACCTCTTTAAAATAAATAAATACACACAACCTTGCTTAATGGTACACAAAACACGAACTTTAATAAACTAAAAGATAAATTCTACGTTTCGAGCTGTTTCTACAGCCGTCTTCAGGAAATATGATGGTTAAATGGCTAAAAGCTCAGAGATGAAGGCTTACTGTGCGAGAGACAATTTGTCGAACACTGACTAAAGATTGAAAACAAAAATGTAGTGTTGCCATCCAGTGAAAAGAAATATTAATGAAATGAGTCCAAATAAATCGAAAGTTCGATTGAAGAAACCACGAGTGTCGTCACCTACGCATGAGCACGAGAACCATTTTCATTCAAGTTTTAGTCGTCAGGATTTAAGATTTAAATTGAAATATTGCAATTAGATACAGGATTTTGACTTTATGATATTATGCCAGATTTTTGGAATATTATAGGACAAATTATCGACTTTTTAAAATAATTCATTTTCAACCATTTTCATCAAGTGGCGTGGCGTGGCGCTATCTATTTGTGGAGAAAGTCGCTAATCAGCGATTTCTCCCTCTCTTTAAACGGTTTTGTGTCTAAGATCATTGAATGAAAACCAAAAAGCAATATTTTAATTGGTAAAAACGTTTATGACAAATAATCACTTAAAGGGATAAAAAATCAAAATTGTAAAGCGTTTAAATTCACTCAAAATTTCTGTGAGACACTCGCTTCATTTGATGAACTATGTTTTTACGGTGGGAGAATTTCTACGCTAATGCAGAATGTGCGAAAAGTTGCTGCCAACTTTTTATATTTAATATAAAATCAAGAAATTGATTTTTTTTTATCATTACAAAGTTCATAATTATTTAAACAAATACATGATATGCATTTCTGTTTAAATGTACATTACTTTGTGCGAATACAATATAATTAGTTGTAAATAAAAAAAAATAACTAATAATACGAATATTGAAAACATTAAGCATATTTTAAAAGCAATTTTGTGAAATTTCCAATGATTATCCCTCAAAAAAGATTTTAAAAAAAGCAAAATCTAATATTTGTAAAACAATTGACATTGGATATGTAATACATGGGCTTGGGAAATTATGTTTTGAAGAAATGCATTAACACAATGTCGAAATTATTGCCATATGTATGTGTTGCAGTGACCCTAACACTATGTTGAAAAACATTATGTATTTTTTTATAATATATAAATATAATGCATTTTAATTAAATATTTTTAAAGTAGAAAATGACATTTTTTTTATTATCTTCATGACTCGCAAATGTAATCCGAAAAAAAAGCAAATTTTATATTTTACATTATTATGTTACACCTTAAAAAAATAAAAATACACATAATGTGCTTTATTATTCAAAAGATAATAAAAACCTACAAAGATGTTAAACCACATTATTTAATTCCTAGCACTTTCAACTATATAGATAGCATCATTAGGGACAAATACAATACTGAGTTACTAAAGTTTTATTTTCTTACTTAAAAGATGATAAAAAATGTTAAAATTCATTATCCGATTCTTAGCAGATTCAGCTATATACATAGTCATACCCAGGGACAAAATACAAAACTGACGTTACTAACGTCTTATTTTCTTAATTAAAAGATCATAAAAAATTAAAAGATGTTAAAATATATTATCCAATTCTATTACTTTCAACTATATACATAGTCATTATCAGGAACAAAATACATAACTCATGTTTCTAACGTCTTATTTTCTTACGTAAAATATGATAAAAAACGTTACAAGTTAAACATCATTTGCCAGTTTTTATCACTTTCACTTATATAGGATATCCATTCTCAGCGGTGTCCAGTGGCTAATTCCTAACCCGTTAGACATAGTCATATACACTGGTTATCAAAAATTAAGGAAAAGTCACAAAATGCTAATTATCAATTACGCGACTACTCAAAAGGAAATAATATAATTCGAGTAATTACTATCTCTTCAACACAGCTAGCCCATATAACATCTGATTCATGTCACAGATGGTCACAAGTGTCACAGTCACTACGGTGAAGCAAAAAAATAGGAAATTCCATACATCTCATTATGAGTCTCAAATGATCACTATATGTAACTCCACTGAGAAGTCAATGTGACTGCTGCTGTGTGACGAGTCACCAGGTGACTTTACAATGTAGTTAAACTGTGACTCTCATGTGACTGTCATTTTTAGACTCAATTTCATTGTCATCATGAACGTTGCATTATGATAAGTCACCAAATAATATCATATTATAGTCACATGAAGACTTTTTCCAAAAGAGCACAATGGTGACTTCACAGTAGTCTCTCTGTCACCTGAAAGTCGTCATGTGACTTTAATGTGACATTATTTGGTAACTTATCACAATGCAGCGTTCACGATGACTTCGAAATTGAGTCTACAAATGACAATCACATGAGAGTCACAATGTAACTACATAGTAAAGTCACATGGTGACTCGTCACAAAGCAGCAGTCACAGTGACGTCTCAGTGGAATCACATATAGTGATCATTTGAGACTCATAATGAGATTATGGAATTTCATATTTTTTTGCTTCACCGTAGTAACTGTGACATCTGTGACCATGTGCGACATGAATGAGACTATGATATGGACTAGCTGTGTTGTAGAGATAGTAATTACTCGAATTATATTATTTCCTTTTGAGTATTCGTGTATTTGGAAATTAGCATTTTGTGACTTTTCCTTAATTTTTGATAACCAGTGTAGTTCCAACAACAAAAATGTTTTAAATGAGGTAAAGAAATATTTTAAAAGCGATTTGGGTCAATAAAAACGTTTCTTAAAAATGCGAAATTTAAATTTTCATACGGTTCCCCTGTCCTATAATTTATATTTTGTAAAATTTTTCTATCACACTGACAAGCAAGGCAAAAAAAGTGCCGTTCATATAACACTAAAATTTACCGGGTTATAAACTTTAAAAATACATGGCTTATGCCACTTTTCTGCATCTGAACACAGATGAGTTCCGCCATGCTTTGAGGGGTCGTATACCAAGTGCTTAAAGTATTCGAAGAACTTATTTCATGTGTATGCGCTTTGAAAAAAATTGTACAAGCATTACGATTGAGTTAATTTTTATTAAGTTTCAGATTAACTAAAATAATTGTATTTTAACATATGTTTTATTTCGTAAGGATTTGAGACTTTCTTTTCATGATTTCTTTTACCAAAAATTGTGTTACTTTTATAAGTTTTTATTTAACTTCAACGATCGTATGTATGTTTTTCTAGTTCAAAAGTTGTATTCGAACTTTAACTCACTTTCAAATATCCGATCGAAATTAAATTTTACATACTGACGTAAACCCGATGACAATCAAATATTATGATTTTCGGTGATTACCATTTATACTTATTTAACAGGATAATACAAAAAATTAAGGATAGATTACCGCCAAGAAGTTTAAGACAACACAAGGCTGCGATGGTTGTGTTTTTTAACTTTTAAGTATTTTTTAGCACTGAATCAGAAAATTACAATAATGTTTAACCATCATGTCATAATTTTTCGCAAATCACAAATTGTCAAAGTTAAAAAATATCAGAAATCGGATGCCATAAAATAAAGGAGATGACTGTATTTTTTAACTTTGATAATTGATCTTTTGCACTTTTTAGCACTGAATCTGAAAATGACCTTCATTTTTAATCATCACGTGAGAATTTTTTTTGCAAATTGTATTTGTCAAAGTTAAAATATAGCGAAAATATGATACTATAAAACAGATGTAAAACTTTTATAATTTTATTTAATTTTATTTAATTCAATAATTTATTCAATATTTTGGCTTATACTGCGATAACAGAAGAGGGGTCAGATGAGTTGGGGGAGGACGTTCAATTTTAACTTTGAATTTTTTAACTTTTAAATTTATAATTTGTGAAAAATCCTGATGTAATGGTTAAAAATGAACGTCATTTACGGATTCAGCGGTAAAAATTACATAAAAATAAATTATCAAAAGTTAAAAACTACAACAATGACATCTATTTTAGAGTATAAAATTTTCGTTATTTTTTCTTTTTTCAACTTTAAAATTTACGATTTGCAAAAAATCTTTACGTGAGGGTAAAAAATGAAGGTCAATTTTGGATTTAGATGTACAGAATACATAAGAATGAATTATCAAATGCTAAACCTGCTAATTTTCATCATTTTATTAACAAAAATTCTGCATTCTTTTCTTATATGTTTATTATAAATAGGATATTTTTCATTAATATGTCAGAATGTTTAATGATTTCAAATTTATATTGCAATGTTAATTATAATATCAAACATATTTTTTAAATATATCTGACGAAATTATATTTCTACTAAATTTGTGAATGATCCCTAATTTGCAGTAAAAAATATACTCCAACTATAAATAGTTATTACTCGGTCAATTTTAATCTTCGATTAAGGCTACTTTTTTCGACTTACTTGTCAGTGTAACAGGAAAATTTTACTAAATATATCTTATAGGACCGGAGGACTGTATAAAAATTTAAATTTCATATTTTTTTTAAGAAATTGCTTTTAAAATGTTTATTTGCGTCATTTAAAACATTTTTGTAATTGGAACTATATGTCTATGGCTAACGGTTTAGGAATTAGCCATTGGGCACCGTTGAGAGTGGACACCCTGTATAGTCATCCTCATAGATATTCTTAGGGACATAGCCACCCTCACAGACAAAATACAATGCTGATACTACTAACGTTTTATTTTCTAGAGCGTGAAATTTAAAATAAGACGTTAGTAACATCAGTTTTGCATTTTGTCTCTGATGATGACTATGTATATGAAATGAATCCGCTTTACTTCATTGTATGTGAGTGCAGTCATGGCATTAAAAAAAGATGAGGCAGCCTTGTCCTAAACCTGACTTTATTTTCACTAATATTACATGATCTCACATGAAGTCAGGCCCAGTGACTTGGGAGCTGGTAGGAGCAAAAGCTCTCTAATTTATGGTTGAGATTCAATAGAGGGTAACATCATAATCTGTCTCTTTTTGCACCTGCACTCGGCTTTTCATAAGTCAGTTTTTACTTTTTCCAGCAGAGGGCAGAAGTATCAAAGTGGGAGGTTTATTCTTTCATGATTGCTGTATTACCTTTTTTATAATTGTTTTTTTTTATTTTTTTATGGAGACAAGAGTCTGTACTTATATGACTGCACCACCAAGAGCTAATTCTAATTTTAATGTTAAATATCATTTATGATGAAATCATACTATGAATTGTCAATCAGACAAAAGTTAATTATGATTTATCTCTTATAATGTAATCATCAATATTTTACTTTGTACTTTAAACATACTTACTTTGGATTAATTTTAACACAATTATTTTAATTGGTAACTAAATCATATTAGATGTAAATTTCCAACTGGGCGAAAAATGTCCGGACCAGGATTCGAACCAGGGATCTCCTGGCTGAAGCCGCCAGTGCTCTGCCATGTGAGCTATCCCGGACGAATCTGCCGGAACTTTCTCACCCAGCTAACCTTAACGATTATAGCATTTGGTGTGAAACCTGGTTCAGCTCAACAGAATAAATCTCAGGTAATGGAACTCCATAAAACGTAAGGTTAGCTGGGTGAGAAAGTTCCGCCAGATTTGCCCGGGATAGCTCAGATGGCAGAGCACTGGCGGCTTCAGCCAGGAAGGAGATCCCTGGTTCGAATCCTGGTCCGGACATTTTTCGCCCAGTTGGAAATTTACATCTAATATGATTTATTTACCAATTAAAATAATTGTCATAAACAGAAAAGTGTTAAAAAGGAAAAAAAAAACATTTTTGTCCAAATTTCTTGTAAAGAAGGGAAAAAAATATTTTGACGTCTATTAATTGGTACCGATATTAATTTTCAAATTAATGTTTCTAAAAAAAATATTCTTAAAATCCCGGGAAACACAGTTTTCCGCTAGTTTCACCTACTTTCAGCTAGTTTAATATATTGCATTCTAATAGACATTTCACAGAAGCTTTAGGAACTATAAGCATATAATTGTACCGTGCAATCTGAAATGTACAAATCCTTCAAACATACGTTCGGTTTTTACGAATTTGCATTCTTTCAAACATCTCCATTAGAACACAAACAATAACAGCGCCAGATTCTACATTTAGTCTAATTTTTTTTAATACACATTAGCTTCCATAAATAGTATTTACGTTACTTTCTTAAGATTTCTAAAAATTACATTGACTCAGAAGATTTTGATTGAAAATGCTGTTTAGAAAATTTAAAAAGTTATTTCACATTCTTTTTATGTCATTTATTTCCAGAATCGTCATGAATCACTGCATTTTTAAATTAAACATTTTTTAAAAAATTATTCTTTTCATGAAATTTATAAATCTTTCAAACATTTTGATTCATTTTTAATAGTTATTTGTAATTTAAAGAAAGTTAACATTTTTATGCTGCAGCATCTCTGACTGAGCAGTTATTTCTTTATATAGGTTTTATATACTTCGAAATTATGTTCAATTTATTATTTGGAATTTTTATTTCCTATTTGGCGATATATTTTCAGAGCAATGTTTTGAAAAGTGATCTTTTGCCAGTGATGTTTTCCCAGGCTATATTTAGCTTGAAATCACTCAATGTCAAAACCTGTTTGTGATATAAACAGTGCTTCTGAAAAACGCAATCAGTTTCTAGATTTATGTGACTAAGTCTTTATTTTTATAGGTAACAACACAATTTTGAGTTAAATATGTTTAATTTGTATAAAAACTGTTTTAAAGCATGATTTTAAAATTGAACGAAAACGTATTTTCTTAAAGAATTACACTCTTTACTTCTTAATTATATTTTATTTTTTTTAATTTCGTGTTTTATAATATTTCATTTTTGCAGTTTCACAGCCAGTTTGCCTAATTTTGCTACCATTGTTTGGCCTATAATTAACTCCGTTGCTGTTGTAATTCGTATTATAACTGTAACCATAAAGAATAATGTGCGATTTATCACTTTTCCGCGGCTAGTGGGAAGGTGCATTCAAATTGAGTTATTAATTCATAACTAAGATCTAAAAATAATAAAATATTGTTATGTATTCCCACACAAATTTGCGCATAATTTTTATAATTGTGGCATATTAGGTAGTGGGTGAAAAAACAATTACAAAATTGTAGCTTTACATACATGAATCAAATTAAGTTAAATAAAAGTGTGTAATTATCATCAGGCGAAGATTAGACACTTTAAACCAGTGTTGCTAGTTAGGCTACTTTATTTTTTATTCGGATTTCTGGATTATTGACACTCTTTTTAAATATAAATATTCGCCTTGTCGAATGCCAGATTAATGACACAATAAATAAGTCGAATATTACAATTTCACGAAAGTGGCAGCAACCAAACAATCAATATAAACAAATTTATCCAAATTGGCAACACTATTTTAAGCTAGGAATAGATGCTAGGAATACATTCTATGAGTAGCCCTGATTTAAACAAGTTTATTACATCCAGGGTATTATAACGCGTTATTCAGATTGTACTCAAAATAATTTTAGATATTTACTTTCTTTAAGTTGTCTGATCATATTGTTGTTAATAGAGTGAAGCCTCTAGTAACTGACACTTTAAAGATTCTTTCTTGTTAAAATTGCTATTACAAGATTTTAAATACGCTTTATAATTATCCTTCAATTTTAAAGGGTAGTAGAGATATATTAAAAAATATTCTTGAGAAAATTTTTAAAAATTGTACATTGTATTTCTTAAAATAAAATTTTTAATAAATATGTTGAATAATTCCAATAAGTGCCACCAACGCTATTAAAAAAAAATTAAATGCATTTTATACTTTTCTTTCCTTTTGAAAAGATAGTAGAGATACATTAAAAAATTATTAATGACAAAATTTTTAAAACTTTATACATTTTATTATTATTATTATTATTATTATATATGATAAAAAACTTCATTAAATGACACCAATCCTATTCGAATGATCATTAACTGACACAAAGTGAACCAGTATCTGACACTTTATTTGCAGAGATTTTAAAAGAAAGAGTTATTTTATATTTCGAGGAATTTATGCTTTGAAATTACTTTAATCTTTATTATAAATAAACGGTCACGTGCGAGTATAACTCGCGCAAAGAGGGTTCCGTACAATAATATATGAACTAGTAAGTGTATTATTAAGAAAATACCGTTGCTAAAACAATAACACTAAGACTTCGTAAAAACTATACAACGTAGGGTTGGGTATAGCTGTATATTATACAGGGTGCAAAGGAAAGTCCCTTTAACCTGAAAATACTTGCGAACGGAGAGAGCTACAGCTGTAAAAGTGAGGTAACGGTAGAGTAAGGCGACTACGCCCGACATAATGCAAACGACAGCAGCACCCCTAGTGGCGAAATTTGGAAGATAGCCATGTGATGATTTTGACGTCTTAAACTCCATATATCTGAAAAACAGTTTTAAGATGATTATTCACGTAGAATCGGTGATTTATGAAGCAGGATTATAATCACCTTTTTAATATGACAAAAGATAAATATCCAGTTTATAGATGACATCCAGGTGGTCCAGTAAAAAGGAGTTTTTATTTTTGCAGGGTTCGTACATATCGAGAGAATTCCGGCAAATAACCGCTGATGCTAGAGAAGGACAAGCTACATTTTATGTTTACAGATGCACGATCAGGAAGAGAATGATATCATAACCACATTTTAGAGCGTTGAATTATTGGCGACCAGTAATTTACAAAACTAGCAAGCCAGTAGAAATCTGGCGAGAAACCCATTGAAATGAGACATGTGTTCAAAACCGTTAATGTATTGTCAATGAGGAGGGGAAAAGGGCAGCATATGAAATTTTAACGCCAACGGATAATCAAGAAAATGTGGCCAACCGAAAACCACAAAGTCGCATTTTACAGGGGGTTTGCCAAACCATGGGAATATGCGCGCCGAGCCGTTTGAAGGCATATGCAATTAAAAATAAGATATTGCAGACAAAATTTATGATAAGAATTTATACGTTGGAAAGAACAGATGCAGATGTAGAGACACAGTGAAAAATAAAGAAAAGAAGCATGAGGCAACCAAATTAAGCATGCAAACGTACTGTGTGAATTGTTTCTATGCGAAATAAAAATAACATGTCACTTTTAATCTACGACTGCTTTTTGCGGTTTTTGAGAGATAAGGGTGTGAAACGAGAATGTATTTCTACAGGAAAAGAGCGATGAAAATATATTTAATTTATGATTTTAAGACAGATTTAAAATATAGGAATTTAGTAAAATAACCTTATTTTAAAAAAGAGAGGGGGTGGGTAAAGGAAAAATGTATTAATAGTATATGGGAAGGAAATACCCTTCACATATATCTCCCCTTACCCGAAAATGACTAACGCGGACAGCGGTAGCAAAAGAAAAATAACCCATGTCTCATCTCAAATACATTACATATACAAATACAGTAAATTATTTTCTGTAGGGACCCGGTGTAGTAATATTTACGTTATAAATTGTAAAATGAGTAAACAAAGCATATATATACATATATATATATCATGTCTCCATTTCGCATGCATGCAAGCATGCCTTAGAAAAATTGGTACCAATAAATTTTCAATGAAAATTACCTGAGCTCACTCCGACTTCTGGATAGCTGTAAATAAGTGTGCACACATTTTTTTGTTAATTCAAATTCCAGAAGATCATAATTTTATAAAATTTGAAATCAATATTCAAATAAAAAGCAATTCTTGTGATTGCTATATCAGTTGGTTATACTCCAACTTCAAATACAATTCTGAGACATGATGTGTAAATAAAGACAAAACAACACTTAAGTATAGGTAATAAAAAACTGGAAGTGTTAGGCACTGTACTTTTAACTCACCTTTTATAAAAGTGATGGTAATGACAACAGAAGGAGAGAAAAATGAGAAATGAGGCACAATTAATTGTTGAAAATTGCAGGTAGTCACTGCCCTGACTCCTTGAATAAAACGTGTATGTGTATTGTTAAAAATCTACCATAAAATAACCTGTAATCTAATAAGTTTTTACTTCTATACCTTAAAACAAAAAAAACATGTAAATTAACCTATCATATAGCCATATAAATATAAAAATGTATGAAAAAAAATTTATGAAATTTAATATGAATTGTACATGTACAACAGGTGATACATAAGAGAAAAGCATTGTGTATGTGTGAGCGCAGCGTCAATTAACATCTCCTGAAGATATGACTAGTATATATCAGGAGAGAACTGCTTGTCTGTAATAGAGTGAAAGGATGAGAAAAAAACACCTGTGCATTGTCTAAAAGAAAAATTTGTGAAAAGGAAAACCACTTCAAAGGGCTATTCACATGAATTTCCTCGTACCACAAGGAAAGTAATTGATGCGAGAGAAAAAAAATGCGAAATCCTATAAAACTGTCATCCACAGATAACAATCTCATTCGCGTAGCATGCTGCCAAAGTGAAGAAGTAGAACCTTTGTAAAATAAAAAAAAAACCGTTATAAAAAAAAACTTTGAACCTGTCGCATGCTAAGCAATGCTTTCGCGATACTGTGGAAAGACAAATTAAAGGATCATTTTTTTTTAATAAACAAACAACCTCTATTTATTTATTTTTTTTTAACTGGGTAGCAATAGAATCATACTGCATGACATAATAATTATTAACTTATATCATGCCACAAAATAGGAGAAAAAAAATGTTACCATTGAAGAAAGAAAAAAATTGCCAACAGACTGAACGGACAGTATATGTGTGAAGAGACTCTTGCTAAACTCCAAACCAGCCGCAATGAACTAATGTGTTATACACTATGAACTACTTGTATTGGGTGTAGGACTGTCTGGTTAAACTGTAAACCAGCCACAATGAACTAATGTGTTATACACTATGAACAACTTGTATCTCACATGAACAAAATTGTGTAAGTATTCTCATGAACTAATTGTAATCTCACATGAACAAAATTGTGTAAATATTCTCATGAACTAATTGTAATCTCACATGAACAAAATTGTGTAAGTATACGTCTTGAACTAATTGTAATCTCACATGAACAAAATTGTGTAAGTATACTCATGAACTAATTGTAATCTCACATGAACAAAATTGTGTAAATATACGCATGAAAAAAAGTGTCAGAACTTACATGAACTACTTGTATTGTGTTGAAAAAAATATACTGTCGAATAGATCGTTAGCAAAGGGTTAAAAGAAATGTAAGTGATTGCGCACAAAAATATAGCTCAAAGTGCTGTGACAAAAATTTATAATATTAAAATACAAAACTGTAAAACTTGATAGGCTTCTATACACTTGATGTTTAGGCTAGAATCATGTTAAAACAAACGTGAAAAATGTAAATAAACAAAAAAAATTATTTTTTTTAGCTCTAAGTAGTGATCCCAAGAAACGCTACAAAGTGTATTTATCTATAACAAATTACGTGTAAGAAAAAAAATAGCAAGTTTCATATAAAAATTTTAAAATAGAAGAAAAGTGTAACTGGTGCAATAATGATGCCAATTCTAGTGTCTAGATAAACAAAATGTATCGAACCAGTGAAAATAATTTATCACAATAATTTTATACACCAAAATGTCAATTTTTAAAGATATCCTGTCACATTTTATGAGGGGAAAAAACATGCATCGAATCACCATCCGCGTCCAAACAATCAAATTCTATCAGTAATGCAAAATGTATGTGAAACGTAATGCACAACATCTGAGTTATTTCATGTGACAAAACGCCCCACCAGTGGCCGAGAGGTTCTGCTCTCGAAGCTGGTAGACGGGAGGGGCTGGGTTCGATCCCAATCTCGCCCGTCGGCCTAATCGTTCGGAGTTTTCGTGGTTTTCTTCGAACCTTGGATTTCCAAGCGTTAATACGGGTTAGGTTCCCTTAGAAAGACCCCCACGAAGGGCACCCCCCCGCCTTAGGGCCTATATTCCTCGTGTTGATAATTGGCGGTCATAAACACAACCAACCAACCTTCATGTGACAAAATACTGAACGCATGTGTAAGCAGTGTCTTTAAAAGTGTATGAAATGAAAAAAAATTTAACTAGAAGAAAAAAAAATTGCCTAATAAAATAGAACTGCCACTTTCTATCCTAATGACAATGTACACAAACCGTGAACACGTATGTAGAAAAAATTACGAGAAGCACATAAAATCATGATTAAATCCAACCATGGCGAGTGTTAACTTTGAACTCTAGGCAAAATAATTCTTGTCAAAATGAAGTGTAAATATGTGTATGCATTTAAAGCCAGGTCAAATATAAAACCACAACAAATATGTACAAGCATTGTAAACTATTTCTACAGTGAACTTATTATGAATTTATATGCGCATATAGAATTAATGTGAAAAGCGCAAGGTAGTGTAGGTTTTTTTTTTTTTTTCAATGTCATGTCTAAGTAAATAAAATTAGTAGTGCCCAACATTTAAAAAAAAAAAAAAAAAAAAAAAAAAATTCTAGTAAAGTGTGGAATAATGATATACTTAAAAATAATATCTGAATTTATGAAATCTGTAATTGAAATTTTTAAAAAATCCCCGTTTTTGCACAAACAAGTGGCCATCTTGCCAACGTACAAAAATGAAGAGAGAAAAAGAAAAAAAAATATGACACCATGCTATCTCTAGAAAATAGCACAATGCAAGATAAACACAAAGTAACTAGAAAAAAAATAACCCCATTTAATTATAAACCAAAAACTGTGATCTCACATCAAGAAATGTGTGAAGGTATGTAAAAACACGACAAACACTTGATTTTAAATGTTTACTGATACTGCCATCAATTTTAAAACGAAGAAAAATAACTAAAAATTACTTTTTCTCATATTATAATCTGTATCAAGGATGACTCGATCATGCATTAAAACTATTAAGAGGTTAACATGTGACAGTATGATATAAAATATCAAGAGAGGCTCTTAGATATTACACATAAGATTTCCAAATATGTAAATGTAATATATTTACGAAAGTATTGTAAAATGTAAATAAAGAAATGTCCCAAAACTTTAGTAAAATCAAGTGAAAAGTTTACTATAAGCAAACAAAAACTTAAGTTAATTGCCTCACTCACAATTTCTCCAAATTGTACCAGTGCAACACATAAGAGTTTTTTTTAATCTAATGGTACAACGGGATGTACCAATTATTGTATGTTATATCTTATCAATATTTAAAAATATATATATAATACATACACACAAATTATATAAGATAAATATTTAAACTTGATTACTTGTATATATGTAAAAGAAAACACACAGTACAATTTATTTAGAAGTTTTTCTCTATTACTTTTTCTTTTCTTTTGAGAAAAAGCACAAATTACAATAATAAAAATATATGTAATTATAATGAAAGATGCCTGTAAGATCATGTTTTCTTCTAACCTCTGCATTCATTGTTGTGCAGACATCTATGCATAGCACTGATTTTTCATAAATTTTAAGGTTAACTTTATAATCTAGCAACTCTCTCTCTCTATATATATATATATATTTTAATGAGAAAATAGAAACTGTGTTACTTAAAAATATTTAAAATATGATAGTGCTGTATAATTACTCCAAAAAAAATACAAATTATAAAAATATTGCTTTTAAAGAAGTTTTAGATAAAATGTAATGTGACAGACACAATCGATTAAAAACAAATGCGAAAGGAAAAAGTAAACAATGAACTACCATTATTACTACTTTCTCCATTTATATAATAGTCCCAATTTGGATGCAATTCACTGCCGTAAAACAATAAAATTATTTGTAACTTGCCTCGATGTGTGTGTCACATTTACAATGTTAAAACTATCTTAAACCAGAAACTAAATGAAATGAAGTTGGATGATTTTCATTTTTTTTTTATACCATACCACATCATTAAAATGAAATCTATAGAGCATCATAGACAAATGTTACCGCATTAATACTACTCACAAAAATGGAAGAAAATGTAGAATAAACTAATAATCTTACCATTATTTTATTATTATTTTTTTAAGTAATGAGGAATTAAATTTTATTTACATCACCTCCTAATTATAGTAGATGAACCAAGCAATTATTTCCTCTGTCTCCTTTTTTTTACGCTAAACGGAACAGAAAAAAACGAAAAAAATGCAAAAAAGGAAAAAAAAAACTTTTTTTGTGAATACTTTCTTTCAAAAGAAGAAAATATTTTTACAACAGATTTAAACACCGCAAAATATTTATTATCCATATCCACAATAAAATTACTGCATATAGAATCTATTTTGAAAAGCAAACTGCTGACAAACCTTACAGCAGTATATTTAAGATTAAGAAGTTTAGCATAAAAATACACTTAAATGAAAAAAAGGAACACTATATCAATTTTAGTTTGAATATATATATATATATATATATATATATATATATATATATATATATATATATATATATATATATTGCGACTAGTTTATGCCGCAATAAAGAAATGCACCAATGTTATTAAAAAAACCCAATAAACTTACCTTAAAGAAAGCAAATAATAATAAAAAATGTAATAATACGTGTAAAAAGATCATTCTCTTTATATATATATATATATATATATATATATTTTTTTTTTTGAGAGGATGATTCTCCAGATAAGTATTATTGATAGATCTTGTGTCCTTCCTAATAGCACAAGTCTGGATACGCAGCTATATGGAAAAATAATTTTTTTACAAGTTTCTTTCCAGATGCGTCCTTTTCACTTTATTTTAATTAAAGTGGAGTCTTGTTTTTTTTTTTTACAAATATAACGGAACTTTCACTTCTAAAGTTTTGATATAGGTAGGAAGAATCAGGTCTTTTTTTGTTTGTGAAAAAATATATATTAACGAGTCACATATTTCAGCATGTTTCTGGCTGGCGAAAGAATATTGTTTTAACGTGCGCCAAAGAAGGAGTAATTCCCTACTATTATATACGGAGGTCTCTCTTGATTGAGTCATATGAGAAGAGCAAAAATTATTTCCTCTTTTCATGCCGGTACAAAAGGCGTGCACTAGCAGCAGTTTGATACGAAAACAAGTGGCATGTCTTGAGGTGAAGTTTTCGGTCAGAATCACCGGGAATGCGTGAATCACTTTTACGGGAAAACGACGCTGGATCGTTTGTTCTGGAAAAGTAGCACCAAATATCCGACCTCTCTGCATAATACTTGCGACAAAAAGGTTAAATTCCATACGCTGGGAATATACAATTTACGGATTCAACACAGGGATGGCGTTAATGCAGTTTTACACAGTTCGATACTGTACCCTTTTTTTTTACAGGAAGAGGAATTGAGTTCGTATGATTCCTTGAAAGGCTAAGCAAGAATAATTAATGCAAAAAAAAAATCATCTGTCCCTCTCAAGCAATCTCTCGATAAGTCCCTGATGCACCAAGTCTTGTGAAGACTTTGACGTCTTAAACTCCATATATCTGAAAAACAGTTTTAAGATGATTATTCACGTAGCATCGGTGATTTATGAAGCAGGATTATAATCACCTTTTTAATATGAGAAAAGATAAAAATCCAGTTTATAGACGACATCCAGGTTGTCCAGTAAAAAGGAGTTTTTATTTTTGTAGGGTCCGTAAATATCGAGAGAATTCCGGCAAATAACCGCCGATGCTGTAGACAAGCTACATTTTATGTTTACAGATGCACGATCAGGAAGAGAATGATATCATAACCACATTTTAGAGCGTTGAGTTATTGGCGACCAGTAATTTACAAAACTAGCAAGCGAGTAGAAATCTGGCGAGAAACCCATTGAAATGAGACATGTGTTCAAAACCGTTAATGTATTGTGAATGAGGAGGGGAAAAGGGCAACATATGAAATTTTAACGCCAACGGACAATCGAGAAAATGTGGGCAACCGAATACCACAAAGTCGCATTTTACAGGGGGTTTGCCAAACCATGTAAATAGGCGCGCCGAGCCGTTTGAAGGCATATGCAATTAAAAATAAGATATTGCAGACAAAATTTGTGATAAGAATTTATACGTTGGAAAGAAAAGATGCAGATGTAGAGGCACAGTGAAAAATAAAGAAAAGAAGCATGAGAAAGATCAGGGGTAGCAACCAAATTAAGCATGCAAACGTGCTGTGTGAATTGTTTCTATGCGAAATAAAAATAGCATGTCACTTTTAATCTACGACTGCTTTTTGCGGTTTTTGAGAAATAAAAGTGTGAAACGAGAATGTATTTCTACAGGAAATTGTTGGAAAACGTCACAGTGTAAGTAATTTTATGTCCAACATCACCTCGCTTGTGAAATGACAATTTCCTCGTGAAATATGCAACGCGTTTCTTTTAGTTGTGAAATATGTTCCAAGATGGCGACACTTTCCTGAGTTATCGTGGCGTATGGTCACAAACTAGCGAAGGATTGTGTAAAAGACTTCTGTTTCGAAAAGGCGACGACAGATCGCAGCACCACAGAACTTTTCTGATAGACTGATTTTAAATAGAACCTTTTTTGCTAATTAAGCAGTCTGTATTGTTTCAAGTTTTTTTTACTCTGTTTTAACTCTTGTGGGCCCCTTTTACTTCTTCACTTAAAGGCCCGATTTTGTGAGGCCAAGACGCACGGTTTTTCGTGCGTTAACTCTTTGTTCAATGGAAGACTTACATCTCCTACTGGATTTCCAACATCATTACTTTTATAGTATCCATATTTAACCCTTTTATTTTATTTTTTTTTAGTGTGTGTGTGTGTGTGCATCCATGTAACCCAGAATTCGTCGTGCATTAAATAGTTTTTTCTCTACAAGTGCACCTGCATTATTCAAAGAAGATATTTTTCACGATTTACAATATCTGCTCATTAAATAAAAAATTTATAGGTTGTTTTCACATGAAGGAAACCAGCGAATGTCTGCTTTACCAGAAAGGTAAGAAAATAAATTTCTATCTTTCATTATTAATGAAAAAAACTTTTGGTATAATAATTTTATATTTATACTGGGTCCTTAGCTTCACGCTAATCGCGAACTCACCCTTTCTAGATATTTTAATAGATTATGAGGGCTGAGTTGAAGGGGAAAGTAAATAAATAAATAAAAAAACCCAGTAATAAGAATTTGTTTATCTGATTGTGATAAAATGATGAACAAGATGCACATATGAGATATGAAATATTGAAATATATACATGAAAATAAAAATAAATGTGCATGAATAAATAACGATATATATAATATCGCAAAAAGAGTATTATTGTGAACGAATATTGATTGATTATTGTGAATAACTGATCATTTTATTTATACTTATAACATATTCTAAGAAATTATTTTAAGAAAGTCACAAACTTCTTATAGTAAATATATTCGTTATCAAAGAATTTATAAAACTTGAATAACACGCTATGTCTGCCACAAAAGAAATTACGGCAGTAGAGAAACTAAATGATAATAATTACAATCATTGGTGTTTCAAATTAGAAAATCTGTTAATTAAAGACGATTTATACAAATATATAACAGAATCTCCACCTGCCACACCCGATGATACATATACTAAAAACGCGGCTAAAGCGAAAGCCATAATTTGTTTGTGCATTGAAAATACACAAATCGTGCACATCAGACATTTGACATCTCCCAAAGAAATTTGGGAAAGATTAAAAAGTGTTCACCAAAGGGCGAATTTATCATCCAAATTATTCCTTTTGAGGAAACTATATTCGCAAAGGCTCAATGAGGGCGGAGACTTAAATCTACATATCAACAATATTTTAACTATCCGCGACAAACTCGCTGCCATTGGAGAGCTCATAAATGATTCGCACATCGTGGCTCTTATGCTTTGCAGCTTGCCTCAGTCATATGCTCCTCTTATAACGAGCATGGAGGCTAGAGACGAAAAGGATCTAGACCTCGAGTTTGTAAAAAACAAACTCATCGACGAGTACTCTCATCGAATCGAATACAAAAACACCAGCACACGACCAAGGGACACAGCATATAAAGTTATAAATAAAGGAAACAAAAAATATTGCAGCTTCTGTCAACGAGATGGGCACGCTCGTTCAGAATGTTACAAATTGAAAAACAAACAGAAAAACAATTACCAAAGAAGTGAAAATTATAACAGTAATAAATTTAACAACCATGCCAACTTTAAAGCCAATTCGGTAAACACCAAAAATCAACACAATGGTAGTAAAACCGACTCCTCGAATTTTTGTTTCAACAGAAAGTCAAATATAGAGGATGAGGTCAACCAATCGATCATTCCTCTCTTCTCAGTGGAAAACAATTTTGAAATTGAGTCAGTAAAAATTAACCAAACACAAACAACAGATCCAAACACATATATCATTGACTCGGGTTGTACCAGGCACGTTGCATCAGCAAAAACAAATTTTGCTACATTCACAGCCGGGAATTTTGGGAATATAACAATCGCTAATGGAAAAAGGCTTAATTCGGAAGGTATGGGCGACGTAAAAATAAAAACAGACAAAAACCACTACATTACACTAAGAAACGTCTTATACTGTCCAGAACTAAAGGGCAATTTATTGTCAGTTAAGAAAGCCACTGAAAATAATATAAAGGTAATTTTCGAGAAAAATGCATGTTTATTTGTCAAAGATGATAATATAATCTTGACAGCTAAATTAAATGATAATCTCTACGTATTAAACCCTGAAGATGATTACGGCTATACTATAAGTACTCAAACTTTCTGTAACAATACAAATTGTATTTCATTGTGGCACCGAAGACTCGGACACAAAAATTTTGATGATATTAAATACCTTGTTAATCATAAATTAGCCAATGGGATAACAATTAACAAATGTAAACATGACACGCGATGCACCAAGTGCATTGAAGGAAAACTTTCCGCTCTGCCCTACCCTAAAGTAGCCACAAACAGAAGCAAAGACATCGGTACCCTCGCACATTCCGATATATGTGGCCCCATGAATACTGAAACGATAGGAGGGAAAAGGTACTTTATAACATTCACGGATGATTATAGCAGGTACACAATAACATACTTAATCGCGCACAAATCGGAAGCCGTTATCAAACTGAAAGAATACATAGCGCTAACAAAAAATAAATTTGGCAAGTTGATAAAGGCAATAAGGTCCGATAACGCAAAAGAGTATATCAGTGACGAATTTGAAAACTGCCTGATAGAAAACGGGATAGAGCGTCAATTGAGTATTCCCTATTCTAGCCCACAGAACGGCGTTTCAGAAAGAAAGAATAGAACGATAGTGGAAATGGCTAGAACCATGTTGTCGGACGCCAAGTTACCTAAGCAATTCTGGGGGGAAGCTGTCATGTCCGCCACCTACCTCATCAACCGTCTACCAACAAAGGCTAACAAAAATAACATGACACCCTATGAACTTTGGCATAAAAGAAAACCCGATCTCTCGAACATCAAAACATTCGGATGTAAGGCATTTGCCTATGTCGACAAACCTAAAAGAAATAAATTAGATGAGAAAGCCATCGAGGGAATAATGTTGGGATATGATTTCAGAAGCAAGGGCTATAGGATATATACGGGTGAAAATAAAA
Source organism: Maratus speciosus (assembly GCA_963932465.1). Classification (NCBI taxonomy): domain Eukaryota; kingdom Metazoa; phylum Arthropoda; class Arachnida; order Araneae; family Salticidae; genus Maratus; species Maratus speciosus. The sequence continues at coordinate 356,767,828 of OZ010799.1, read as the reverse complement.
TTATAATATCTAGAACCGTAAAATTCTTCGAAGAAGGTATAAAAGATGAGGAAACTATACCCGCCAAAGAAAATCAAAACATCGAACAAACTCCCGCAGATAATATTGAAATTGATCTAGAAGAGCGCGACGATGATCAGAATAACACCCCGACCGACACATCCCTTGAGCCGAGAAGATCGCAGAGACAAAATCGTGGTGTACCACCTAACCGTTATGGAATAAGCGCAAACCTGTGTCAAATTCAGGAGCCAAAGTCATGGACAGACCTACAAAATATCAATGACGCAGAAACTAAAGATAAATGGCTAAAAGCCACTAGTGAGGAAATAGATTCTCTGAAGCAAAATAATACTTGGAGATTAATAAAACCTATCCCGGGAAAACGCGTCATAGGTTGTAGGTGGACGTTTAAGGCAAAAAGGGGAGTCAACGGGTCTATAGAGCGATATAAAGCCAGATTGGTCGCTAAGGGATATGCTCAAAAATATGGAAGCGATTTCGACGAGACCTACGCACCCGTTGTAGCGCATACCACCCTACGAGCATTCTTAAACGCAGCGGTGTACAAAGATCTTAAAATAACTCACCTAGATGTCAAAACTGCTTTCTTACATGGCGATTTAGAAGAGGAGGTTTATATGCATCAGCCAGAGGGATACATAACAAAAGGGGAAGAAGATAAAGTGTGTAGTTTAAACAAAGCGATTTACGGCAGGCAGCTAGGGCGTGGAACCAAAAAATAAGTAAATCTCTAAAAGAACTAAATTTCGTTGAATGCGCGTCAGACAAATGTCTGTACAAAAGAGTCCAAGATGGAAAAATCGCATACATAATAGTGTATGTTGATGACATCTTAGTCGCAGGAGACAAAACAGACACACACGAAATATACACTGAATTATCAAAGCAATACGAAATCAAAAATTTGGGTCAAGTAACACAATATTTAGGCATAAACATAAAGGAAAAAGCAAACGGTAATCTAGAATTAGACCAGGAACACAAAATAATACAAATCGCAGAAAAATTCAATTTGTTAAATGGTAAGCCTACGTATACACCCATGAATACTAACTACTTTAATCTAGATCCAAACGGGAAACTAATGGGAGATAACGTAAAATTTAGACAGGCTATAGGAGGGCTTCTATACATTGCAACTTTAACTAGACCCGACATAGCATCAGTCGTTAACATCCTGGGAAGAAGGAATGAATCCCCAAGGGAAGTCGATTGGCAAGCTATCGAGAAATTAATTAGATATCTGCTTACTACCAAAGATCTTAAATTCGTCATAGATAAAACAAAACCTCCAATCCTAACGGCATATAGCGATGCCGATTGGGGGAACGACAGAATAGACAGGAAATCAACCAATGGAAACTTGTTTAAATTAGGAAATAATATATTGGCATGGTCATCAAGGAAGCAGAGTTGCACAGCACTCTCGTCCACGGAAGCTGAATATATCGCTGCCTCTAATGCAGGTCAAGAGATTTCGTGGTTGTTAGACCTGTTAAATGACCTCGAACTGTGTCAACAACTACCCGTAACATTGTACGAAGATAACTTATCAGCCATAAGATTGACCGAAAACGAAAAGGCACAGACAAGGACTAAACACGTGGAAGTTAAGTATCACCACATCAGACATCTATGCCAGAATGGTATAATCAAAATAACTTATTGTCCATCGAAGTTAATGCTGGCAGACGTGCTCACCAAGCCGTTGCCTAAGCCTCATTTCGAGTGTTTGAGAAACAAGTTAAACATTCTACGCTCGTCGGTTTGACATAAAAAGCGGGGGTGTTGGAAAACGTCACAGTGTAAGTAATTTTATGTCCAACATCACCTCGCTTGTGAAATGACAATTTCCTCGTGAAATATGCAACGCGTTTCTTTTAGTTGTGAAATATGTTCCAAGATGGCGACACTTCCCTGAGTTATCGTGGCGTAAGGTCACAAACTAGCGAAGGATTGTGTAAAAGACTTCTGTTTCGAAAAGGCGACGACAGATCGCAGCACCACAGAACTTTTCTGATAGACTGGTTTTAAATAGAAACTTTTTTGCTTATTAAGCAGTCTGTATTGTTTCAAGTTTTTTTTTTTACTCTGTTTTAACTCTTGTGGGCCCCTTTTACTTCTTCACTTAAAGGCCCGATTTTGTGAGGCCAAGACGCACGGTTTTTCGTGCGTTAACCCTTTGTTCAATGGAAGACTTACATCTCCTACTGGATTTCCAACATCATTACTTTTATAGTATCCATATTTAACCCTTTTATTTTATTCTTTTTTAGTGTGTGTGTGTGTGCATCCATGTAACCCAGAATTCGTCGTGCATTAAATAGTTTTTTCTCTACAAGTGCACCTGCATTATTCAAAGAAGATATTTTTCACGATTTACAATATCTGCTCATTAAATAAAAAATTTATAGGTTGTTTTCACATGAAGGAAACCAGCGAATGTCTGCTTTACCAGAAAGGTAAGAAAATAAATTTCTATCTTTCATTATTAATGAAAAAAACTTTTGGTATAATAATTTTATATTTATACTGGGTCCTTAGCTTCACGCTAATCGCGAACTCACCCTTTCTAGATATTTTAATAGATTATGAGGGCTGAGTTGAAGGGGAAAGTAAATAAATAAATAAAAAAACCCAGTAATAAAAATTTGTTTATCTGATTGTGATAAAATGATGAACAAGATGCACATATGAGATATGAAATATTGAAATATATACATGAAAATAAAAATAAATGTGCATGAATAAATAACGATATATATAATATCGCAAAAAGAGTATTATTGTGAACGAATATTGATTGATTATTGTGAATAACTGATCATTTTATTTATACTTATAACATATTCTAAGAAATTATTTTAAGAAAGTCACAAACTTCTTATAGTAAATATATTCGTTATCAAAGAATTTATAAAACTTGAATAACACGCTATGTCTGCCACAAAAGAAATTACGGCAGTAGAGAAACTAAATGATAATAATTACAATCATTGGTGTTTCAAATTAGAAAATCTGTTAATTAAAGACGATTTATACAAATATATAACAGAATCTCCACCTGCCACACCCGATGATACATATACTAAAAACGCGGCTAAAGCGAAAGCCATAATTTGTTTGTGCATTGAAAATACACAAATCGTGCACATCAGACATTTGACATCTCCCAAAGAAATTTGGGAAAGATTAAAAAGTGTTCACCAAAGGGCGAATTTATCATCCAAATTATTCCTTTTGAGGAAACTATATTCGCAAAGGCTCAATGAGGGCGGAGACTTAAATCTACATATCAACAATATTTTAACTATCCGCGACAAACTCGCTGCCATTGGAGAGCTCATAAATGATTCGCACATCGTGGCTCTTATGCTTTGCAACTTGCCTCAGTCATATGCTCCTCTTATAACGAGCATGGAGGCTAGAGACGAAAAGGATCTAGACCTCGAGTTTGTAAAAAACAAACTCATCGACGAGTACTCTCATCGAATCGAATACAAAAACACCAGCACACGACCAAGGGACACAGCATATAAAGTTATAAATAAAGGAAACAAAAAATATTGCAGCTTCTGTCAACGAGATGGGCACGCTCGTTCAGAATGTTACAAATTGAAAAACAAACAGAAAAACAATTACCAAAGAAGTGAAAATTATAACAGTAATGAATTTAACAACCATGCCAACTTTAAAGCCAATTCGGTAAACACCAAAAATCAACACAATGGTAGTAAAACCGACTCCTCGAATTTTTGTTTCAACAGCAAGTCAAATATAGAGGATGAGGTCAACCAATCGATCATTCCTCTCTTCCCAGTGGAAAACAATTTTGAAATTGAGTCAGTAAAAATTAACCAAACACAAACAACAGATCCAAACACATATATCATTGACTCGGGTTGTACCAGGCACGTTGCATCAGCAAAAACAAATTTTGCTACATTCACAGCCGGGAATTTTGGGAATATAACAATCGCTAATGGAAAAAGGCTTAATTCGGAAGGTATGGGCGACGTAAAAATAAAAACAGACAAAAACCACTACATTACACTAAGAAACGTCTTATACTGTCCAGAACTAAAGGGCAATTTATTGTCAGTTAAGAAAGCCACTGAAAATAATATAAAGGTAATTTTCGAGAAAAATGCATGTTTATTTGTCAAAGATGATAATATAATCTTGACAGCTAAATTAAATGATAATCTCTACGTATTAAACCCTGAAGATGATTACGGCTATACTATAAGTACTCAAACTTTCTGTAACAATACAAATTGTATTTCATTGTGGCACCGAAGACTCGGACACAAAAATTTTGATGATATTAAATACCTTGTTAATCATAAATTAGCCAATGGGATAACAATTAACAAATGTAAACATGACACGCGATGCACCAAGTGCATTGAAGGAAAACTTTCCGCTCTGCCCTACCCTAAAGTAGCCACAAACAGAAGCAAAGACATCGGTACCCTCGCACATTCCGATATATGTGGCCCCATGAATACTGAAACGATAGGAGGGAAAAGGTACTTTATAACATTCACGGATGATTATAGCAGGTACACAATAACATACTTAATCGCGCACAAATCGGAAGCCGTTATCAAACTGAAAGAATACATAGCGCTAACAAAAAATAAATTTGGCAAGTTGATAAAGGCAATAAGGTCCGATAACGCAAAAGAGTATATCAGTGACGAATTTGAAAACTGCCTGATAGAAAACGGGATAGAGCGTCAATTGAGTATTCCCTATTCTAGCCCACAGAACGGCGTTTCAGAAAGAAAGAATAGAACGATAGTGGAAATGGCTAGAACCATGTTGTCGGACGCCAAGTTACCTAAGCAATTCTGGGGGGAAGCTGTCATGTCCGCCACCTACCTCATCAACCGTCTACCAACAAAGGCTAACAAAAATAACATGACACCCTATGAACTTTGGCATAAAAGAAAACCCGATCTCTCGAACATCAAAACATTCGGATGTAAGGCATTTGCCTATGTCGACAAACCTAAAAGAAATAAATTAGATGAGAAAGCCATCGAGGGAATAATGTTGGGATATGATTTCAGAAGCAAGGGCTATAGGATATATACGGGTGAAAATAAAATTATAATATCTAGAACCGTAAAATTCTTCGAAGAAGGTATAAAAGATGAGGAAACTATACCCGCCAAAGAAAATCAAAACATCGAACAAACTCCCGCAGATAATATTGAAATTGATCTAGAAGAGCGCGACGATGATCAGAATAACACCCCGACCGACACATCCCTTGAGCCGAGAAGATCGCAGAGACAAAATCGTGGTGTACCACCTAACCGTTATGGAATAAGCGCAAACCTGTGTCAAATTCAGGAGCCAAAGTCATGGACAGACCTACAAAATATCAATGACGCAGAAACTAAAGATAAATGGCTAAAAGCCACTAGTGAGGAAATAGATTCTCTGAAGCAAAATAATACTTGGAGATTAATAAAACCTATCCCGGGAAAACGCGTCATAGGTTGTAGGTGGACGTTTAAGGCAAAAAGGGGAGTCAACGGGTCTATAGAGCGATATAAAGCCAGATTGGTCGCTAAGGGATATGCTCAAAAATATGGAAGCGATTTCGACGAGACCTACGCACCCGTTGTAGCGCATACCACCCTACGAGCATTCTTAAACGCAGCGGTGTACAAAGATCTTAAAATAACTCACCTAGATGTCAAAACTGCTTTCTTACATGGCGATTTAGAAGAGGAGGTTTATATGCATCAGCCAGAGGGATACATAACAAAAGGGGAAGAAGATAAAGTGTGTAGTTTAAACAAAGCGATTTACGGCAGGCAGCTAGGGCGTGGAACCAAAAAATAAGTAAATCTCTAAAAGAACTAAATTTCGTTGAATGCGCGTCAGACAAATGTCTGTACAAAAGAGTCCAAGATGGAAAAATCGCATACATAATAGTGTATGTTGATGACATCTTAGTCGCAGGAGACAAAACAGACACACACGAAATATACACTGAATTATCAAAGCAATACGAAATCAAAAATTTGGGTCAAGTAACACAATATTTAGGCATAAACATAAAGGAAAAAGCAAACGGTAATCTAGAATTAGACCAGGAACACAAAATAATACAAATCGCAGAAAAATTCAATTTGTTAAATGGTAAGCCTACGTATACACCCATGAATACTAACTACTTTAATCTAGATCCAAACGGGAAACTAATGGGAGATAACGTAAAATTTAGACAGGCTATAGGAGGGCTTCTATACATTGCAACTTTAACTAGACCCGACATAGCATCAGTCGTTAACATCCTGGGAAGAAGGAATGAATCCCCAAGGGAAGTCGATTGGCAAGCTATCGAGAAATTAATTAGATATCTGCTTACTACCAAAGATCTTAAATTCGTCATAGATAAAACAAAACCTCCAATCCTAACGGCATATAGCGATGCCGATTGGGGGAACGACAGAATAGACAGGAAATCAACCAATGGAAACTTGTTTAAATTAGGAAATAATATATTGGCATGGTCATCAAGGAAGCAGAGTTGCACAGCACTCTCGTCCACGGAAGCTGAATATATCGCTGCCTCTAATGCAGGTCAAGAGATTTCGTGGTTGTTAGACCTGTTAAATGACCTCGAACTGTGTCAACAACTACCCGTAACATTGTACGAAGATAACTTATCAGCCATAAGATTGACCGAAAACGAAAAGGCACAGACAAGGACTAAACACGTGGAAGTTAAGTATCACCACATCAGACATCTATGCCAGAATGGTATAATCAAAATAACTTATTGTCCATCGAAGTTAATGCTGGCAGACGTGCTCACCAAGCCGTTGCCTAAGCCTCATTTCGAGTGTTTGAGAAACAAGTTAAACATTCTACGCTCGTCGGTTTGACATAAAAAGCGGGGGTGTTGGAAAACGTCACAGTGTAAGTAATTTTATGTCCAACATCACCTCGCTTGTGAAATGACAATTTCCTCGTGAAATATGCAACGCGTTTCTTTTAGTTGTGAAATATGTTCCAAGATGGCGACACTTCCCTGAGTTATCGTGGCGTAAGGTCACAAACTAGCGAAGGATTGTGTAAAAGACTTCTGTTTCGAAAAGGCGACGACAGATCGCAGCACCACAGAACTTTTCTGATAGACTGATTTTAAATAGAACCTTTTTTGCTTATTAAGCAGTCTGTATTGTTTCAAGTTTTTTTTTTACTCTGTTTTAACTCTTGTGGGCCCCTTTTACTTCTTCACTTAAAGGCCCGATTTTGTGAGGCCAAGACGCACGGTTTTTCGTGCGTTAACTCTTTGTTCAATGGAAGACTTACATCTCCTACTGGATTTCCAACATCATTACTTTTATAGTATCCATATTTAACCCTTTTATTTTATTCTTTTTTAGTGTGTGTGTGTGTGTGCATCCATGTAACCCAGAATTCGTCGTGCATTAAATAGTTTTTTCTCTACAAGTGCACCTGCATTATTCAAAGAAGATATTTTTCACGATTTACAATATCTGCTCATTAAATAAAAAATTTATAGGTTGTTTTCACATGAAGGAAACCAGCGAATGTCTGCTTTACCAGAAAGGTAAGAAAATAAATTTCTATCTTTCATTATTAATGAAAAAAACTTTTGGTATAATAATTTTATATTTATACTGGGTCCTTAGCTTCACGCTAATCGCGAACTCACCCTTTCTAGATATTTTAATAGATTATGAGGGCTGAGTTGAAGGGGAAAGTAAATAAATAAATAAAAAAACCCAGTAATAAAAATTTGTTTATCTGATTGTGATAAAATGATGAACAAGATGCACATATGAGATATGAAATATTGAAATATATACATGAAAATAAAAATAAATGTGCATGAATAAATAACGATATATATAATATCGCAAAAAGAGTATTATTGTGAACGAATATTGATTGATTATTGTGAATAACTGATCATTTTATTTATACTTATAACATATTCTAAGAAATTATTTTAAGAAAGTCACAAACTTCTTATAGTAAATATATTCGTTATCAAAGAATTTATAAAACTTGAATAACACGCTATGTCTGCCACAAAAGAAATTACGGCAGTAGAGAAACTAAATGATAATAATTACAATCATTGGTGTTTCAAATTAGAAAATCTGTTAATTAAAGACGATTTATACAAATATATAACAGAATCTCCACCTGCCACACCCGATGATACATATATTAAAAACGCGGCTAAAGCGAAAGCCATAATTTGTTTGTGCATTGAAAATACACAAATCGTGCACATCAGACATTTGACATCTCCCAAAGAAATTTGGGAAAGATTAAAAAGTGTTCACCAAAGGGCGAATTTATCATCCAAATTATTCCTTTTGAGGAAACTATATTCGCAAAGGCTCAATGAGGGCGGAGACTTAAATCTACATATCAACAATATTTTAACTATCCGCGACAAACTCGCTGCCATTGGAGAGCTCATAAATGATTCGCACATCGTGGCTCTTATGCTTTGCAGCTTGCCTCAGTCATATGCTCCTCTTATAACGAGCATGGAGGCTAGAGACGAAAAGGATCTAGACCTCGAGTTTGTAAAAAACAAACTCATCGACGAGTACTCTCATCGAATCGAATACAAAAACACCAGCACACGACCAAGGGACACAGCATATAAAGTTATAAATAAAGGAAACAAAAAATATTGCAGCTTCTGTCAACGAGATGGGCACGCTCGTTCAGAATGTTACAAATTGAAAAACAAACAGAAAAACAATTACCAAAGAAGTGAAAATTATAACAGTAATAAATTTAACAACCATGCCAACTTTAAAGCCAATTCGGTAAATACCAAAAATCAACACAATGGTAGTAAAACCGACTCCTCGAATTTTTGTTTCAACAGCAAGTCAAATATAGAGGATGAGGTCAACCAATCGATCATTCCTCTCTTCCCAGTGGAAAACAATTTTGAAATTGAGTCAGTAAAAATTAACCAAACACAAACAACAGATCCAAACACATATATCATTGACTCGGGTTGTACCAGGCACGTTGCATCAGCAAAAACAAATTTTGCTACATTCACAGCCGGGAATTTTGGGAATATAACAATCGCTAATGGAAAAAGGCTTAATTCGGAAGGTATGGGCGACGTAAAAATAAAAACAGACAAAAACCACTACATTACACTAAGAAACGTCTTATACTGTCCAGAACTAAAGGGCAATTTATTGTCAGTTAAGAAAGCCACTGAAAATAATATAAAGGTAATTTTCGAGAAAAATGCATGTTTATTTGTCAAAGATGATAATATAATCTTGACAGCTAAATTAAATGATAATCTCTACGTATTAAACCCTGAAGATGATTACGGCTATACTATAAGTACTCAAACTTTCTGTAACAATACAAATTGTATTTCATTGTGGCACCGAAGACTCGGACACAAAAATTTTGATGTTATTAAATACCTTGTTAATCATAAATTAGCCAATGGGATAACAATTAACAAATGTAAACATGACACGCGATGCACCAAGTGCATTGAAGGAAAACTTTCCGCTCTGCCCTACCCTAAAGTAGCCACAAACAGAAGCAAAGACATCGGTACCCTCGCACATTCCGATATATGTGGCCCCATGAATACTGAAACGATAGGAGGGAAAAGGTACTTTATAACATTCACGGATGATTATAGCAGGTACACAATAACATACTTAATCGCGCACAAATCGGAAGCCGTTATCAAACTGAAAGAATACATAGCGCTAACAAAAAATAAATTTGGCAAGTTGATAAAGGCAATAAGGTCCGATAACGCAAAAGAGTATATCAGTGACGAATTTGAAAACTGCCTGATAGAAAACGGGATAGAGCGTCAATTGAGTATTCCCTATTCTAGCCCACAGAACGGCGTTTCAGAAAGAAAGAATAGAACGATAGTGGAAATGGCTAGAACCATGTTGTCGGACGCCAAGTTACCTAAGCAATTCTGGGGGGAAGCTGTCATGTCCGCCACCTACCTCATCAACCGTCTACCAACAAAGGCTAACAAAAATAACATGACACCCTATGAACTTTGGCATAAAAGAAAACCCGATCTCTCGAACATCAAAACATTCGGATGTAAGGCATTTGCCTATGTCGACAAACCTAAAAGAAATAAATTAGATGAGAAAGCCATCGAGGGAATAATGTTGGGATATGATTTCAGAAGCAAGGGCTATAGGATATATACGGGTGAAAATAAAATTATAATATCTAGAACCGTAAAATTCTTCGAAGAAGGTATAAAAGATGAGGAAACTATACCCGCCAAAGAAAATCAAAACATCGAACAAACTCCCGCAGATAATATTGAAATTGATCTAGAAGAGCGCGACGATGATCAGAATAACACCCCGACCGACACATCCCTTGAGCCGAGAAGATCGCAGAGACAAAATCGTGGTGTACCACCTAACCGTTATGGAATAAGCGCAAACCTGTGTCAAATTCAGGAGCCAAAGTCATGGACAGACCTACAAAATATCAATGACGCAGAAACTAAAGATAAATGGCTAAAAGCCACTAGTGAGGAAATAGATTCTCTGAAGCAAAATAATACTTGGAGATTAATAAAACCTATCCCGGGAAAACGCGTCATAGGTTGTAGGTGGACGTTTAAGGCAAAAAGGGGAGTCAACGGGTCTATAGAGCGATATAAAGCCAGATTGGTTGCTAAGGGATATGCTCAAAAATATGGAAGCTATTTCGACGAGACCTACGCACCCGTTGTAGCGCATACCACCCTACGAGCATTCTTAAACGCAGCGGTGTACAAAGATCTTAAAATAACTCACCTAGATGTCAAAACTGCTTTCTTACATGGCGATTTAGAAGAGGAGGTTTATATGCATCAGCCAGAGGGATACATAACAAAAGGGGAAGAAGATAAAGTGTGTAGTTTAAACAAAGCGATTTACGGCAGGCAGCTAGGGCGTGGAACCAAAAAATAAGTAAATCTCTAAAAGAACTAAATTTCGTTGAATGCGCGTCAGACAAATGTCTGTACAAAAGAGTCCAAGATGGAAAAATCGCATACATAATAGTGTATGTTGATGACATCTTAGTCGCAGGAGACAAAACAGACACACACGAAATATACACTGAATTATCAAAGCAATACGAAATCAAAAATTTGGGTCAAGTAACACAATATTTAGGCATAAACATAAAGGAAAAAGCAAACGGTAATCTAGAATTAGACCAGGAACACAAAATAATACAAATCGCAGAAAAATTCAATTTGTTAAATGGTAAGCCTACGTATACACCCATGAATACTAACTACTTTAATCTAGATCCAAACGGGAAACTAATGGGAGATAACGTAAAATTTAGACAGGCTATAGGAGGGCTTCTATACATTGCAACTTTAACTAGACCCGACATAGCATCAGTCGTTAACATCCTGGGAAGAAGGAATGAATCCCCAAGGGAAGTCGATTGGCAAGCTATCGATAAATTAATTAGATATCTGCTTACTACCAAAGATCTTAAATTCGTCATAGATAAAACAAAACCTCCAATCCTAACGGCATATAGCGATGCCGATTGGGGGAACGACAGAATAGACAGGAAATCAACCACTGGAAACTTGTTTAAATTAGGAAATAATATATTGGCATGGTCATCAAGGAAGCAGAGTTGCACAGCACTCTCGTCCACGGAAGCTGAATATATCGCTGCCTCTAATGCAGGTCAAGAGATTTCGTGGTTGTTAGACCTGTTAAATGACCTCGAACTGTGTCAACAACTACCCGTAACATTGTACGAAGATAACTTATCAGCCATAAGATTGACCGAAAACGAAAAGGCACAGACAAGGACTAAACACGTGGAAGTTAAGTATCACCACATCAGACATCTATGCCAGAATGGTATAATCAAAATAACTTATTGTCCATCGAAGTTAATGCTGGCAGACGTGCTCACCAAGCCGTTGCCTAAGCCTCATTTCGAGTGTTTGAGAAACAAGTTAAACATTCTACGCTCGTCGGTTTGACATAAAAAGCGGGGGTGTTGGAAAACGTCACAGTGTAAGTAATTTTATGTCCAACATCACCTCGCTTGTGAAATGACAATTTCCTCGTGAAATATGCAACGCGTTTCTTTTAGTTGTGAAATATGTTCCAAGATGGCGACACTTCCCTGAGTTATCGTGGCGTAAGGTCACAAACTAGCGAAGGATTGTGTAAAAGACTTCTGTTTCGAAAAGGCGACGACAGATCGCAGCACCACAGAACTTTTCTGATAGACTGATTTTAAATAGAACCTTTTTTGCTTATTAAGCAGTCTGTATTGTTTCAAGTTTTTTTTTTACTCTGTTTTAACTCTTGTGGGCCCCTTTTACTTCTTCACTTAAAGGCCCGATTTTGTGAGGCCAAGACGCACGGTTTTTCGTGCGTTAACTCTTTGTTCAATGGAAGACTTACATCTCCTACTGGATTTCCAACATCATTACTTTTATAGTATCCATATTTAACCCTTTTATTTTATTCTTTTTTAGTGTGTGTGTGTGTGCATCCATGTAATCCAGAATTCGTCGTGCATTAAATAGTTTTTTCTCTACAAGTGCACCTGCATTATTCAAAGAAGATATTTTTCACGATTTACAATATCTGCTCATTAAATAAAAAATTTATAGGTTGTTTTTACATGAAGGAAACCAGCGAATGTCTGCTTTACCAGAAAGGTAAGAAAATAAATTTCTATCTTTCATTATTAATGAAAAAAACTTTTGGTATAATAATTTTATATTTATACTGGGTCCTTAGCTTCACGCTAATCGCGAACTCACCCTTTCTAGATATTTTAATAGAAATGAACGATGAAAATAAATTTAATTTATGATTTTAAGACAGATTTAAAATATAGGAATTTAGTAAAATAACCTTATTTTAAAAAAGGGAGGGGGGGGGGTAAAGGAAAAATGTATTACTAGAATATGGGAAGGAAATATCCTTCACAAGCCATTGCAAATCAAAAACGAAAAGATGTAGAGCAAATTTTCCATTAGAAAGTTTTAGAGAATCAATTAATTTGTACGAAACGACATTTGGTTCACACGGATAAGATAAATCGTCGCCTGCATACCCAAAAATGTCCGAAATCGATGAGCGACGATTCTACTTTGCCTATTCACATTCCGGAAATGAAGCAGTGCACAATTGCAGACTGTGATGTTGTACTGTGCTGTAATGCCTGCAAAGATTTAATTTCTAGTGCATTTGAAATATTAGAATAACCCTTTCAGGGCCAGAAGAATTCTTTATTACTTCCCCCAATTACGAGTAAAAGGTCTGTGACAGACAGACAGACACAGGAGTGATATTATAATGGTCCCGTATTTACTTTTTAAGTACGGAACCCTAAAAAACAATAACTGACCGAAAGCGAACCAGTGTCTGACAGTTTATTTGCAGAGAAATTTTTTTTAAAAGTTACTTTACATTTCAAGGAATTTATTAGTTAAAAATACTTTAATCTTTATTATAAAATCAAAATATATAATCTTAATTTATATATGATATTATACTACAGACGAATGTGTCCCCTTTTTCATGTGGTTGTATGTTGTGTAAGATCCTAGTAGAACACAGTAAAATTTAATGAAGATTAATAAAAAATAAATTTAATATGTTTTAATAATATATTTAATTTTTTTTAATATAACTGATACTTCTGTTTGAGATTGGTGAAATGAAATTCCTGAAAAATGCTACTGGCACCCCCCCCCACCCCCCACTAAGCTAAATTAAATAACTGTAAACTATAAATCATGACCCTAACGTATCAGATGCATCTTTTAACTAATTTCTACAAGTATAACTTTAAGAAAAATTTTAAGATGATTGAATTATAAATAGATTAAAATAAACACTACCTTAATTTTAGAAAGTGCTTCAAATTGGAACATTTTGTGTTCTCAAAAGTTCCTTTCCCATTGAAAAGGTTCCTATTAGTAGCGAATAATTTGATTCCAAAACAAAAATAAGTTTCTAAGTTATAAGTAGATAACATTACTTTGCAGAACTTAGCAAGAAAATGCTTATTTGATTTGAATTTTTGGTGAAGAGAAATTAAAAGTATAAAAAACAAAAGCTCTGGAATAGCATATATATGTTTCTTTACAAATACATATTTAACGATATTGGAGCATGCTATACTGTCTTTTTTTTAACTATTTTTAAATATACGATTTTCTCATCCACATATTTTCGTTAAGTAACTTACTCAGATAAAGACATAGACAAAAATGTGATGGGTGAATGAAAATAGATTTTAAGGAGTATTTCTATGAAACAGCATGTTTCAAAGGTACGCTTGCAATTAGAAATGTGTTTAAATTAAAATAAAATACGAAAATAACTTTAGAATATGAAAATTTCAAAAATTCATAATTTGGGACATAAAGGGTTAGTAAAGAAATACTGGTTGTGCCATAAAATGGATTTCAACATGAAATGTCATTATTTTAAAATATAGTTGCTACTTGTGAGATATAACTTTTCTTTTAGAACAGACTGTAATAAATTAAATATAAAAATTATTCTTATCGGATTATCTTATATATTCTTATATATCTTATAAAGGAGAAAAGATAAAAATCTCGTGCACCTATGTGAAATATTTACTTCTATATTTTAAAATAATGACATTTCATGTTGAAATCCATTTTATGGCACAACAAGTATTTCTTTACTAACCCTTTATGTCCCAAATTATGAATTCTTGAAATTTTCATATTCTAAAGTTATTTTCGTATTTTATTTTAATTACGTTAAAAGATTTATATAATCAGTTGATAAATTTTAGGAGAATTTTTCTTATTAAAATTAATGAACTAAATCTCAAAATATAGGGACTTTTGAAATATTTATAACTCGACTCATATCTTTTATGTAATATATACACAGTGGTGGTCAAAAGTTTCCGGCCAGTTTCTTTGATTTGTTTGATAGAACGTTTCAGCGAAGAAGAAGCACAACTGCTCCAAAAGTTAGGAATAAGCAAATTACCTCTGACCACGTGATCATTTTGATTGGATACTGAAGATACTTGATGCAAAGGGGAGGAATTCGAAATTCGCGTGTACAAAAGTTTACCATTCGTCATCCGTTAGTTTTTGCTATCGGTAAAGTGTTGTTTTTGGCTGTGTTTGTTAATTAATCAACGTGAATAACGTATTTGAAATTCAAAAATGAAAAGTTGAACAATTTATTGTTCCTAAACTAGTGATTTGCTTGTCGTTAAAGGGACAATCCTCTCCTGAGATTGCAGTAAAATTGTCGATCGAAAAATTTGCTGTGAACGATATTTAAAAAAATATATAGAGATGGTCATGGCCTTCGTAATTTGCCACGGTCCGTCGGACACTGGGAAATGACTATTCTTGTAGAAAGAATTATCAGGAGAAAAGCTGTTGATGACCCGCGTAAAAATGCCGCTGCAATTCGCCGCGATTTATAGTGTTAAAATATTGCTAAAATAAGTTGGTCTACCGTGTCAAGACGCTTACGTGGGACTTTATGCAACAGTCGGTGTTAAAAAACCTTTTATAAGTAAAAAAAAATCAGGGGGTCCGACTGGCGTTTGCCAAGGAATAAAAAGACTGGTCAAATGAAAACTCGAAAAAAGTACTATTTTAGGATGAATCGACGTTCAATCTTTTTGGGAGTGATAAGAGACACTACAACCGACGACCTAAAAACAAAAGATAAGACTAGAGATATATTCCTACAACGAAGCATAGCGGAGAACACGTTATGCTGTGGGGAGCATTTTCTGGAAAATGTGCCTGTCTGTTATGTAAAATCCGCTGCAAGATGAAAAGTACAATGCATAAGAATATCTTGCAAGATCATTTGCTGACTTATTGAAGGAAAATTGTGATCGGAACTATTTGTTTCATCATGATAACGACCAAAAGCATACATGCAAACTCGTCAAGCAGTGGCTTTCGTACAAAAAAATTCTGCTTTTGAAATGCGCCGCCTAATCACCCGATCTGAACCCAATAGAAAATCTTTGAAACTAACTTCAAAACGTGTGTGGAGTTTTAAATATTCGAATTCAGCAGCATTTTCACAAAAATTCCAAGAACCGTGGACAAAACTTAACACTGACGATCTACAACCGTTCATTGAATTGATGCCACGTTGCTGCGCCGCAGTACTTACTGCTAAATGTATGAATACAAAGTACTAATTGTAAATGTTGTTGATCACTGTTATTTTCTGTTATAACACCATTTTTTATTCAAACTTGCCAAGGTGGCCGGAAACTTTTGAGAACATGCGTTTTCTTTTGCAATTAATTTTGTTAATTAAATTAATTAACATTTATTTTTTATTCCATAAATAAATTCGTAACTGTTATGTCAATAAAGTATATAAGTATCACTTTGAGATTCCTCTTCATATCGGTATACATACAAATTAACCAAAAATTTTATGCTGGCCGGAAACATTTGACCGCCACTGTATATATATTGTATTTTATAGAATTAGGAAATGTACAATTAAAATGCTCTTACTATAGGAATACGTATAGAAATATTTCTTAACTGAAACTTCACCCCCCCCCCCTCCCCTACAAACTCTAACTTTGTTGTTTAAATTTTCTTGATTTGTCCTATACAGGGCAGCAGGCCTCAATGTGAGGTTTGAACTTTACCAAAGTGGTTCCTTTTTATCAATTACAGCTTTCAGATATATCCACTTTTCATTTTTAGTAGCTGTTCACAACTAATATGTAATACATTTATGAACTTCTTTATTTATTTATTTATTTATTTTTAATATTTCCTCTTTAGTATTTGTTAGTATTTGAATCTCAATGAGAAAAGGCGTGAGTAAGTTATATAAAATTAAGACTTACCCTTCTTCAGGATATTCGGTGTAAATCCACAATTTATTTGAATACAATATGCATTAGTTGACGATAGTTTAATTAGTTGAAGATTGTATCCTCTAATTGCTTTTCATGCCTCCTTCAAATAAAGAATTTATAGGCGATTTGTTATCTCAAATGAATAAGCAGTGGTAACACTTTAAGCTATTTAATTCACTTTCTTTTAAATTGTGAAAAAGAGAGAGCATTTTTCATCCCTCTTCTCTTGAACAACTACATTTTCAGAATGAAAAAATATTTACATTATAAGATAATAAATCAGTAATAATAATTGTAATAGCAATATCATAATAAAAATAATAAATCAGTTTAATGTCTATGAGTCACTCAACAAGTCATTATCTTTATCAAGGTTAAATACATCTTTCACATTTGAAAAGATTTATGGCTGAGTTGATATGACGCATTATTTATGTAACTGAGGAAATTACTTTTATCACAGCTAATTAGCTTGATTTATATCCATCAACTCCTCCTTAATTTCTGAAGTTTCATCCTCACACAAATTTAAGTTCCTTCTATGGGTTTGAAAAACAGGTTTGGGAACTGGTTTCGTAAACAGGTCTGCTATCATCAATTTGGTTGGGCAGTACTTTAGGTTGATAGTCCCTTCTTGCTTTAGTTGTTTTATCAGGTGGAACCTAATTTCAATATGTTTAGTCTTGCTTGAGTGCTTTTCTAATTCTATCATCTTGATCGTGGACTGGTTGTCTTCATATAGGTCTATAGGTAAGGTTTGCTTTAGGTTTAATTCTTCCAGTAGGTTGACTAGCCACTTTATTTCAATTGCTGCATTTGCTGCTGACACATACTCGGCCTCTGCCGATGATAATGCAATGCAGGATTGTTTCTTGGTCGACCATTGTATTGGATTTCTACCTAACATGTATAGGTTCCCACTCGTTGATTTTCGTGAATCTACATCTCCTCCCCAATCTGCATCCGCATAAACTTCAGGTATCGGTTTCTTTTCTCCGCTCAGAACTAGACTATAATTTTTTGTAGTCTTTAAATATCTTATCACTCTCTTTACTGAATTCCAGTCTTTCATTCTTGGTGATTCATTTCTTCTGCTAAGAATGTTTACTGCTGCACAGATGTCAGGTCTGCTTATAGTTGCTAGATATAGAAGTGCTCCTATGGCTTGTCTGTAATATGTGTTGTTTGGTAAAATGTTATCCTCATCATTAAAGCGTGTGTAATTTGTTTCCATGGGTGTGCTACACGGTTTTGCGTCTTGCAAATTAAATTTATTGATTAATTCTTCTATTTTCTGAGTTTGATTTATCATGTAGCTTTTATTTACTTTTTTAATGTTCATAGATAGGTAGTTACTGATGTCACCTAAATCTTTTAGCTCGTATTCTTTATTTAAGCTCGCGATTACTTCCTCTATTATTTCGTCTTTTCCAGCAATTAAAATGTCGTCTACGTATGTTATTATGTATGTTGTGTTATCGCCCCTTTTTCGCGTAAAAAGGCATGAGTCAAATTTGCTCTGACTGAAATTCATCTTTTTTAGTGTTTCTGTGATTTTATTATGCCACGCTCTCGCGGCTTGTTTAAGTCCGTATATGGCTTTGTTTAGCCTACATACTTTATTTTCCTCATTTGGTTTAGCGAAACCTTCTGGTTGTGACATATATATCTCCTCCTCAAGCTCTCCATGTAAGAACGCGGTGTTAATATCAATATGTTTTACATTTAAATTTTGATGCAATGCTGTTATTAATAATGCTCTTATTGTTGTATATGACACGACTGGTGCATAAGTTTCATCATAATCCTCCTCGAATTTTTGTGAATATCCTTTTGCAACTAAACGTGCTTTATATTTTTGGATTTTTCCTGTGTTGTCGCGCTTTAGTTTGTAGGTCCATTTGCAACCTATTATTCTCCTATTTGGTGGAGGTTCTACAGTTGACGAAGTTTTGTTTTTCATAAGGGAGTTCATTTCGTTTTTCATTGCATCTATCCAATTTTGTTTATCCTTAAAATTTTCCATGTTTTCGATTTCCTCATAATTTTTTGGTTCAGTAGCGTTTTCGTTCTTAACCATGTATATTAACCTATCAGGAGGTACACCTTTATTAATTCTTTCTGATCGTCTAAGTTCTGCTACTGGTTGATTGGACGTGGATGGTGTCTCATTGCTATTTGAAATTTCTATTTCTACAAAATTTTTGTTAACCCGATTTTCATCTTGTTTTGGTTTGTTTTCTACTTTCTCGTTTCTATATTTAAATTTGTTTTCGAGAAATTTAACGGTTCTCGCGATCTTTATTTCATTTCCTCCTACATATATTCTATATCCTTTGGATTCATTATCATATCCGACGAAAATTCCCTCTATAGCTTTATCTTCTAATTTTTGTCTTCTGGCTTTACTGATATATGCGAAGGCTTTGCAGCCAAATACCCTAACGTAACTTAAGTTTGGCTGTCTGTTTGTCCATAACTCGTATGGCGTCTTTTCTTTTGCTTTTGTCGGTAGTCTGTTTTGCAAATGATTTGCTGTGCATATTGCTTCCCCCCAGAACTTTAATGGTAAATTTGATTCACTTAACATTGTCCTTGCCATTTCAACTAACGATCTGTGTTTCCTCTCTGCCACACCGTTCTGGCTTGCGCAATATGGAACTGTGTGTTGATGTTTTATCCCATTAGCCCTGAGGTAATTTTCTATTTCATCTGATGTGAATTCCCCTGCGTTATCTGTTCTAATTGCTTTCGGTTTTTCTCCAAATTTGTTGCTAATTAACGCGATGAATTCTTTAAATTTTTCGTAAACTTCACTTTTTCTAGACAATAGGTATATGATCGTAAATCGCGAGTAGTCATCAATAAAAGTCAAAAAGTATGATTTTCCCCCCTATTGTCGGTGTTTGAAAAGATCCGCACACGTCGGAGTGAATGAGCTGGAGTCTTTTAGTTGCTCTATACTCTGCAATTTTTGGATGGGGTTCATCAGTTAATTTTGCCTTAATGCACGGTTCGCAATCTATGTTATGCTTACAGTTGTTTATTTGGATTCCTCTAGCTAATTCCTTTTGCGTAATTTCTTTAATTGATGTTAGATTTCTATGTCCTAACCTACGATGCCATAATTCTAGGCAATTTTTGTTGTTGCAGCTTTGTGCTATATTTGCATAGCTTTGGAATGCCAACTGAACTTCGTATAGGTTATTTACTTTTCGCGCTTCTAAGCATATTTCTCCGTTAAGTTTGAACATACATCTATCATTTCTGAATATAATTTCACATCCGTTTTGCGTCGCTTTGCTAACCGATAATAAATTTGTTTCGATTTCAGGTACTAGTAATACATTTTTAAGTGTTATTTCATGAACTTTGTTGTCTGATGTTCGCGTGTTTATATTTACGTCACCTGACCCGTAACTGATAAGTTTTTTTTCCGTTTGCGATGGTTACATTTGTTTTTTCGCGTGATTTCATTTTTGTAAACATTGATTCTGAACACACAATATGGCTTGAGCTGCCACTGTCCACTATAAATGTTTTGTTTTCTATTCCTTGTGTTATAAAGGCGTAATTTTTATTTTCGCTCGCCCTCCATGTATTGTTTTCATTTTCAGAGTGACTGTACCTACGGTTTGATTCTGGTGTTTGTTCACTTCTAAAATTGTTTTCACTCTTTTGAAAAACTAGTGATGTAGAGTAATGTTTTTTGTTTGGTCTAATGTGTTGATTTTGTGGTGTATTTTGTGTTTTGGCTTTATTATGCCAACATTCCTGGGTATAATGGTTTCTCATCCGACAATTGGAGCAGTATTTATTACTTGTTTTGTTGTTGTAATTTTTCTGTGCTTTAAATGCTCTGGCAGGATTTTCTGTTCTCTCATTATTATCATATCGTCGGTTATATTCGTCAATAAGTTTAGACTTAATAAATGATGGTGTGAGTTGATTTTCTTCTCTTGATTCAAGGGCAGTAATAAGAGTATCATAAGATTGGGGTAGGGAGCATAATAACAGTGCAGAAATGTGGTTATCATTTATAACTTCTCCTATGGCCGCTAATTTATCTACTAATTCCATTATTTTTGTAATATGATTAACAACGTTACCACCTTTCGCTAATTTAATCCCGTAAAGTTTTCTTAAGAGATAAAGTTTGCTAGACAAATTATGTCGCTCATGGATTTCACGCAAAGCTTGCCAAGTTTGTCTGGCTGTCTGTAAATTTTTAACATGAGTAATCTGACTATCATCAATTGTTAGATTAATTAGAGCACGGGCTTTCTTATCACTTTTGGACCAAGCGTCCGTAATTGGATTAGGCGGTTCTTCCGTAATTACATGAAATAAGTCTTCTTTTGTTAACATCATTTCGGATTTGAATTTCCAAATTGAGTAGTTTGTTGCTGTAAGTGTTTCAATTGCTAAATTATCTTTAGAAGCTGCCATTTTCTTAACTTTTGATTACTTACGTGTTACCGTAAAAAGTTCTTCCAACTTTTCTGTTTGAAAGTTTAAAAGTTTATTTATCAAATATCTGATATTTCAGATTTCAGTGGAGGCTATTTAATTTATTTATTTTTATTCAGTGATCAGTCTCATAATCTTGTTAGTATTTGAATCTCAATGAGAAAAGGCGTGAGTAAGTTATATAAAATTGAGACTTACCCTTCTTCAGGATATTCGGTGTAAATCCACAATTTATTTGAATACAATATGCATTAGTTGACGATAGTTTAATTAGTTGAAGATTGTATCCTCTAATTGCTTTTCATGCCTCCTTCAAATAAAGAAATTATAGGCGATTTGTTATCTCAAATGAATAAGCAGTGGTAACACTTTAAGCTATTTAATTCACTTTCTTTTAAATTGTGAAAAAGAGAGAGCATTTTTCATCCCTCTTCTCTTGAACAACTACATTTTCAGAATGAAAAAATATTTACATTATAAGATAATAAATCAGTAATAATAATTGTAATAGCAATATCATAATAATAATAATAAATCAGTTTAATGTCTATGAGTCACTCAACAAGTCATTATCTTTATCAAGGTTAAATACATCTTTCACATTTGAAAAGATTTATGGCTGAGTTGATATGACGCATTATTTATGTAACTGAGGAAATTACTTTTATCACAGCTAATTAGCTTGATTTATATCCATCAATATTTTCGTATGTAAAAATTTTATTTCATATATATTAAATCACATATATATTAAATCACATATATATTATCACATATATATTAAAATTTTGATTAGTTGACTTATTTTATTGAAGACAGACAAATACAAGCGTAAATATAATTCAGTATTATCTTGATTTAAAAAGAATGTTATTTTAAGCTTTCCTGAAAAACATTTATTTTTACAATGACTAGCTTGACGTAGTCACCCTTAGAAATCTGCATTTCTAATTCAGTCGAAAATTTGGAATGATGCATAATATTCTAAGATGTTGTTATCAGTGTGTTCTATGCTCTGTATTTCGATTTACATAGCGGTAAATACATTATTTTTTTTAGAAATCTCTCATTCATATAAAAATATAATTACATTCAATAAGAGAATATGAAGCATGAAGTCTATGTTAAGTTTATTGAGGGTGTCTACTCTCAACGGTGTCCAATGACTAATTTCTAAACCGTTAGACATAGATGTATAGTTCCAAATGCAAAAAGGTTTTTAATTGGGAAAAGAAAAATTTTAAAAGCGATTTGGGTCAATAAAAACATTTCTTAATAAAATTACTAAATTTAAATTTTTATACTGTCCCTTAGTCTTATAGATTATATTTAGCAAAAATATCCCATTACAGTAAGAAGCAAGGGAAAAAAAAGCCCCATTCTTCTACGATTAAAACTGAGCGAGTAATAGATATTTAAAGTTGAAGCCCCTTTCTGCTGCCAATTAGGGGTGATTCACAAATTTTCTAGATATATAAATAACCATCAGGGTTTCAAAAAATAATAGTTGATAGTAAAATTAACATTACAATGTAAATTTGAAACCTATTTTTACTCTCACGTACTAAACAAAAATATACAAGATTTAATACGTGATTATCCACATTGCTAACTAAACGTAGAATAAACAGAGTGAAAAATGTCCAAGCATGGAATCGAACTCGGAATCCTTGGAATACCGCTCCAAGTGATCTACCAGTTAAGCTACGAGGACGATACCCGGCTTAGTAACTGTCACTCATGTATGTTTATAAGGCTGCAACTGCAGCACAAGATGGAACAGCCTTCATGAGCACACAATCCTGCAGCGAAACACAAGACACAAATAACCCCAGCATTGGTGAACATATATATAATTTTTAATTAATATTTCAATTAATTTTCAGCAGTAAAATTAAAATATACAACTTGTACTAAAAATAAAAACCAGTTAACAAATATCAGAATTTTTGTTTAATGAAATGATGAAATCAAACACTCGCAATTCTTTGCAAAATGATACATATTTTAAAATGCTATCAGATTTTATAATATAAATCTTAATTTATTAAAATTAAATTTATCTGAAAACTGGCTCTAAGTAACTTGAATCGGCTGCTATGCAGAAATGTACACGCGAAATAAATCTTTCTAGTACTTTTAGCACTTTGCATACGACCCCTCGAAGCTCAACCCAACGATGGATACAGCCGTATATAAATTCAAAATTTATTCTTTTAGAAATGTCTCATTCATATAAACTCACTGTGTTTTGATTCAGGAAATTTGTGTAGGTGGTGCAGTTCAAAGTTTCATAACTCGGTCAAATTTTAGTGTTCGATGAATGGGACTTTTTTTTTTTTATCTTACTTGTTAGTGTAATAGGAAATCTTTAGCAAATATAATTTGTAAGACCGGAGGACCGTATAAAAATTTAAATTTTGTAACTTTTATGAAATGTTTTTATGGACCAAAATGAATTTTTAAAATACTTTTTTACCAAATTTACAAAATTTTTTATCTGGAACACTATACGTTTATGACTAATGGTTTAGAAATTAGCAATTTCAATCCGTTGAAAGGGGAATATCTGAATACAGGGTTCTCGCTGCCGCTCGCCATTGCGCCAAATCGCGACAAAATACTACATTTGGCGAGTAAACGAACAATCAGAATCGCCAAATTGCGAGTACTCGGGTTCTGCTCTTTGTGTGTGTGTGTGTGCCAGTGCAGTCCCGATTCTTATCCGCATTACTGAACGGTTGATATCGCTTTTCACGTTCAATCGCACATTTGTATTACTCTATTCACAAAGATACTGAGTCAACAGTTTAGCAACAACCAAAGACATAAAAAGGATTATGCGATAGGTATTTTTGTATTTTCAGTTGACCAATATTTACGTGCCAGCGTCGCGTTCCGGTAGAAACACAAACAAAATTACTCGCATCAAACCCCAAATAGAAAAAAGTTTTCCTGGAATACGGCATTGAAACTATCCATTTACCATACCATTTATTAGTTATATGCAAAGTATCAATGGCCGATCAATTTTTGCTATCTGTTAGAGTCAAAATTTCATAGCAATTTTTAGTGTATATTTTCACAACGGTAAATCAAAGATAGTTGTTTTGTATTTTTATTTAGACTACTAAATGAATGTTTGAAACAATTACACATTTAGGAGGCATTTACAGTGTACTTATTTTTAATAGTTTCTGTAGTGGATAGTCTAATTTCTATTTTATAAGCAACTAGCAAACCCCGCGGCTTTGCTCGCGTAATATTTGAAATATGCCAAGTGATATTTATATGTCTAATTTTTATTAAAAGGTACTAACTAAATTTTTTATTATTAAAAGGTAATATTTTATTTTATTAAAAGGTTTTTTTTTTATTAAATGGTACTTATTACTTTTAGGAATAATTCAAAAATTACTCTTTAAAACACAGTTTGATTAAACATCATTATTACACTGCATTAGGCAGAAATGAGACTTAAATTAATAAAATGAAATAAAACTAAATAAATGATAATTTAGAAAATATTTTGAAACTTTTATGCTCAATTAATACGCTCATTTCAGCATTCATTTGAAGTTTTGAATTTTTTAGAAACCATCTTTTTACATCTTAAAATTAACCATCCTGTCAAATTCCAAGTCCTACCACCTCTCTCAACATAAAGGGCTATGTTGAAACAGGAACTGTCACTATTAATTTGCCAACATTAATTTTGAAATCGGTTTGTTATTTCCTAATATTCTACAGAAACGTAATTTAAAAAGCTTTTAAAGCCCTTTTTTAGAACGTTTGTTGTTCCAGTGAACCCCAGGTTGTAGAATCACCGGCATGAAATATAGCCTGTGTAGGATGAGAGACTGTTACCATTGATTCCCAAGTATTACTTTTATAATCGGTTTATATTCCCTGAAATTGCATAGAATCGTAATTTAGAACTTTTTTAGAATGCTTTTAGCACCTCCCCTTCGCTTCACCCCTTTTTAATTCGTATTTATTTTCGACGTTCCTTTGAGGGCATTTATATTTTATAAGTAACTACCATGTCATATTTAAAGTTTCTAGCCTTTTCAGTATCACAGAAATCGCAATTTAGAAAGTTTTTAGCTCCTGCAACCCTCTGGTGGTAGTGGAACAGACATAAAATATAGCTTATGTTTGAGCAGGTTCTATCACCAAAATTTGTCATCATTATTTTTTTAATCGGTTTGGTAATTTATAAGTTTGCTTAAAAATTGTAATTTATAACGCTTTTCACTCATTTCATTTTTTTAAATTTGGAATTTTCTTTCGAC
This sequence comes from Maratus speciosus, assembly GCA_963932465.1. Classification (NCBI taxonomy): domain Eukaryota; kingdom Metazoa; phylum Arthropoda; class Arachnida; order Araneae; family Salticidae; genus Maratus; species Maratus speciosus. The sequence goes on along the minus strand of OZ010799.1, from coordinate 356,742,098 downwards.
TGTACCAGTTGCATCTTGTAAGTAAATACCATGCCATACTTCAAAGTGTTAGACCCCTCAGTTGTGCAAAAAACGCAAATTAGAACATGTTTTGCTTTTGCAACCCTCAGATGTTAGTGACAGCAACATAAAATATAACCTATGTTATAGCAGGGACTGTCATCATTGATTTGCAACCATTACTTTTGAAATCGCTATGGTATTTCTTTAAATTGAGTAGAAATTGCAATTTAGGACGTTTTTAGGATGCTTTTCGCGCATTTTCACCCCTTTTTAAATCTCCAATTTGTTTCGAAACTGTTCTTAAAGATCATTTATATCTAATAAATATGTGCCTTGCCTAATTTTAAGTTGCTAGCCCCTACCGATCACAAAAATCAAAATTTAGAACGCTTTTTTGCTCCTGCAACGTCTTGGTGATAGTGATACCGACATAAAATAGCGTCTATGTTACAGCAGAGGCTGTCAGCATCAATTTCCTACCATTACGTTTGAAATTAGATTCATTCTTCATATTGCCGACAAATCGGCATTTAGATCGTTTTTAGAACGCTTTTCGCGCATTTTGCTCTTGTATCTCCTCTGGGGTAGTGGAAACAGAAGTAAAATATAGCCTATCTTGGAGCAAGATCTGTCACCATCATTTTTACACCATTATATTTGAAATCGGTTCAGTACTTCCTGAGATTACATAGAAATCGCAATTTGGAAAGCTTTTTGCGCATTTTGACCCCCTTTTAAATTTCGATTTTTTAGGAAAATGCCCTTAGAGATCATTGATATCTTATAACTAACTACCATTCCAAATTTCACGATTCTAGGCCCTTCCGTAACGCAAAAGCCGCAATTTAGAACGTTTTTCTCCTGCACCCCCTTTGGGGTAGTGGCACCGACATAAAACATCACCTATGTTGGAGCAAAGGTTGTCACCATCATTTTGACGCCATTATTTATTAGATCGGTTTGGTATTTCCTGAGATTCTGTAGAAACCACCATTAGAACTTTTTTAGAACGCTTTTCGCGCATTTTCACCCCTTTTAAATTTGGAACTGTTTAAGAACTGTTCTTAGAAATCCTTTATATCTAATAAGTAGCTAATATTTCAAATTTCATATTTCTAGGCCCTTCGGTAACGCAAAAATCGCATTTTTAGAACGTTTTTTGCTCTTGCACCCCCTTTCGGGTAGTGGCACCGACATAAAACATAGCCTATGTTGGAGTAAGTGTTGTCGCCGTCATTTTGACACCATTATTTTTTTAATCGGTTTGGTATTTCCTGAGATTGTGTAGAAACCACCATTTAGAATGTTTTTTAGAACGATTTTCGCGCATTTTCACCCCTTTCAAATTTCGAATTGTTTAAAAACTGTTCTTAGAAATCCTTTATATCTAATAAGTAGCTAATATTTCAAATTTCATATTTCTAGGCCCTTCAGTAACACATAAATCGCATTTTTAGAACGTTTTTTGCTCTTGCACCCCCTTTGGGGTAGTGACACCGACATAAAACATCACCTATGTTGGAGCAAAGGTTGTCACCATCATTTTGACGCCATTATTTATTAGATCGGTTTGGTATTTCCTGAGATTCTGTAGAAACCACCATTAGAACTTTTTTAGAACGCTTTTCGCGCATTTTCACCCCTTTTAAATTTGGAACTGTTTAAGAACTGTTCTTAGAAATCCTTTATATCTAATAAGTAGCTAATATTTCAAATTTCATATTTCTAGGCCCTTCGGTAACGCAAAAATCGCATTTTTAGAACGTTTTTTGCTCTTGCACCCCCTTTCGGGTAGTGGCACCGACATAAAACATAGCCTATGTTGGAGTAAGGGTTGTCGCCGTCATTTTGACACCATTATTTTTTTAATCGGTTTGGTATTTCCTGAGATTGTGTAGAAACCACCATTTAGAATGTTTTTTAGAACGATTTTCGCGCATTTTCACCCCTTTCAAATTTCGAATTGTTTAAAAACTGTTCTTAGAAATCCTTTATATCTAATAAGTAGCTAATATTTCAAATTTCATATTTCTAGGCCCTTCAGTAACACATAAATCGCATTTTTAGAACGTTTTTTGCTCCTGCACCCCCTTTGGGGTAGTGACACCGACATAAAACATAGCCTATCTTGGAGCAAGCGTTGTCACCCTTATTTTGACACCAATATTTTTTTAATCGTTTTGGTATTTCCTGAGATTGTGTAGAAACTACCATTTAGAACGTTTTTTAGAACGCTTTTTGTGCATTTTCACCCCTTTTAAATTTCGAATTGTTTAAGAACTGTTCTTAGACATCATTTATATCTTATGAGTAACTAATATTCCAAATTTCATATTTCTAGGCCCTTCAGTAACGCAAAAATCGCGTTTTTAGAACGTTTTTTGCTCGTACACCCCTTTGGGGTAGTGGTACCGACATAAAACATAGCCTATCTTGGAGCAAGCGTTATCACCATCGTTTTGACACCAATATTTTTTAAATCGGTTTGGTATTTCCTGAGATTGTGTAGAAACTACCATTTAGAACGTTTTTTGGAACGCTTTTTGTGCATTTTCACCCCTTTCAAATTTCGAATTGTTTAAGAACTGTTCTTAGAAATCCTTTATATCTTATAAGTAACTCTTATTCAAAATTTCATATTTCTAGTCCCTTCAGTAACGCTAAAATCGCATTTTTAGAACGTTTTTTGCTCTTGCACCCCCTTTCGGGTAGTGGCACCGACATAAAACATAGCCTATGTTGGAGCAAGGGTTGTCACCGTCATTTTGACACCATTATTTTTTTAATCGGTTTGGTATTTCCTGAGATTGTGTAGAAACCACCATTTAGAACGTTTTTTAGTCGATTTTCGAGCATTTTCACCCCTTTCAAATTTCGAATTGTTTAAAAACTGTTCTTAAAAATCCTTTATATCTAATAAGTAGCTAATATATCAAATTTCATATTTCTGGGCCCTTCAGTAACACATAAATCGCATTTTTAGAACGTTTTTTGCTCCTGTACCCCCTTTAGGTTAGTGACACCGACATAAAACATACCCTATCTTGGAGCAAGCGTTGTCACCATCATTTGGACACCAATATTTTTTAAATTGGTTTGGTATTAGTATTTCCTGAGATTGTGTAGAAATTACCATTTAGATCGCTTTTTAGAACGCTTTTTGTGCATTTTCACCCCTTTTAAATTTCGAATTGTTTAAGAACTGTTCTTAGACATCATTTATATCTTATAAGTAACTAATATTCAAAATTTCATATATCTAGGTCCTTCAGTAACGCTGAAATCGCATTTTTAGAACGTTTTTTGCTCCTCCACCCCCTTTGGGATAGTGGCACCGACATAAGATATAGCCTATGTTCTAAGTTGGACTAACACCATCATTTTGATACCATTACTTTGGAATCGGTTCGGTAGTTCCAGAGCTTACCTCCTACAAATAAACAATTTTTCCCTCTTTATAATAGGAGTATAGATTACAAAAATTAGGATATTTTGGAACAAATTGAAGAAAAAGGGATATAATAAGGGGTTAAAGATACATTTTTCAGTGCTTCGCGCCGAATCTATTTTCCTAAAAAAATTTCAGTTGGCTACTGTTTTTTATTTCTTATTCGCCAAATTGCTAATGTTGGACAAAAGCCAGCGAGAATCCTGCCTGTGTATAAAATATTTTTCAATGTATAAAAACTTATTTCTAACACTGAAAATTCTTATTAATTATTCACAATTAATATTAATTCATTTTTGAATTTATTTTATTATTTTGGATTTATTTCCTCTGTAATATCTTGATTGGTGGTTCATATACACTATTTTGATTATTTATTTAATGGAGAAGTACAAATCCGCGCACAAGTATAGTTCAGTATTATGACGAATTAATAACAGAGAAATTGTAAGGTTTTGCTGGAAACTCATTCGCCTTTGAAATAACTAGCTTGACGTAAACAGCCTTAGAAATCAACATTTCTATTTTCATCAAAAATTTCGAATAATGCATAATATATTCTAAGATGTTGAATTCAGTTTGAGCTTTTCTATTCTTTGTATTTCTATGGAAATAGCGGTAAATAAATTCAAAATTTATTTTTTTAGAAAAGTTTCATTCATATTAAAAAAGGAATTGCTTTCAACAAGAGAATATGAAGGTTGAAGTATATATTTTAATACATTTCCAATATTGTTTTGTTGCTGAAAAAGTATTAGAATTTATATAAATTCAAGAAACTTGCTGTAACTTACTTCATGTAAAATTTATAGGGTACTATAAAAACGTTTGTATAAGAATATTGGAAAACATATTTTTGATTCAGAATTTTTTAGCATATTTCGAAACAATTTAAAATGTTATATATTATTCATAGTTGGAAAAATATTAATAACTTCAAATAAAATCTAAAATACTCATATTAGGCATTTTGAGTAGCTTGTTTGTAAATTGATTATCAAATAAAAAGCATCTAGCCTATTCAAAATTATGACAGAGTTTAAATTGATAAAATAATGTAAGAATTTTCAACTTTTACAATATGTTACAATCATCGCCAGCCTAATATTGATATTTACCACAGCTACAATCGTTCTTTTTCTATTTTTAAGAAGTACATTTATAGTTTGCTTAAAGCATAGTTTGTGAAAGATTATTCATAAATAATAGTATATTTATAGTTCGTTTTCTCTTATTTTGATATGTATTTGTTTATATAGTTTAAAATAGAAAACAAATGAAAGTTTCCAAAAAAGGAAAAACAAATAAACCTTCCAAAAAGAAAAAAGTGGCACAAAAGGACAAATTTTATTAAAGCTGATAAGGAAAACATTTTAACTATTTCAAAAATGAATTCACAACTTAATCTTAAAACTTCGATAACAGGAGCCTCTAATGTGATAATTACACCAGTCTGCAATTTTAAACTTTTTTCAGATGATTTCTTATGAACAACCTTTCCTGATTCAATTTTTGATACTGATTCCGGAAATGACTTTCATTTTGTCTATCACTTTCAGTATTGTACAAAAAATAAGAAGCTGTGTTTTCAATATTTTAATGTAATCAAAAATTTATCACAATTTCATACAACGTATTTCATTAAACACGTTAAAAATACTGTAAAAAATGGCCTTATAAAGTGATGATATTGAAAGTTGAAATTTTTAAATAAATTTTAATTTGTAGAAATAGTTTTTGCTTATGTTTGTAACAGCAATGAGAAAATAAATGATCACTTTTAAAGATGAAGAGCTCAGATGATAAAAGTGGTAATTGACACAATCATCATTTTTAGAAAATGACATGTGAAGTTCTAAATCTTTATTTGCTTTTATTTTTAAATGCCTCGTTTAATAAATAAAATCTCAGTGAGTATATATATATAGATATATATTTTCAAATAGTAATTTAGCTCTGTCTAGGACAAATTACTTCAGTTGCTAAAATTTTGAAATGATAGAAAACACAATAGATCTCCACTCCGTCCTCCAATGAGCTCTGGCTTGACAACAATGGCGTCGCGAACGGCAATGACTTAGAGTCAGTAGAATGCACGCTACAGGGCGCCTGGCTCGGAGCTGTTCTTGAAGTAACCGATTTCTAACAGTTCGTTGCGTCACTGTGGTACCAACTGCAGCTCGAACTGCCGCAGACGCAGTACGATGCGCCACAGTCGTACGACAAATACGGCGATCTTCCCTCTCAGGAGTGCCACGTGGCCGCCTGGAACCCAGTCTTCTTGAGGCAGTACCATCCATTGACCACTGCTTCCAACAATCATGCACAGTGGATACATTCCAGCCAAGTCTTTCTGCAATATCGCGAAAAGAAAATCCACCTTCTTGTAGCCCGAATATGCGACCTCGTTCCAACTCGGTGAGCTGTTGACAGCGGCTTCTTCGTCTTGTTAAAGGAATTCTTGGCTAACATTAACTCAATACGTCACATTTCGAAGCTAAATAACGACCACGAACTTTACAGCACACATTTAAATTAAACCTGATCCGCAAGTTCTGAGTGGCACTACTAGCGCCACACTTATCCGCGAAGCGCAAAATTTCAATCGATGTCATCTTTCAGATGTATAAACACACCTACCAAATTTCGTTTATCTAAAACAAGTCTTTCTTAGTGTTGGGATTTTTTTTCCGTCAGTGTATATAGAATACTTATGAATTTAGAGGTTCCACTCCATAATCCGTGTAGAAATTTATTCGTGATACGTCAACATTGGAACAATATAATTTATAAATCACCTTGATTGAAATTATTAAAATGCATTATCGCCGCTACAGCAGATTAGATAAACTTACAGGCTGGACAATTTTTTTAAAGTGCCGCTTGGAATATAATTTTATTTTTATTCCCCAGGGAATTCCTTATTTCAGCACCATTTTATATATTACCACCATCACATGTTCTCCAGTACGATGATAGCAAACAGAAAACAAAATCTTAAGATTCTTAAAAAAAATACAAAGGCATATTCACAGTATTCCCCAAGCCAGCTACTTCTGACAGACAGTGTTGCCAGATCATCAAAAGTTAATTTCCCCAAAATGTCTGAATTTTACCCTAAATGAGTGTTTTTTTCCGAAAGAATCCAAAACTCAGTTTCTACTCAAAAAAATCAATTTTTAATTCTCATTTTACCGCTATAAAAACTATTTAACTATTTCGAACTTAAGCCAATTTTTGAAAAATATTTCCCTTTTGCAAAAAAAAAAAAAAAAAAAAAAAAAAAAATAAATAAATAAATAAATAAATAAATAAATAAAATAAAATAAAATAATAAAAATAAATAAATAAATAAATAAATAAATAAATAAATAAATACTTAAATTTGCCAAAAATTTGCAGGCATATTCGTAACTAAACGAAGAGAATGAGGGATACATTTTACAACGACAAGTTCTTTTATGCTTATTTTAAAATTGTTACCAATGCATGATGCTGGCCTATCATTACATTAGCTCCATCTACTCTTAAAATTTTTCAAGGTTTAGATCATTAGACTGGGCAACGGTGACAACAAATGACTACGTCATCGAGTTACGGTATGAAATCACGATGTAGGACAAGAGTATTAGGAGTAGATTAAGGAATGACTGGTTTGCATCAACATTTCTTAGTACGATATCAGTAGCAGCGTGCGCCAACTCGTCATTTTGGCGTCACTATCACATCATCCAGTTACTGAATGAAATATTCTTATTCTACTGATATGTGCCTTTAATGGGACAAAATTTCAAGCTGTTACTCGATGACTTGATCATACCGCCAAAATTCCGAATTGGCGCCACGCTCTGCTTATCTCGTTCCATGATATGACGAAGAACACTGAAATATTCATATTGAACTAATCGGTATCTTTAATGTGCCAAATTTTCAAGATGTAACTCGATGACGTGACAGTACTGTCAAAATAGGAATTGGCACCCGGTTCTTCTCGTTTTGTACCAAATTATGCCAAATCAGTCATTTTTTCACGAACTGTTAATAAGCTTTTTCTAAACCATTAATTCATCTTGAAAGTCGATGACGAAGTAATATATATGGCAGTGTAATGTGAAATATTTTGTTTATAGGATTTAAATTGTACATTATGACGTCTTTTTTTGTTATAAGTTTTAGTCTGCCAGGGGTTTATACCCGGATATCCGCAGGCAGCCAAAATAGTCTTAAAATACTTTATTTTACTTTTAATTTGGCACCAGTTTCAACTCGTAACTAGAAGGCGTGATAGTGACGCCAAAATGACGAGTTGGCGACCGCTGCTGCTCATATCGTACCAAGAAATGTCAAGGCAGACTAGTCATTTCTTAATCTATTCCTAATAATCTTGTCCATACATCATGATTTGATCCCGTAACTCGATGACGTAGTCATTTGTATCGACGCCACCCACTCTAATCTCTAATTAGTTGAGATTTGAATGAATCTGAGATGGTGTTGGTATCACCTGCTTTTATCTGACTTAACCTATAAAACGTTGATTTCAATATTTTGTCATCCCTACTGAAGTACCTAATCTTAATTCAAAGCACACTTCATTGTATCAATCAGTGTGATTTCATCAATAATAAAAGAAAAATACCTGCTTACCTCATCTATAATTAAATCTTTTAAAAAACGCGGTAAAAGAATTGGTTAAGTTTTGGATAAGCCCAAAAGATTTAGTAACGTGAATTATGCCGCCTAAGACCACAGAGTTCTCATTCAAATTTCTTATAAAGGGAACAAGGGGTCCGCTGCATTCACTGAGCAATTTTAATTATAAACGCAACAACGTGACTGTGATGTGCAATTGCATGTCTTACAAATAGCTCTACTGTCATCCAACGGAGCACAAATTAACAAGCTTTCAATAGAAAAACAATTATAAAAATTGTTCTGTTTCTATTGTATAGATCTATACTAATAAAAAAAAATGTGTATATGTGTCTGTGTGTCTGTCCGCAATGACTAGAAAAATATGCCACACTGCCACACTTATATAGTAGTCTAGAAATTCAGGTGGGGATAGTCCAAGGCAGATCCTGATGCGCCTGTGATATGTGTAAACTGTCATGTTTTAACACGTTCGATACCATTTACGAGAATACTCATAGTTAGTAAACTGAGATTCCTTCACAGCTACGAGATAACTCGTTATTGATCTTCTTATCTAAATCACCGATTACGAGCACTGCCATAGAAAATATTTGCGATGTTTCATACGCCAACAACGAGCATACTCGTGTGAATTTATTTGATGCTAAAAGTAATTAGTCATATATATAGTATTTAAATAATAAAACAGAAAATAATTTATTTAAAACTACTAAATTGCGTATATGATCTTGGTGTGTGTGAACAGATGCACCCTCACGTGTTAAACGACGAGCACGATGATTATGACGAGCACGAGAATAATGATTGATATATATTTTCCTGTGTTTTTTTTTCTTCGAATTAAATGGAGTTAAATCCAATGTTGTCAGATCACTATAATTAAACTTTAGGTGAAATAGAGAAGAAATTCCCCATTTTCCCCCCAAAAACGTTGACAGTCACCAAAAATTTCTCCATGCACTACTTGTCCCCAAAAAATTCCCCGGGAGGTTTAAAATTCCCCAATCTAGCAACACTGCTGAGAGAACAAAATTCGATAAAAAAAAAGAAAAAAGAGTCTGCCATTGGCGAGAGAAAAGGGTTGCCGTGCTACAGAAAGATACTCCAAACTGAATGTGCATGTAATGAATCAAAACATCAGTAAATGTAAAAAGGTTGAGAAAACAGAAAAATATAGGGTTGCTAATTAATGCTAAAAGGATGTCAATGGGATAAATAATAATATTTTTTTAAATAAACTGACAAAGACTTTTTAAATCTGATTTGTTACCAAAGTTCGATGACGTAACGTAAAGACTATGTTGAAATAACGAATTGAAAGCTTGTTTGAAGCCATCGGGCTAAATAAAAATGTAGACATATGAATAAATAATAAAAAATAACGATGGATTGGCTAGCAGGGATACAAAATAACAAAGGTTACAGGAAAACGGAAGGGGGGGGGGGTATTAAATGAATTAAAACGATTTTTGCAAGCACTAGCAAAACGATAATAAAAGTGAAATGTTGTAAAAATACCACATATGATCATAGTGGTTATGCAAACAGATAAAAATCAGTTTACGGTTGATTAATAATCAAACGAAAATAGTGATAGGATATTAGCTGTTGTTGAATGGTTTGCACTTTTCACTTCTGATGCCTATGAGCGAATCATTTTGTGAAACTTGAAATTAAAACCGATTGAAATAATAATATTTTTGGATAATAATATTGAACAAATACTAAATTCGTGGATCCGAAATGAGCTACATTAAAATAAAATCCTTTTTCACCGGTGGTGCTTACCAACTCCCTTTTGTTCGCTAAATGATTGTTGAACTGTAAAAAGTCATGTGTTCGAAAGCATTTCTGAGCGTGCTACGTTTTTGCGTTATCCTATTTAACACGTTGAGTGCCACGTCAGTCGCCGTTGACCGACACTGAACTTTGCGCTTAGGCCGCGTCAGACATCGGTGACTGACACTTATTGATTGTGTAATGGGAATCTTCTTTCTTTGACCAAACGGAAAGACAGACAAAATAGACTTGGCCTTCAACGTGTTAATATTGTACCTAATAAAAAATAATCAGCACATAAAACACATAAATAATGACACACTTCATCATACTGAATCAATTGAGTGTCAATATTTAAATATTTAAATAAAAAAATACTCGTTTTCTGCACCCTGTAATTTTGATTATGTAAAACTTCTTCGTATGCGTTATTCTGTTTAGAGAAAATATTGTAAGTTGTAATGCTTATTTTTTACAAAATATAACTGATTTTAATTATTTTAAGAGCCCATTCAGCCCATGGAACGACGAAAGGATAAGGATGGGCATAAGTTGATGCAACTTGCGGATTTGAAATCAGATAGCTTTAGACGGATGACTGTACAATATTTTAGGGATTTTCCTTGCACGAGGGCGATGATTTCGATCTACTGGGCTGTATACAGCAGGGACAGCAACTGGTGCATATTTCTGGGACTCTCTTTTACATGCGATGTTGACCTCATATATCTATGACTAGAATGCCCAATGTACAAACCACCTGCCAAAGATCTAGTGCAAATCTTTTAGCTTATGAATTCGTAGTTTAGCGAAGCTTACTATGTTTTGTAGTCCAGCGAAACATACACTTACACCTACTTAAACTTACCCTGTTCACACTAGAAACTTAAGATATCTTAGAACGCCAGTTTTGAAGTGGTACCCTCCCGGAATTAAATGCCTGTTGACATCGAGAAACTTACCTTAAGATATCTCAGTAGCGTCACTGTGTCTGTGATCTGATCAAAAGTAAAGTATGCGCATGCGCTTAAAATAAAAACGGCCGCAACAGCCAATCAGTAAAAGCAAAGCTTCATAGCCAACGAGAGTGAGTGGTCGTTCCTGTATCTAGCCAAAGTAAGTCGAAACTCACCGAGAGAGTTTTTGGAGCTCTCTAAGAGTATTTGGTGGCCTGAGATATCTTAAGGTATCCAGTGTGAACATAGTATAAGTTTATAGAGGGAAATTCAGCGCTCATCTCACTTAAGGGGTAATAACCCGCTCACCTCTAATTCGCTATGTACACTGAGGACCAATCCAATTTATTTTTAAACCAAAATACCTTCGTAGGGGGGCGGGAAGTTTACTGAGACCATCCAATTGATAGTACAATTCATATAGGCATTTTTGCTGAAAAGGAAATATTTTTCACACGAGACATAACTAAAACGAAGCAGTAAATAGGGGAGGGTAGTACACAGTGAGACGAAAATTATTATAACTTAAAGAATGGCGACGATTTTTATTCTTTTGGAAAAAAAATGCTACATCTTTAACCTATACAAATACGCTATACATTAATGTATAAAAGATTCTTAAAAAGTTATTTAAAAAAGCACAGAAGCAGAATAACGGAGCATAGGAAATTGTCTCACTGTGTACCACTTATGGTACATAGTCTTAGTACACAGTATTTTTACAGTCTATCAATAATTTTCTGCAGTTTATGATTTCTAATTAATGTTTCTCGATTTTGAAAATATTAAACATATGAGCCTCCGATGGACAATGGCAGACCTTGGGCTACCTTCATGCAAATTTTCAGCCTCTTATGTTTAGTAGATTTTCCTAGCCATCGCACGCCCACACACATGCACACAAAAAGAGGGAGGGGAAAATACTTTCTTTTATTAATAAAATTTTTTTAAAACATCAGAACCACATAGTAGGTATACAATGAGACACATCTCACTGTGTACGACAACTGTGTGTCTCACTATGTACTTTCGTAACGTTGTAACAAAAGGGATGCTACATCTGTTACATCAATTTCATCGCTTTAAAAAGTTTATGTCGTTTTGTCGAAATCGTCTATTATTAGATATAGCTACGTTTTGTTAAGTAACTATATTCCATATTGAAGAAAATAAACTATAAAATAGACGTTTATGTAACATTAACCACTATAGAATAACGAATTATTTACTATTTTGTCGGACGAGTAAATGAAGTGCCGAAACTACATCCATGTGTTACATAAGATGAGGTCATTTTATGTGTTTGCCAGCTTGGAGAAAAAGTTACAACAATATGTCAAAGTGGCTGCTGTCTCACTGTGTACCATATCTCACTGTGTACTACTCTCCCCTATTTACTCAAATGAACGCATCTCCACTTTACCAATTTACAATATTTTGGAAATCTGCAGCTTTTAATGGCTATGCGCTAACAGAGGTGCTAAACTCGCACACGTCTTCCGGAATATGTGCTTAATTTAGGTATTTTTAGCAACATTTAAATCAGGAAATTTATTTGATGAATCTTTAATTAATTATTTTCTGGAGCGATGAAAGATAATAAGCTGTTTGTGGGACTACATAGTTCTTGAGCGAGTTTACATGCAGCCGACATGTAAATAGTCAAATCGGGCACCATTTACAAAGATGAAGTATAACTGTATTAAAAACCACTTAAATGAAAGAATGATAATTATAAGAATGAAAGTGAATTTAAAAGTATGAAGCGAAATAGATTCAAAAATAAGATAAAATAAATAGAAAAACTATTAATAATAAGAAAAAAGAATAGTTCCTGACCTTGTGAATAATCTACCGTAGGCTAAATCCTAACATCCAAATGAAAAAGTAACAATTTTTAGTAACCGTACATTTAAATTTAAAAAATAAAAATGTTACAAAAGTAACTGACTATCAAGTAATTTTTTTAAGTAATACAAGATTAGACAAAAGAAAGAGAGCTTTTAAAAAGAAAGGGGAGTAACGATTCATGTTTCATCCTCAACAATCAAAGCATATCTAGGGCGTTTTCTGTTGACGGAGAACTCGTAGTCTGATAACTAGGCTATAATTTTGTTAGGGATATTATTCATGTTATTATAGAATGTTTAAATCAGTGGATTAATTCTTTTTAAAAGAGAAGTTGTGTAAAGCTCTCTGCCACTAAACACCCTATATAACAGGAGATCTGTCTTCTTATTCCAGAACATGACTTCCAGTGGTCAACGCCGAAGGATTGAGTGACGGTATTGCAGTTTCGATAGTAGACGATAACTCTCGTTCATAGCAAAGTATGCTTGTTTTCCCATTCTTTACATTATTAAAGAAACATTAATTAATTAGATAAACGTGACTTAATTAGAGAAACATCAATTAGAATAATAGTAAATGAGGACACTAATATCTAACATGGAGAAAGCGGGCTATTTTATCCATCTGTTTGCAAGTTTCTGACCGCCGACTAAGACCTCCATTTATATATGGAGCTCACTATCGAACATCCCCAATTGTTAGTTCTGGAAGTTGACAATAATGGTGTCGTTCGTTAGCTCTTATCAGAAGGATCAAGGGAAGTATAGGAACTATACTCACGAATCCAATACTTCACGGGATATGGGCAGTTTACTATTTTGAAGGAGAGAAATAAATAACAGAAAACATCATGAAGTTCCTCCTTCTAAAGCTATGGAATTCAGAAATTTGGTCTTATAATTAAACATGATACAGGTTATCACGATAGTGATTCATGATAATGTGGTAATGAGAAAGGATTCTTGGTACTGAACAGATGGAGTCGCCAAACAGATGAAAATTTTTGCATTGAAACACTAGGCTCTGCTATACAGTCAGTTTTCCTCCCAGCTGAATCGAGAAAATACCTACAGCTACTGTATGTTTACTTCTTCCAAGACTACATGTACGTGGTACAAAAAAAAATAGCCGAACTTTCAAAAACTCATCGAAGTATTTGTTGGTGTATTAACACTGCTACCTCAGAGAGAATACAAAAGCATATCATTTGCCCTAACAACCAGTCTTTTTTATCAACATTCAATGCAGTGCGTCAGTATGCCTTCCAAAATTCTTTAATGAGAAGCAGAGATCAAGTCTTTCGATCTGTAAATGCATGATTCACTCTGCTGATGGTGAAACAATAATTCCCATCATCGTTTGTGCCTAGTTCTGGAAAAACTAGCGTTTTCAACGCTTTTACGTATAACAACGCTGTGATGGTTAATTATAAGATAAAATTCCTGCCATCGATAGCTTTAGAAGAAATCTCATAATGTTTGTCGTTTCTTTATTTCTCTCTTTCCGGAATAAAAAAGGGCCCATATCTCGTGAACTAATAAATTTGTTAGTATACTCTCAGTTCTAATACATTTCTTGATCCTCGTGACAAGAGCTTTTGAACGATACCACTCTCATCAAATTCCAGAATTGACAATTGAGGTTGTTGAGGTTATTCGTCTCTGTAAATAGTAGAATTTCTAAGATAACTATTGTAATTTCTAATTATACTTAGATTTTATTATGGCTTCTGTACCCATATTTAAGTTCAATATTTCTACCAAAACCTCCGATTGGACAAGCTTATGTGAAGATGAAACAAACGCATGTACAATAGTCCAGTGGTTTATTTTTGACACAGATAGAGTTGCTATTATGTAAAGGATATACACTGTACAAAAACGGACTAAAAAACTCAGATTCTATTGGCAAACGAGAGGCCAGTACTATTTCCGTATTTTTATGGAAAATTTCCCCAGTAAATTCCAGAAAAACAGAAAATTTTCTGTAATTTATGGGGGAAAATGTCCGTAAAAATACGGAAATAATTGGGTAGACCTGGGCACGTTTACGCATTGCACTTTTACCGAAACCAGTTTTAACTGGCGCGCCACCACTCATGAGAGATTTATGTTCCTCCCTAGCGGGAATTCTCACACGTTTTTGAGTATCAGTCGACCTTCGGTCTAGCATGCGGAAAGAATAGCCTGTTTTCTGTCAAGGTGACTAAATTTTGTGCTGAACTTATTGAAACTTATTGTGAACAAATGATACATAGTTAAGGATAAACAAATATATGAACATTAGTAGAATTTTATCGTTTTTTGAGAACTGCATTTGTATGAACAGAAATTATTAATTTTTGTTGCACGTTAAAAATAAATTTAAACATGGCGACGGGGCACGTTTACGCATTGACATCGGGGCACCTTTACGAACGTAAAAAGAAGAAATTACGTAAAAAATTACAAATTTCTATGGAAGCAGAACAAGAAAACAGTAAAAGAAAAAGTATGGAACCAAAACTGCAAAAGGGAAGAAGTTGATACACTCTGGAGAAAAGAAAATAGTGAATGAATCTGATGACGAAGGTTGAAAATGTGTGTGCATTTAATGTTTGAAATCATACAACCAATCCAAAAAAAGGACAAGACTGGGTTCAATGTCTTAGATGCAAAAAATGGCCCCATGACAAGTGTGCAAATGGAAATAATTTATTTTTTGTTTGTAAAACCTCTAACAGTGATGATGAAGATGGCTAAATAGTTTCTATTTTTTATTAGCAATAAGCCCTATGTTTTCAGTTTAGCCTAAAAACGGTTCTTTAATTAATTCTCTTTATTTATTTTTATTTTTAAACAGTGTTTTAAGTTATTAATAAAACATTTCAATTTTATTAAATATTTATTTCACTTACTCCTTGGTATCACTTATAATATGCACAAATGTTCCCCACTCGATTACGCAAGACTTGAACCTAAGAAATATTTTTACGGTTAAAAACACAAATAGGGCAACAACTGAATACAGAAATTTTGACTTTATTAATTGCTTCATAAAACCACAATGTCTAAAATTTCCTAAGTTAAAATATAAAAATTAGAAAATTCATTGAAAAAAAATCGCGTAAACGTGCCCCGGTCTACCCTACTGGCGTTTCGATTGCCAGTAGAATATTCGTTTTTTAGTCCGGTTTCTTTTTTTACAGTGTAGGGATTTAGAAATGCCGGTGACTAAAGTCCTGATATTAATGAGGTATTACATAATTTGAGGCTTATTTGAATTAATTTAAATTAAAATCTGCTTAATTGAATCTGCTCTCTAGGGTTACCCCTAATTTATTTTCTTGTTTCAGTGTGGAACTAATTTCATTTCATTTTCTTAAAAATATTCACGATGCAAAACGTATTAAGCCTTGGTAAAGTTAACCCACATGTAACGAATGATAAGTGGGGACTCGGGACCTCTGCACTTTAAAATGGAATATCCACTTTGGAAATAATTGGATTCGTACAAAAAGCTGTTTTTAATGACAATTAAGGGTTTGGTTGCTAGTATAGAATGTATTCCATTTCAAAATACTCGAGTCCTCCTGGGAATGCTTTTAAATAAAGATTGATGTTTACACATAGATTTTGTTGCACGTTGGTGACACGTTCGCTGTCATTTACGAGAATACTCGTAGTTAGCAAGCTGAGTTTCCTAGCCAAATACGAGATAACTCGGATATCTCGGATACACATATACAGATTTGAAGTCACCGAATTTATACAGTGTGTTTTGAGAAGCGGAAGTATGGAGACATGTTCTAGTGCTATGTCAACGCAAGTTAAACAGGAGGCTGTTATCGAATTTTTAACTGCTGAAAAAGTCAAGCACGCTGAGATTCATCGTCATTTATAGGCTGTTTATGATGACGATGCTGTTGATAAGTCTACTGCAATTCGATCGGGAAAATGTTTTATAATTGCGAGTCTAGAAAAGCCATAATTGTCGATGAAAAACGCAGCGAACCTCTGATCACTGCCCAGATAATAAGCATTGCAAACTCGTCGACAATTTGATTCAAAGTGACTGACGAATCACTCAAAAGCATATTGTAAAACATATTGGAATATTTAAAGAACGTGTCGTTTTCATTATTGAATAATTGGGATACCGTAAAATACGGAACTACAGAGGTTCTGCAAAACCTAAAGTTCGAATCGATTCCATTTCCTCCTTATTTCCCCGATTTTGCGCCTTGCGATTCTTATTTTTTCCCTCTACTCAAGAGATACCTCAAGGGTAATTATTACACCTCGGACCATGACGTGAAGGTATCTGTGAAGTCCTGGATTCGAGAAACGTCGGAAAAATTGTCAGTGACGGAATAAAAAAACTTGTTACACGCTGAGATAAATTTTTTTAGCTTTAACGGTGACTATGTTGAAAAAAAAAATATATCATTTTGAAGCTTAAGAATTGTACTTTAATGTACTTTTTGACCAATCTTGCTATTTGTTTTTATTCGTCTTATACAGTCATGTGTGCATTTCTTTTCAGTTTACACTCGTAGTTGCTTTTTTAATTAAGAGTGACATCGTAGTTTGGAACGGGAAGTAAAATATTATTTATGCCAACAACGAGTATACTCGTATGAATTTACTATTTTTTGCTCAAACTAATCAGTTATATATATATTTAAGTAATAAAGCCACTGGAAATAATTTAAGATCATAATTATCCACATATGATCTTGGTGTGTATGAACAGATTCACCATCTCGGCTTTGGCAGCGAATGTGTTTAGAAAAGCATAGGTGCTTACAAAACGGTGTATGGTAAATTTATTTTATTTCAATAACAATAAAATAAATAATAATTGACCTAATGACTTCTAATAATGGACCACCCATGTGTTAAATTTATTTTCTTACAGCAAAAATAGCGAAAAAATAATTATTATAATTATTTTTTAGACGCGGACATTAATTTTAAGTATAACAAGGGAATTACAGAATTATCTAATTATCTAATTATCGTTTACTTTAGACAAAGGTAAATAAAATTAATAAGTATCTAAAAATTACTAGAAAGAAATTAAAGCTTTTAGGAAAAGTAATTTAATGTTTAGAAATACAATCTATACGAACGGTAAACACTGTTAGAAAGTCTCTTATTAAATTTAAAATATCACATTTATACTTTTAAAACATGTCCGAGTCTTACACAAGTTTAATCTGTTTAATTTAATATGAAAATCGTAACATTTATCTTTCAAGTGAATGAAACAGTTGCAGTGCATTTAAATTAACTTTTGTTGTTCTTGTGTCTTAATTGGATAAGATTAAGTTTAACAAAAGTTTAAGAAAATACATAAAGATAACTTTAAAAGTTAATGTTAAACTTCTGCAAATTAAAAACGGAAACAATAAAGAATGTCGGAATTTAAAATGGAGAAGTCTCTCATGAAAAACTTATCATTGAGAATTATCTATATTTTAAGAAACAATTCATTGTTTCACCAAATTTAAACAATTTCCTAATATTTATAAATATTTCCTAAAATTAATAGAATTTCTTTAAATTTCAAATCATATAAAAAACATAGTTAAATGGAAGAAATGCTGTTTTGGACACGTGAACGTATTTCACGAACATAAAAAGATCGGCCTCAAAATTCATTTTAACGTTGCTTATGAATGCCGCCTTTTCTCTGACCTTCAAATATGCAATAAGTTTAAAAATTTCCTCCAAAACAAATTTTTATATGTTGATAAAATATCTTTATATGTTGTTTAGTAATATGTTGATCGAATACAGGACTGCATAAAGGAATTTGAATATATAATCGGCTGTCGGTATTGTTATATGTTTTCTAGATGAAGTAGTATTGAGTAAGAAAAAAGCTAAGTCTGACACAAGTAATCACAAAAAACATTTGATATCTTACCGACTATGTGCTGTAATTGTTGAATGTGCTATTAATTACTAAAATTGGCTATGCAAGTTTTGATTTTATACTTATTGCAAGAATAAGTTTGTAACAAATTTCTGTTAAGTTTAAAAATTATTTTACAATCCATTCGTCGTATTTTTTTTACGTTTATACTTCTAAATGTCTCTCAATCAAATAATAAAATTTTGAGCAAAAACATAAACGTAATTTTGCCACCATAGATTTAAAAGAATACTAAAGACCTTAAAATTTGCTTTATTTCAGTTGCATTTTTTGAAATTTGTATCTTTCTTTAATTTTATTTTTAGATATCCGCAAATATGTAAATTTCTGAGCCACTTTTCTTTTAAACTTTCCACACTTCCCCGATGAAAGCTTATAGAAACTGTGAAGATATTATATTAAAACCAGCTGCTTTAGGTATACAAATTTGAAATATTCTATTTTGCTTTCATCCTTTCAGAATGTTTATATAAAGCTGCACGAAAAGTAGATATTTATATCCTAAACGTGTTTTTAAACTTATTCATTTTACAATAGAATAATATATATTCAAATATTTTCTGTTCATATATTTTTCTTAAGCAGATGAATGATACACTTCGTTGAATAGTTGCAGAAACTTAATATGAATGCAAGATAATATTATCATATATCAATAAAAATAGTATAACGCGTGAAAAACATAAATATACTGGAGTGGCTGGCTGCATTTCTGAGCAAATTTATCATATTTTTAAGAATGTTTGCAAAGAAACATTTTCTCTCAGAAATCTGATTATAAACCTTCGAACTTGGAATATTAAATATTACATATAGAATAATTTTACTGATGTTATCTAAAAACGATATATTGTGGTCCTTCTGAAGTTTCTTGTTTGAGCTATGAATATTTCTCAGGTTAGTTGTGTCAGCTGTCAAGTGTAAGGCATGTATGAACTATCAAATGTATGCCATTTGTATGACAAGATGATGCAACGGCACACACTGTTCGACAAAACATCAACTTATTGAACGAGAAATTTCTAGATCACGTAATTCCAAGAAATTTTGATGTGAATTGGCCGCCAAGATCGTGCGATTTGACCTCAATGGATTATTTTCATTAGAGGTTTCTGAAAAGTAAACTGTACGCAAAATTTCCCTTGCACAATCCGAGACATTAAACGTAACATCCGGGCTAAAACTTTGGTCATGGATCCACTCAGTCACGGAAAAAAATCGATAATTTTAATGTTCGGATGATGGCAAGTAAGCGGAGCCATGGTGGCCACATGTGCGATATTGTATTCTAGACATAAATGACATAGACCCACCTTCCATATTCAAAAAAGAATGTCGATTTTCACTCATAAAAAATGCGTTTTCTTATAATAAAAAAAAAGAACTAACAGTTGAACCACCCGATATAGTGTAAACATATTTTAATAAACTTAAAATCTAAAAATCATGATAAAGAAAATATGTTTTATTAAACTTAAAATAAATGCTATGTAACATTTTCATAGAGGAAAAATAAAATTTTAATATGTATATTATTTAAATATTGTGAAGTGTCTGACTGACTTTTTAAACAAATTTATAATATTCTTAGGAAAAGCGGTAGAGAAATTTTACATCTGAAAAAAATATTTTACAGTGAAAATTCTTAAAAGTTAAAAAATACGCATTGAATTAATTTAGTGAATACATATGATTAGTAACGATATGTAACCATATTATAACATATTATCATGTAAAGTTAATGGAAATTCACTGTCAATGCGAAGCAAAGTTTTCTCGAATCAAGAATAATAATGTAATTGTGAACCATCTAAATGTCTCGGTATGTGTAGCTGAATTGTCAAAGAAATTTATAATATGACTTTAAAATTCATGAAGTGTTATTTCTTAGATGAATGATTTTAAACAAATCATTAAAAATAATAAAATAAACTTTGAATAACATAACTGATATTATGTTAGAGTTATGACAGCAATTAATCTGAACGTTCATTTTCAATCCCACTTTTTATAATAGAAAATTTATATTCTTAGAATCTTTTTACAAACAACGAGATTAGAAAAGAGTAAACTGGATTATAAAAGTAGAAATACTTTAATATGGAAAATGGTATTTATTAAAATTAATTTGTAATGTTGTAGAAAACTGCATAGTGTATCACATATGTTTTTAGAGTTTGTAAATAGTGTTACCAAAATCCTCAAACAAGATATAAGCTAATCCCAACAATAAAAATCTAAACAATAAAAAGGAGTTAACAACAATTTTGTTCAACAATGGTCAGCAAAGTTGGTAGACTGTGCTATCATTGTTGACCTTGGCATCTTTGGCGACCAAACTGGTTGTCAAATACTTGTTTGGGAAATTCGTAGAACGTAAGCTTTAGTAAGAAATGAAAGATAATATGGAGAAAGCTCTGAGAAAAAAGAGAATGTGTGGGAAACTGGAAAATCACCTATTTTAATTAGAAATCTACATTTAGCAAGCTTTTTGCCAAAAAACGAGGAACACAATTCCTGGAAAAGCTAAAGTTACAGGTTGGAAATGTCAACAAAGTAGGCATTTACAAACAGATTGCTGAACGTTGCAAAAAAATAATAGGGACAAAAGTTACTTTCTACAGAAACAAATGACTTTAAGGATTATCTCAAATCCAAAGGAGAAGTTTTATGAAACATTTTTTAAATTACTATTTTTTTAAGAAACGCATGAAATCGTCAGGTGTTGTTATTCAGAAACTATGCAATCGAAAGTCGTGTTAATTTTTTTTTGGTAAATTCAAGAGATCATTCCGAAAATACTGTCAAAGGTGTAATTTTAAGCCGAATTTCCGAATGAAAGGAGAAAAATGAGAAAATCCATAGATACATTAAAAAAACAGCTTATAACTCGGTAAGTAATTTATTTATCGAAAAATAGAAAACTCATTTAGTTTCCAAATTGCTTCAGTAGTGAGGTCTGCCAATTTTTTGCCTTTGTGTTTAAAAATGTGTTAGAAAAGATGAACAATGGACTAAAAACTGCCTTAAAGGAATGGAATGTTTGATAGCCTGATGGAAAGAAAGAATAGTTATACATTGAGGATATGTAAAGGATATTCTGAAATTTAAAATTTTAACAAAAATAAAGAAATAAAGATTTTTTTTAATTTATTGTTTGTTAACACTACATGCGAACAAATATCTTTCTTATCGCAAATCTTAGACCTTGTGTTACAATTTCAGTATCGCTAGTATCTGAGATATCAATAGAAAAAAAGAATCGTAACCTTCGAAAAAACGACTTCTACGATGTCGAAATACTATACTTTTAATAAATATACTGTTTGTTGCCGTACGTAAGTTCGGCTTTCATGCTCACTCGTATTCAAATATTAGTAACTTACTGAAATTTTAGTCAGTACCGTTAGTTTAAAATAATCTATAATTCGACCATTGATATATGGATGATAAATGGATTGATATATGTACGAAAATTCCTTCACTTCTGTGACATATAACAGATTGTTGGATGGTTCGGTGAAACATATAAAAAATCCTCTTTTTCCTATTATGTACTGTGTGGTACACAAAGGAGACGAATTATAATAATTTTACAAAGTGATAATTTTTCCTCTTTCTATTCGTGTATATTGATTAATTTGGTATGTCAAGAACTCATGTTAAGCACATTTCTATAGGGAATGCATAATATTTCTTCAGTCGATTATATATAGTTCTTAATTACTGTTTTTTTTAATTCGAATAACTGTGTACAATGTTTTTCTACGTAGTTTTGATTTCAACTTTTGAAAAAAATATGAATTGTAATCTATGAATGTTTAAACAGATATCTAAAAAGAATTACATCTGTGAATACAAAATTGCTTATTCCCCAACGTACCTTTTTAATTAAGCTTAAAACCTTTGTATATTGCAATCTGTTTTGCAATTACTAAAAAATACTTTAACATTAAGCTATCCAAAGTTGAAATTAGTATACTAAATGGTAAACTAGTGACTTTCCGTTTAGTGAGCAAATGAAAAACTTCTGGAAATACCGAAATAAAACGTAAAAATCACATTTTTATACAAAGATATGGCAGGAAGTTAGTTGTGCACTAAAAAAAAAAAAAAAAAAAAGCACAAAGTTACTTTATAAAATCGGTGGCTGCATTGCTGCCTCCAATTTATCGGTTAATTTATTCGATATAACTGGTGTTACGTTACACCATAGTTATGTGAATTCTGATATTTTCACTGATTATTCTGATTATTCTGATATGTTGTAATATTACACCAGTTATATCAGTTAAATTACTCCACAAAAATGGTGACAGCATGCTGCCGCCAATTGTATGGACTAACGTTGCATCAATTTTTTCAGTGTGGGTAATGCCTTTTTTTGCCTGAACAGTATGTCCGTTGAAACATGCAACATTACAATTGACAACAACCGTGCGTCGCACATTTACATTACTGTCGTTACATCACAAAGTATAGTGATACATTTTGTTTACATTAGAAAGTTTACGAGAACATTAACCCTAACCCTACAATGCATGATTTTTATTTCCTCAATCTCCCCCCACTCTACAAAAAATATGTAATAAATGTATACTGAACAAGAAAAACATTTAACAATCACATGTCAACACTTTTATCCATAATTTAGGAGAAATCTAAAGTGTGTCAAACGGCTACATTATAATCTGAGAACGTAAGTATAAGGCGAAATATAAAGTGCGTTAAATGGTTAAACTGTACATTGTAGGGTTAAAAAGTACGTTTCCTTTCTTACCATAAACAAAAACACAAATTGCATTTTATTCACAAAATAGGTTTATTTACTTAAAAAGCGTTATTTGCTTACAGAGAGTTTTTTACTTACAAAGCGTTACACCCGGTGTACTCAAAGTCGAATATAGCTTCTACAGAAAATTAATTTTCTATAGTCTGCGTCATGTAAATTAATCAAACACTTGAAAAAATCATATGACCAATAAAATAGAGTGATAAAAAAAAACAGTCGATTTGCTGTTGGAATTATTATCACATACCGGTTAATCCAAAACTCAGGAACAATTAAAAAAAATAGTAATAATTTATAAGCGAATAAAGATAAATGATTAAATAATAAAAGTTCGTATGAATCACCGTAAAACAAAAGAGGACACAGGAAGCGTTTCGGGTTGGAAAGATAAAAGATATTTTTGCACCGAATGAATGGAAAATATAACATTTTATATTATATATTTATATTGATTTGTTTTATAACGAAAGCAAAAAGAATGCTTTAATAGTTCTTTTCTCGATGGTATAACAGGTGGCTTCGTTGCAAACTGCCTATTCCTATCTTTATTCGTTTTCGAATTATTAATTCTTAAAGATGTTCGTGACTATTACCCAGTAGTTGTATTACCCAATATATATACACTCACATACAAAATTACACGTCAATATATATAAATACATAAAAATAAAATTAATTCGCAGGGCTGAAATGCTTTATTAAATAAAACTTCTTAAATTTCTTTATGCAAAATTACATTAATTATTCTGCACAAATTTAATACTAACATTATACATTGTATTCCATATATAAAAAAAAAAATCTGTTGACTTAAAAAGTATATATATAAATTGAAATCTCGAATTTAGGATAATTTTTTTTAGAAAAATTCCATTGATAATTTTATGTTATAATTTATGCTTTAAAAAAATGCAATTGTTTGCTGTCACATGTGAATATGTACTGTTGAGAGGTTACAATAAAACTGCAATATTGGCTAAAAGGTTTTATCAAAATTTCATTACAAAATTTTCAGTTTATTACATGGAGATACAACAATATTATTATTTCTATTTACTTGCTATTTTTATGGATGATATACTGCTTGCTATTGTATTATTGTACAAGGTCTCTAGAGAATAAGCAAAATATGTGAATGCATTCACTGAATAAACTTCTCACTTTAAAAATATTAAGCGCAAGACCCTTATTTATTTAAATTTCAAATTTCATTTAAAATAAAATGGAATATTTTACAGTTCATTTTCAAGTGTAAGCCTCTCCTAGTTTGTTATCTACTTGGAAATAAATTCAAATAAAATGCAATCAGTTTCAAATGTAAGCCTCTCCTAGCTTCGTATCTATTTGAAAACAAATTCAAATAAAATGCAAATATTTTTGTAGACAAATATAAAATTAAAAATGTTGCTATGTGCAACAGAATACAGTGAAAAATAAAATTTATATTTAAGTAAATTTTGAAAGTTTTTAGAATTTCATAAAAGGTTAAAACTTAAATGCAGTTCAGAAACAAGAAAATCATACTTTGCAATATTCGTAAGATAATTTATAAATTGTAAGAAAATTAACAAACACACACACACACACATATATATATATGTGTGTGTGTGTGTGTTTGAAACTTAGTTGTCATATTTAATTCAATTGAAAATATCAAATTGTAATGAATTACGTGGTTAAAATCAGTTTAAAACATAATATTGATTCTAATTTTCCGGAATATTATAAGCTACATTATATATATTCTATATGCCTTGCTATATAATAATAAACATAGATTTTTTTGTATTTGTGTGTTTTTCAGGAGTTTTCTAAGGAAAGCACTGCATACAAAGCTACCCAGTATTTATGGAAAGTAAAAAAAAAATGTCTAAACTTATCCACCTCGCAGACATGTTTTTCGATTTTTAACTTAGGTTCCGATTTGATTTTAATTTAGATTTCGAATTTAAACCTCATTAGGTACAGTCGTGGGAACAAAAAAAATAATTACCCCTACTAACTCTGCAACATATTATCATAGAAGAAAGTTAAACGTACAAAACGATTGTAAATAAAATCTATTTTAAATGATGTATCTAAAATTTGCTTAAGGGGCTATCTGCATATGAAAACGAACCTAAACTCTGTTTTCTTGCAGTAGCAATACCCTAGTTTGACACCATAAATAAATTCTTCTCCCTTCCATTAGCCTAAATCTAAAATTTGTTGAAATTCGTACGATTAGTTTCTGAGATATTAATTATTTTTAAATGAGCTTATTTTAGGAGCTGTATCCAAATTGAAATTCGATACTCGATTGCTAAAATGCTATAGAATGACTATGTCACTTCTATTAATGTATTATTTCTTGCCGATATGACCACTTCACTCGCTAGTTTCGACCACTGCCAGCCCAAAATTTCAATTAAAGTAAAAAAAAAAAATATTTTTTCAAATTATAGTTTTCTGCATATCAGAGACGGCCCCTTAAAAAACACCATTTTGACGTTTTTAAATGATAATTTGGGAACTACTTGAAAAAGAAAAATTGAAATTGAGAATTCACATTAAACAAGACATAATAAATATAAATCTATCAAAAAATTTGTAGGTTGAAATTCATATTTTTTTTCGAATGTTAATTTCATAATTCATAATTCATATTATATATATTTTTTTAAATTACAAATTCGATGCATTTATGTTTGGGTTTTTAGTATTATAACAACACACAAAATTATCACATTAGGATTATATTTTCAGGAAACTTTAATAAAAATAGGAAAATGTAATTTAACATTTAATGCTCTAAATTTTAAATATTTATAATTCAAAAACCTATCATCCAAATTAATAGAAATCTCGTTTCTAGGCATTGTTTGAACCGAATATATATTAATATATTGTCAAATAAAAAAACCGAAATGTATAAAAGTCCGAAAATATATTGTCAAAATTGGGTGTTTCCATTGAAAAAGAGTTTGGTTGTTTTTTGATTTGTAGATAAACCCCTAAGCAAATTTTCTATATATCATTTAAAAGTAGACTTTATTTCCAATGATTTGGTACCAGTAACTTTCTTATATTATAATTAGTGGTATAGTTTGTAGGGGTGTTTTTTACTTTTTTTCCCACGACTATACATGTCGGTGATTCATTAATATTGATTTAGTAACCTGATAATTAGTTTGCCTAGAACTTACCAACATATATGCAACTCTACGAATTTGAGAAAGAACATGATGATGTAATCTGAAAGTTTATTGCAGGTTGACACTTTTTTTAAAATAAGCTTTAAAATATATATCCAAGTGAATTTTATGAGATAAACGATAAAGTAATCCGGAACACAAGTGACGAACAGTTTCAGGCAGGAATTAAACCGTGAACCGGCTAGCTCGGATTTTTCCGTTCCTAGAAATCATGTTAAAATGACTATCGAACAAAATATTTTAAACATAATTCTATTTTGAACCTTATATAGAAAGTACTGATACTGAAGATGTTATAGCATCAATCTGCGATAAATATATAAATATATCCTGGGATTTACAAGCATTCTTATAGAAATACTGGAAACCCCTCCGACGGTGAAAGGAATGTATTGAACAGTGAAGATAAGGATGTTCCCCAACGGTAATATACTATCTTTTTCTTGTGTTTGAATCAATGATTTGAAATGTAATAATTGTATCGTATACATATCATTAAAAGTATTGGTCAAAGATAAACTATTTGGTCATATGTCATTAGGCAATTTCGCTTTTAGGCTTTTTGTCGAATATCTAGAGAAATATTGAGGGTGTTTCTTCTAGAACTTCAGAAATAGAGGCAGTTCGGATCTTTCCAAATTTTTACCAAATTAAAATTCCTTTTCAAATTCTTACGCAGTGAGAATATATGCAATGATTCAGCTTCCATAGAACTTCCTAAAATTTGGAAAGAGATGCACTACAGAAAAATGAAACAATTGTATTAAATAATTCACGTACACAAACATCCATTTTTAATATTGCAGTTAATTGCATTATGCTTGAGTTCACGTGATTTTTGTTAACTGTTTTAAATTAAAATAATTTTTGTGAAAATATTTGTATCATATTTGTTATTGAGAAGGTTGCCGTCCGAGCAATGAGACATATGTCTAATATGAATAAATAAAGGCAATCCTTTAGCTTGTTAAAAGTACTTTATTACTTTAAGGGGACGAGGGAACTTAAAAATCAATTTTTTATTTTTTGTAAATTTCACTTTAAATATTACTCAAGGGTACATTACATGCATTATAGCATGGTATTTATCACAAAAAAAAAAATATTTTTGAGAAAAAAATGGAATGTTACGCGTCGTCTTAGGAATCTTCGAAATGTCCCTTTGTCCATATCAATGGAAATCCCCAATAAACCCCCCAAATCCCGAAAAAATTTCAAACTTTTTCAAAAAAAAAAATTTCACTTTATATTCAAATATGTAAAATTCGATGCACTGTTTTATTTATATATATAAAACAAACTTTTACAAAAAATATTGGGGATTTTCATTGATATGGAACGCACAGGGGGCATTTCGAAGATTTCTAAAACGATTTTTTTTTCAAAAATAAAATTTTATTATTATTATTATTTGTGATAAATGCATGCCATAATGCATATAATGTACCCTTGAATAATATTTAAAGTGAAATTTACAAAAAATAAAAACATAATTTTTAATGTTTTTAAGGTCCCTCGTCCCCTTAAGTAAATATTAATTTAGTTTGAAAACGAGGTATATTCAGGATTTTCTTATGTGGATTGGTCTGTAAATTTCAGAAGAAAAAAAAATAAAAACTTCAAACGTTGTCCACTCTGTCCCATCTTCCCCTACTCTTAATCACGTTTTTAATGTTATTGTAGTAAGTAATGCCTGATTATATTGAAAGTAAACTGCATTGATTTTTTTCTAAAAATTCATTCATCATATTGATAGCTACCTAGGGATATTTGAATTATATTAATATGCATACAATTTTCTTAATCAAATATTGTTTAACACATGCTAAATGAAATTAATTTACAGTTAAATAACTGAGCATAGCTTTGATAGATATGTTTAAATATAAAATGTCGTTCTGCACACAAATTGTGTTACATGTCTGTAAGCAAATACAGTCAATCAATTGTTTTGTTGTGTACCACTTAACCCGATATCTGGGGTACAGTGGGACGCGTTTCTAATATTTATGAAGTATTTGTCATTAAAAAACTATAATGGAATTTTTTTTATAAATAAAAATAAAAAATATGACCAGGGCTTTTTCATGTACAATGATCTGAGGATTTCAGAAGGAAAAAATAAAACTGTGATCCTTCTTTTCCTACTCCTAAAGGCGTGTTCAATGTGATTGAAATTAACAATGTCTTATTAGATTTAAACAAAACTGCCTTACATAATTTCTAAATATTAATTCATGATAATTTTAGCATTTGCATTATGTAGAATATATATGTAATAATATTGAATTATTTGAATTATAATCCGTTTTAACAAAACATTGTGGAATCACCATTGACCATACCTTAATTTATTTTAGATTAATAATGATGAAATTAGCCTGAAATATTTATTGAATTTTCGAATGTATGTTCAAAATATTTTCGCCGTTTCATTGACAGTATTTTCAATGTATACCCGATATATGTCACCTATTCAAATTGCACTGGAAATATTTTAGTAAATACCTTATATTCCCTAAAGAAATATCCACATTGACGAAGTTCTTGCCTGAAACAAATATGGAACTTACGTTTCATTAATGACAAACTAACATTTCGAAAAATAAAATAAAATGTAGATTTTTTTAAAAAATATTTTTGACATTTTAGATTGCTTACTATTTTTTCATCTATATCTTTCATGAAAAATGGAAAAAGTAGTCCTTATTTTTTTTTAGTCATTTTTAAAATATATGATATTTTTAGTTTTCTGCTATTTATAAATATTGTTTATTAATTTGGATGGAATTTTTCTAATTTTTGATTTAAAACGCTGAAACATTAATATTACTTAATTTTACAATCTAGAATTTATACTTAATCATTTAACTATTAGACCTTCTTTCTTTGATATGCATACATAAATGTTACCTTACAATATTTAGGACAATTTATTAGGAACATAATAAAAATAATTATGAGAATCAAGCTTTAGTCAAACTAAAATTCTTTTATTTTATATTATTGGAAATAAATAGAAATGAACGCGTTCATACTTAAAGATATAAATGCGTTTTACATTTACCCATAAAAGAAAAGTATTTGTCCTTTACAAAAAATACTCACCTGTTTTATAGATTGAATTACTGAACAACACAACGTTCGTGTAAAATATGCTGACTCATTGAGCTTCTAAGATAATGCATCTTCTGCTTCTTACAATTGAGAGATTTCACTTACGTAAGTAAATGCATTTAAGCTCTTTTGATGCTTGATTTGTTAAATCAATAACCCGGTTCATTAGTCTGAATTACGCTAAGAAATGCAATAAAATGTTTGAAGCGGATTCATTGGGCTTTATTTTTTTTTTTTTTTTTTTTTTAGGAGAAAGTTTTTCATGAGTATTGATTTTTATATTAGACAGTGTCTTTATAACTTAGCAGTTTCAATGTAAAAAACTTGAATGAAAATATTCTGACAAAATTGCAAAACATTTTTTCAGCAACATTAGGCAGAAAACATACATAAGATACAAATAAATGTAAACACATTGCTTAAAGTTGCGTTATATTTAATAAAATCCTTTAAAAACACATTTTGATTTCATTAAGTATTAGGATTTTATTAAATATGACGCACCTTTAAGCAATGTATTTATATTTATTTGTATCTTATGTATGTTAATTAGTAATCAAGGTGAGTTTTGCACTGAAACTGTACCTTTTTATTGAATTAGGTAGATAAAATGCATATTTCACCAACAACACGTTTTTTATGTTTTCTGGCTGTTTATAAATTAATACTATAGTAAGATCTTAAAATTAGTATCGGGTTTTGAAGTACAAAAATATTTTTAAAATTCAGTTGCTTTTTGATATATTACACATGAATATATCGCTATTTTTCTTGACTCCTAGGAAAAAAAAAGTAACATAAGTAGCTATTTTAACTACACAATTTCAATATCTATGTAATTTAATCACACAATTTAATATCGCTTTAAAAATTACTGGAAAAAATGTAATAATAAGCGAATTTAAAACATTCACATATAGGTAATCCTGTACCTTAATTTGTGAATCTTTTCGGCGTGCCATACGTTACAAAGAATGTGTGATGTCAATCACTAGAAGGTGCTGCAAACTTCCACCAAAATTCTGGCCAGTCGTAAAATGCTTAATTAAAACTAAAGACTGACCCTAACCAATTTGCTATCTAGCAGGATAGGAATGTAATAAACAAGTAAAAATTAAATTTAAAAAATCAAAAAACCCGACTGCGTAAAAAGCGAACTAATTAATTATTTCTCATCAATGTGAAACTATTTTTTATATTACTTACCTAGTTTTTTCATTTACTTGTGTTTAATTGTTAGTTGCTATATATATACACTGTTTTGATGAGGCTTATGTCTATGAAGGTTAGATTTGCAGTAAAGCTAGAGATCCTACCTACACAACTTCCAGGTTGTGTAATATTTAAACGGAGCTTCTGACTGGAAAATAGTCAATGAAACATCGTCTTAATTATGAAAGCCGTATTCAATGATATGCCACTCAATAGGGTGCTAAAAATCTTTTTCGTCTCTACCGCCATTTTGTGTTTTACGGCGGCCATTTTGAATTTATAAAAACAAAATCTAGCCTATAACTTTCGGACGGTTAAGACGAATCGATAGAGACCTCATACATTAAAATCCATCCAGGCGTTGGGATGTTTCGAAGGTATAAAGAAATCCACATACCCAGATACGCGTGAAACACATAACCCTTCTTGACAGTCGGGTAAAAAAATATCATCTGACCCGATGATAATTTGGGGAGGGTTTGTGCTAAATTATGTGGCTAAACCAGGTTACGCTTTTTGTGTGTCTTTCAGCGTAATCAATTTGTACGCAAAAATCCACAGTTGCACGAAGCATTCGGATTTATCACGCTATTTTTTGTCTAATGTGGAGCACGGAAAAACGAGGAATTGCTATAATATTACAAGTACTTTAACAAAAATACCAAGTAATAGAAGTTTGAAATATGTACAGTACAGTTACGATTTAAATTATTAATGATTTCAAATATTTACAAAATGTGATTCTATAAGAGTTACGTTTAATAACCTTTAATGTTCAGGCTTTGTAATATTTTTGTTTTTAAATTAATGTCACTTATGAAACACTTGAAAATATTTTACGCAGAAGACGCCTAAAGATCTAAACTTTTTAGAAGAAAATCGTTAATGTGTGATATTATTACTAGTACTAATTTTATTATTATTATTATTATTATTATTATTATTATTATTATTATTATTATTATTAATTTTAGAGTGGAATTGTAAAATGTTGTAAAAAGAGCTTTCAGCTTTTGTTTATCTACCGTAAAAATATACATATTATTCGCGTTGTTAAACATATTTAAATGTGTTAGGAAAGATCATCTAATATATAAAGGTTGATGGTTGATTTTTGACGGCCGATTATCTGCACTAGGGATATAGGCCCAAGGGGGAGTGCCCTCCATGGGGGGTCTTTCTAAGGGAACCTAACCCGTATTTACGCATGGAAATCCATGGCTCGAAGAAAACCACGAAAACTCCGAACGATTAGGCCGACGGGCGCGATTGGGATCGAACCCAGCACCTCCCGTCTACCAGCTTCGAGAGCAGAACCTCTCAGCCACTGGTCTAATATATAAAGGAAATTTATTAATTAGATATTTCAAATGAAAATCAAATTTCAAATTACTTTTGCTTAAAAGGCGCAAATGCCAACCTAGTGAAAAATATTCCATGCCGGGAATCGAACCCGGGCCATCAGTATAGCGCACTGACATTCTACTGACTAAACCACATGGAACGATACCCAGCCTGGAAAATTTCTCCCTATTACAGGTTGGCAAGGCTACAAACGCAGCATAAGATGGAATATTTTACGCAGCTTTTGTGCTGCGTTTGTAGCCTTGCCAACCTGTAATAGTGAGAAGTTCCAGGTGGGTATCGTTCCATATGGTTTAGTCGGTAGAACGTCAGTGCGCTATACTGATGGCCCGGGTTCGATTCCCGGCATGGAATATTTTTTACTAGGTTGGCCTTTGCGCCTTTTAAGCAAAAGTAATTTGAAATTTGATTCTCATTTGAAATATTGTATGCAAGGCGAATGTTTCTCTCTGGAAAAATTTCCAAATATTAATGTTATTAATTAGATATATAAAGGAAAGTTTATCTTTTGGTATTTAAAGCGTACTTGTTTGCCAACAAGGTATATGCAATTCGATGACGTGTTAATCATTCAATAATACTCGAAACAAGTCATTAACTTAATAAACATTAGTAGAAGACAATAAATACTAATTTTTCATTAAGAAAAGCATTTGCTGTAATATCATACCATGCTACACATTTTCTATCCCAGTAACGTCTTCATATAATGTCATTGGCTTTCTTATCATAGTCAGAATATTTCTAATTCACAAGTCATAAAGCAGTCCAATGTTTTCTCTTATCAATATTATTTTACACGAATTTAAATAAAATGAAGTTAATTGAGTTATTTGATAATTTTGTTAATATTAAATTCAGCATGTTTCTATAAGAAACGAATTCTTTTCCGATGGAAACGCCTTTATGCACGATATTATAAAGATATTTTGTGAAAATGATGATTCTGTAAGTTATGACAGAAGATTACCACATTTGCCACGTAATTTTTCAAACAGCCGTTTTATGTGCCATTTTTTTTAAAATATAAATTCAAATAAATCTGTTTTTACCGAAATAAATATTAGACGCAGATATATACAAAGTCAGACAATATTATAGATTTTTTTTAAATATTATCACAATTAATCTTAAAAGAAAAAATAAACCGGAATGATTTATGGCTCATTAAAGTCACTTAAAATATTTCTCACAACTCTTAAAAGAAAAAAAAAAGTCACGAAAGATACGTTTAATGTGATGGAAAAAGTGATTCTTTATGCTCGATTTAAAAAATGATTGAGATAAAATTGTGTTAGCTAAACAAGACGAAGAAATATTTTCTCAGCTGATAGCAAAATCTAGCTTCAATCATCAAACTGTAAGTTATAGAGATAGAAAGTGCATTATTTTTCTACATTTAACATTTTTACTACTACAGGATGAAAAATTACCATAGAACATGGAGTCGCAAACCACGTATTTAATTCAAAATACAGGGTAGGGGTGCTTACCTTAAGGGGATCTTCTATATTCGGAGGCCAAAATAAAAGCACTTTTTATGATTTTTTGTAAGAAAACTGCACGAAAATCTCTTTGAAATTTTAACAGTTTATCGTACAGTCGTGGAAAAAAAAAAGTAAACACCCCCTACTAACTCCTCAACAAATTATCGTAGAAGAAAGTTACTGGTACCGAACGATTGGAAATAAAGTCTACTTTTAAATGATGTATATAAAATTTGCTTAGGGGGCCATCTACATATTAAAACGAACCATAACTTCGTTTTTTTTCAATAGCAGTACCCAATTCTGACAGCATAAATGAACTCTACACCCTTCAATTAGCCTAAAAACGAATTTTTATGAAATTCGTACCATAAGTTTCCGAGAAATTAATTATTTTAAAACGAGCTTATTTTAAGGGCTGTATCCAAATTGAAATTCCGTATTGGATTGTTCACCGAGAGAGCCCCTTCCTTGATCAAGGCACCTTAAGTGCCACTCAGGGAGTCAATGAAGCGTGTTAGATTACAGTACAGCAGAATAAATTTCAAAATGTCTACTCACTTCCATCATAGACGGCCCCTTAAACCATCATTTTGCCGTTTTTTAAGCATAATTTGAAAACTACTTGGAATAAAAATGTGAAATTTTTGAATTTCCATAAAGCAGGACTTAATAAATCTAAATCCATCAAAAAAATTGTAGGTTGCAATTCATAATTTTTTCGAATATTAATTTCATAATTCATAATTCATATCATAAAATTATGAAAAAATGCAAATTCAGCTTATTTATGTTTGGGTATATTAGTATTATTACTACAAAAAAAAATTAGCACATTAGGAGCATAATTTCGGGAGATATAAATAAAAATATGAAAATGTAATTTAACATTAGAAGCACTAAATTTTGAATGTTTATAATTCAAAAACTTATCATTCAAATGACTTGAAATTTGGTGTCTAGGCATAGTTTGAACGAAAGATTTGAAATATCTCGTTAAAATTGGGCATTGCCATTGAGAAAAATGAAGTTTGGATTCGTTTTAATATGTAGATGAACCCCTAAGAAAATTTTATATACATCATTTAAAAGTAAACTTTATTTCCAATCGTTTGGTACCAGTAACTTCTACGATGATTTGCTGAGGAGTTAGTAAGGGGTGTTTACTTTTTTTTTCCACGACTGTACATATCTTAAGGTATACACAAGAATTAGTTTATTAGATTTTGTTATTTCTACTCTAAGTTATAAACAAATATGTTCAACCACATTTTTTGACACGGTGGTCAAGATTTTAAAAAAACTACTCAATGGATCATCTTGATTTCTTTTTAAATTAAATCTTGTTTAATTGTCTTCGATATGAATTAAAGCTTTTACTAAAATTATTTTAAAAAAAAGTTATTAACAAATAAGAACGAATATTTTAACCTTTTTTTTTTAATCAGCCATTACATAACTTTTTGTTAATAAATTTTATGTTCCTTTAATTTAACTAGAAGCTATACTCACGAAGTTTATGAAAAAAATTTATTTTTGTGTTTCAGATAATTCTACAAGGCTCTATCATGCCCAACGTCCAGACGAAACTTTCTAAAGCAGTTGGACATATTTGTTTATAACTTAGAGTAGAAGCAACAAAATCTAATAAAAAAAATTCTTGTGTATACCATAAGATATGTACAATAAACTGTTAAAATTTCAAAGAGATCCATCATGCAGTTTTCTTACATAAAAAAAAAAAAATCATAAAAAGGGTTTTTTTTTTGCCTCCTAATGTAGAAGGTCCCCTTAACGCACTTTGGAATAACTGTAATAGCTGTCAGAAAGCTTAAGTGTATTATAATAAAACTTTAATACACATTCTCGCCTTTGTTGTAAATGTGGTAATATAAAAAAGGGTGATATAAATTTCCATTATACGTTCGAGCGTTACGCACTTGACGCTCCTCATTTTGGGCTGCGATTACCAGTTCATAAGGTATTATCGATTGCTTGAGCACCCTGTATTATCAGAACTTTTCATGATGTCATAACATTTCACACAAAACAAAGACGTATTTTGCCTTTTCATTGCAATATTTTAATTTTTCTCAAATTTATTACCGTCAACCAAAGTTCAATTAGGGCGAAACCCCAAGTATTTGTGACTAAACAAGTGGTTTGCCACCACTTCTTCTGTGGCATTTTTTCATCTTCTTGATGTCTACTATCACCCTCTGAATTTTTCGGTCGAATTAGGCAACAGCCTGTATATATATATATATATATATATATATATATATATATATATATAATGCTTTCAAAAATTTTTTTAAAAACAAATAACCCAGTGCATCAGGCGCAACGCAGCTTCTTATATGCACTAAGTGAATATATCTCTAATAAAAGTGAATGACTATGAAAATTATTATGAAAAGAGGGTGCAAAACAACAATAAAAATCCATGAAAATTTATAACGAAAAAAACAACAAACAAACCACTCCCTGCTCTTCAGAAAGTGGGAGGAGTGAAAAAAGCAGGTATCAAAAACAGAAATTGGATCCTCACGGGTTTCGCAAGATATGGCCAACCCACATACTCCAAAAGTATAACAATAGATTTAAACTTTCAAAAACACAACATAAAAAAGCTATTTTATAATTTTAACGAATCAAAAACAAATATAACCAACCAATTCAAATCCAAGAAAACCGATTTAGCTTATAAAACGTAAATAAAAATCAATAAAAAAAATTTTTTTTTTTTTTTTTTTTTTTTTTTTTTTTTTTTTTTTTTTTTTAAAATCCTTTTTTAATATGACTAATTCATTAAGCAATTAGAAGTATTGA
Source organism: Maratus speciosus (assembly GCA_963932465.1). Lineage (NCBI taxonomy): Eukaryota > Metazoa > Arthropoda > Arachnida > Araneae > Salticidae > Maratus > Maratus speciosus. The sequence goes on along the minus strand of OZ010799.1, from coordinate 356,705,484 downwards.
ACATGTGAGAAGGCCATATCCCCACCTTTACCCATGAAGACCTGAAAAAAAAACTTGCTACCTTTAAAACAATCACTACGCTCCACTTCTTTCCATCAGCAGGAGTTGCAAGCAAGGCCATAATATATATATATATATATATATATATATATATATATATGTGTGTGTGTGTGTGTGTGTGTGTGTATACACTATATGGCCAAAGGTGACCGGTCACTTGCGATTTTAGACGTTTTGTTAAATATCTAGAAAAATACATGAGGAATTAACTTGAAACTGCAGGTGTGTAAACAGTATAGTATAGGTCATATATTTCCGCAAAGATTTTTTCACGAAACCCCATAGGGGACCGTCAACAAATTGAAAAAACAATGTATATCTTTTGGATAATCCTGCAAAAATTAATGTAGCAAAAATAAACAAAAAGATGAGGGATTGTGTCAAATATATGTTGATTAGGGCCAAGATACGTACACATTATTGTACGTACTACTATATTTGGATACAACGCCTCATCTTTTTGCTTCCTATTGGGAACAACGGATTTCGAGCTTATTCTATCGACGATAATTTTCAGAATTTTCAAGCTATGATTTTGAGACTATGACAAAAGTTGCTCTATATACTTTGCTAATAAATTATGCACATTTCATTTTGATTGCATTCGCGCATGCGCAGTGAAGCACGTTTTAGCAAACCTGCTCATTTTCACCCAATTTTTATTATTTTTTAATTTTGATTATAGTGTATTGTGTACAATGTTGTTTATCCTATTTTATGAAAAGATCTTTTTTTTATATTAAGAATAATTAAAAGTAAAAAACTTCGCGAATTTTGGGACTGTTTTTATAAAAACCTTAATTTCTCAACGAGTATACATGCTATCCTCATAATAATGAACACAGTGTATTACAATAAACGACTTATTAATAATCTCATGTTTGAACGCTTTTGCTACACTAGTTTTTACTGGGTTATCCAAAAGATATTCGTTCTCTTTCAATTTGGTGACGGTCCTGGAAAAAATCTTCACGGTATTATGTGACCTATACTATACTGTTTACACAACTGCAGTTTCAAATTAATTAATCTTGTGTTTTTCTCGATATTTAACATAACGTCTAAAATCGCAAGTGACCGGTCACCTTTGGCCATATAGTGTATATATATACAAATGTATGTATTTGCGCACATGTGTGTGTATTAGAGGGTATTAATTCTAAATGTATTGATATGTCCTGGTAGGTTTTATTTATTAAGATATTTTCTATAGATATACCCCCGCACAATTTGCTCCCTTCTCTGCTTCTAAATGAATATATAGAATAATATAGTGGTTTTCCAGGTAACTACACTTATGACGTTTTCCCTGTAGCAAGATGCATTTAAATTACAAATTAGACCCTTTAGGACTATAATATACAAAATATTTTTGGATTTGTGTCAATTTTCTTGTGTGCGAGCGATATTAGTATATGGGTTTGTCTTCTACACAAAAATTGCCAGTAATATTTTATTTAGGTCCTGTCTATAGCATGACATTTACAAATTTGTTAAAATAAATTATTGAATATAAAGATAACACAATATTTTATTCGAACATCTCAACAGCTCTAGAATATCATAGATATTCAGATGGCAAACAAAAAAACCTTTGTAACATTCACCATAATCATCAGCCTAAATAATTTTATCGTGATATTTTGTAGCGATAAAGTACGTTCGTAAAAAAAGTATTTTAAAGAGTGCATATTATACTACTCACTAAGATTTTGCTGCGTCTCCAATTGAAGTTGCTTATTGTGTTTTTTAAGAATTTGAGAAACACAAACATAGTATAACACTATATACAGCGATTTAATAATTGACTGATTAGAAGCAGTAATCAATATAAATTCCATTAAATAGAAAAATGTTTTTTAGAGAAAAGGCTTTTATGAATATACACATCGTGATTATAAATTTCTTTTAAATATAGTCCGGATGAGGCCGTCAATTTTCACGTGCTTGGTAAGGAAGAAAAAAGAGACACAAAAACATAATATAGGAATGTGAACCACTGGTATATGTTGGTAGACATTCATGTATAGTGGGTGGTCGTGGAAGGAACTTCGTTTAAGCAAAAAGCGTGTCTCAGTCTTACGCTAGAAGATATAGTATTTCGAAATAAAAGGAGGGGGCGTTATCACAGCTGTCGATGTTGTCATCAGTAGTCTAATAAATATGTCCGCTGAGGGATTTGCAAATCAGTATATTTTTAGAGAGATTAGCAAGTTAGCTATAAAAATGTCCCATGTTAGTAACACGAGTTTCAGATTACGTCATAAAAATGAATTAAGATATTAAGGGATTTGTTTCAGACCACCTACCTCAGTTAGCGTTACTAGAAAAATTATGATGTTATGCAAGCGTAAGTAAGCGTCAGTGGGTCCAGCAACAAATGGTTAAGAAAAATACAGACCCTTGGAAATTTTTATAGGAGGAGAAGATTCTTATGCAGGATTTAAGCAGACAAAAAAATTAAGGAAGATATGAGAATTGGAAAGTTAGGAGAGGGAATTGAGATTCAAAAAAGAAAATCATTCCTTTATCTTTTGGAGATGGAGTTTTAGCTCAGAGAGAAAATAACCTTTTCTTTTAAAAGAAGGGATAATTTTGAATTCTCCGGGCTCATGTAAAAGATGCGGGTTTGCTCATGTGCATTAGCATAGTGGAAATAAATAGAGTTTTATTAGCGTGGTAGTAAATTGTGGATTAAACCAAAGAAATACTAAGATGACGATGCTTCTCAGGAAATTAAGAGGTGAGTGGGATTATTTTATCGTTCTTTCGAGCAATCAATAAATTCTAATGAAGTGTATTTTAGTAAATAAACAGGAGTCAGGCATCCTTGTCCTCCTTAGAGAATCCCTATGAATGTTTAAACTACAATCTATACAAATTTTCTATGTATTCTGTAATGGTAATATTTATATATACATAGGAAAATTTACTCCAGGCATGTTGCCAATGCCTTTGTCATTTTGATTTATTAATAAATTCTTGCTTCATCTTCATAGTCCAGGGGAAATGTACATTTTACCTTGCAAAAGGTCGGGTAATAGATTTTTTTTCTAAATTTTTATAATGATGCCAACATGGAAAAACCAAGTTTTCTAACAAAATTTCTGAAGGCTAAATTTTCTGTGGCCGAAAAACAACAAAATTTTGGAACATATTTTGATGTTTTGGAAATATCTCGAGACTCGTTGCCGTAACATATTATTTGTCAATTACAATATTAAAGAAGATAAAAGTCTCTACAACTTTCATATTTACAACTTTTTTATACACTCAATAGCAAGAGCAGTACGCTATCTAAAAAATGGGACAATTTTTTTTAATTTTCTTAAAAACCATAAAAAACTTAGTTTTGCTGCGATTATTCAAATGTTCCCCGCAGATTTAATTGTGTATGTCGACTTCTAAAAATTGTTAGCAGTAAATTATCTATTATTTGCACACTCACGTCTATATTTTCATCTCAACAGACATTTTATATGCAATAAATTTATATAATTTTAAAAGTAGGGCAGAGTGTAGATGAATGAGATAATTTTCATATTTAGACAGTAACTTTAAGTGTGTACAATGTTAACTTCAAAGCATTGTTTAAAGGAATTTTTCAATCTATAGTAACTTATTGGCACGATAGTTTCAATTAAAAAAGATTTCTTGCTTAATTTTAATAAATTTAATAATTTTTAAAATGCATATATATTTTTCCAGGCATCAATGGAACAGGTGGGTCATTTTCAAAATATGTCCATGTTCTGGAAAAACAAAATCAAACTTTTTAGAAATAATCAGAAAGTTTTAATTGTTTATAAATAATTACCTTACCTCATAAACATTAATATACAAGCATGAGCAAAGACCAAATTACTAATTTTTAATTTTCTTGCACTTGGTATAATGACATAAGTGAGCACGGTAATGACAAATTAAGCAAAATATTTTTATTTTTCCCAGGCATAAATGGCAGCCATTATATTTTCTGGCCCATAAAAAGATTTTCTATTTCTCATATAATGAAAGCAGATTAAGAAATAAAAGTTCATTTAATTATCAATTAGAATTGGGTACGGTAATGACTTACAAAAGAATACTCACCAAAAAATTCAGTCTTTGCTTGTTTTATTGAAACTATAAAACTATTTACTCTATTCACCTAAACCTGATAATAAGTTGACTTTTAAGGAGGACTTTTGCCTTGATAAAAAACAATGACACTCTTTCTTGGGACACGGTTTAAAAAAATTATTAAGAATTATAGATAAGTTTACTTAATGAAAATAAATATTTTTTTAATTAGTAGCATCTTAATAAATAAAAATGTATTAAAAATTATAACCATCTGTTTTAAATAGAACTTTGTCAAATCTTTACCTAATAAATTGCTTGTTGGGACAACCTACGGTAATGATATTTTGACTACAAAAGAATATATTTATTATTTTAAAATTTCTTATAAATAGTAATATGTCTGTAAATTATCATTAAAAAACATGATAGTTAAACTGCAGTAGTTAAAATTATGATATTTAACTATTTTTCTGTGCACATGTGAAAGGAGTGTAAAACATGAGACTTTTTTTGAAAATCACCCAGGTATCAAAATTTGCGAAAAACGTATTTTATTCCCCACTACAATGGTATATTTTATTTAACAATTATTGATAACATATGTTTTAATGTTTTACTGTTTTAAGGATAGCAAACATTGAATTTTAGTTCCACATAAAAGGAGGGGGTGGGTGCTCAAAAGATAAATATATTTTATAAAATAAATACTTTTACCTTATAAAATAGCTGCAATAAAAATGGCGCTAGTTAATTTCACTAACTAATGTTATGCATTTATAAATTCTGTTAATAAAATATTTGAGATCACTACACTGTAAAAAAAATTCCGCAACGTTCCTGGGAAAAAATGGGCAGCTGAGTTGCCCATTATTTCCAAGAAACATTTCTTGAAAATGACTGGAACTTTACTGTATATGTTAAAAACTTTCTACAGAAATGCCAGTAAGTTTCCTGCGAAATACCAGGAATATTTCTTTTCAAATGAAAATCAAATTTCGAAGTAATTGCTTAAAAGGCGCAAAGGCCAACATAGTGAAAAAGATTCCAAGCCGGGACTCGAACCCGGGCCATCAGTATAGCGCACTGACGTTCTACCGTCTAAACCACTTGAAACGATACACAGGTCGGAAAATTTCTCACTATTGTATGTTGGCAAGGCTACACACGCAGCACAAGATGTAATATTTATTTATTATAATTTCCATGTATAATTTCCATTATTATATATTATAATTTCCATGTATTAATCTTGGAATATTTCTGTTGACAGCAAAACATTACTGACATTTCACAGCATGCGGGATCCGCAGACGATTTTTACATTTCCAGTTGACAATTTTCGCTTTATTATCATTATTTGTTAGAATGAAAAAATATTTTGAAATTGACATCAAAATTATTATTTATAATTTACACGAAAAAATAAATTTTCAGTTAAAATTCAATAAAGTAAATATGTATATGATATATTGTTTCTGAACTTTGCTTAAAATATAAAAATATATAAATGTAAATAATAATTAGAAAAAAAATCTAGACATAAAATATTTTGATTTTCGTTAGTAATTATGTTAGTTTACAAGTTAGATAAAATACATATAAATTTTCATGAAAAAAAAAAAAAACCTAAACGTAATTGTATATTTTTTCCGAAAAAAAAAATCAAATTTGCAGCAATTCAAAGTGTCAAATATATATCAAATTTAAATCAAATTGTAATAAAGTGTTAAAATATAAAATTAATTAAAAAAGAAAAAAAAAAGTCCAGAGGTAGCATCGAACTCGGCCCGTACGGGTGGCGTGCGAGCTTTCTGCGTCCACACCACGAAAGACACGTTGAGAGCTGCAAACTAATGGGTATTTGAAACGTATGCTAAACCTCGGCATCTAATTTCTGAAAATCTAAGTCCCATTTGAAGAAATCCTTTCACAAGAATAATTAGAGATAAGAACTCTAAAACATACTTTAAATTAATCAAAATCGGTGAGAATCATGTTTGATGGTCCCCTGGTTAATGGAGATCCAAATAATAGGTGTATTTTTTTTACACGGTCTGCTCCTTAAACATTTCACAGACAAGTACGAGAGATAATCTCTTAGCGATGTCACGGAGGTATTGTATTTTCATCTGAATTGTTTTGACAATAGTGACGTAAAGGATTATGTCGTCTATTGATTTATTTGCATTCCATATTGGTTTTTTTTACATTCATTTAAGGAATTCTTTTTCGACACTCGCGCGCGAGCAACAGATTATAGCAAAAAATAATAAATGGCGGCCGCAGAGTTTTGCCGTTTCCAACTTTTGTTCAGGAACGTTTCAGATAAGAAAACCATAATTTCACAGGAAAGAGCTAAATTATTCTGAAAACCTGAGAAAAGGCGAAACGTTCCTGGATTTTACATGGAAAGTTACCATTTTTTTTACAGCGTAGTTTTATAAAAAATATTTAAAATATTAGTTTTAAAATATATTATCAATTTTTTTTCCACTTATATCAATAAATATAACAAGAGATTATACCATTTTAGCGTGCAAAAATATTTAAAACTTTAAAATTATTTATTAAGTTCAAACAGGATTCTTTAAATTTCCGAATGGGTTCCAAACAGTTTTTCAAAAATGAAAGTGTCCGAATATATTTTTAAAAAAAAGCAACCAAACCCGAAAAAGTACAAAATCAAAACATTAGATATTGATCTCAGGTATCCCACGAAAAAAAAAAAAATTAAAGTAACAAAATGCGAGAGAGATATTTGTCAGGAACGCTCCCATAGGTTTAATGTTACCTTGCGAATGTCTACGTGTGAATAATTTAGGCCTATAATTCATATAACTGTGACTTTAAACGCCTCAATACGACAACTACCGTAAAATCTTTGAAAAAGAAATCTGTATGTACGGAATTCGGTCGTTAAAGAGAAATATATATTTTTTCAAGAGAAAGAATATGAACAATTATACCTGCTAAGATGGAAACCTGTTTAAAGCGGGCTATATTTCGGTACGGTTTTCAAGGTTTTAATGAATCAATATTTGGCAAAGCTTATTACGTAGTTAAGCATTTCGTATTTGATGCTTACACACTTAAAATTTTCAAAATCGGCTAAAAGAGATTTATTAAAATTCCCGTGGTAAATCTTCTCTTTAAAAGAGGTGGAGGGGGTGCCAAAATCCATGTTTGGCACGGGTGCAAAAAAGGCTACTTTTAGCCCTGAAACACATAATTTAGTACTACTAATATATAGAAGTTGACATACACGATTACATCCGTGGGAAACATTTGAATAATCGGGGCAGAACTGCATTTTTCACAGTTTTTAAGAAAATTGAAAAAATTGTCCTATTTTTGAAATGGCGTACTGTGCTTGCTATTGAGTGTATAAAAAAGTTGTAAATATGAAAGTTGTAGAACATTTTATCTTCTTTAATATTGTAATTGTCAAATAACATGCTACGGCAACGAGTCTCGAGATATTTAAAAAAAACCAAAAAAGATCCCAAAATTTTCTTGTTTTTTGGCCACAGAAAATTTAGCCTTAAGTAATTTTCTTAGAAAACTTGGTTTTTCCACGTTGGCAGCATTATAAACAATTCAGAAAAAAAAATCTTTTATTCAACCTTTTGCAAGGTAACCCCCTTTTTTTGGTACATTTCGCCTGGATTATCAATGCTTCTGGAATTTATTTACTTTATACATCCGATTCTCGAACCTGGGGAAATTAAGTAAAAAACTAACTAAACCCAAAAGAGTTGTCGGACAATATGCTTTTTGATAAAAAAAATATTCTTTACTCTTTCATGAACAAATACATGTAAAATAATTATTATATAAATTAAAAAGAAATCATGCGTACTTAACAGATGTGTGTTTAAATTATTTTGTTTTAGAAGTTACCTTAATATATTTTAGTCCGTTACAAAGCTTTTTTTCACTTTCTAACAAAAATGAAAAATGTTTATGAATTGTGTCTGTTTGTCCACCTGTTTGTCCGTCTGTCTGTCCGTGCTCTAACTTGCTAAATATAGCGCGATTACCATTAAATTAATTTCTGTTATTGGGGGTTCACTATGGTATGTCGATATTGAAAATGAAGAGTGCAGCACTTAGTGTTTATTTACAGGACACTCAAAATAATTCCGTTACATTAAGTCCTATGGGGATATTACATTATTTTAAACACATTGAAAATTATATATATCACTGAGGTGTACTAAAAGCGATTACTGTAGTCTGCAACTAATTTATCGTTCATTTACAGGGACACACAAAAGTATTTTTCTACAGCACTGCTTTTGAATAATAGTTAATGACAGTACTTTGAGTTGTGGCACGCGTTTTAAAATTTAAATATTTTTTGCATATTACTTAGTGCGTATAACTTTTATACATCATATACAGAAATACATAAAGTACATCGAGTACATTTCTGTTTATTGACGTAAATTTCTGAATGGGAATTTTAAACTCTGCTATGCATTTCATTGAACTAACTTTTAGCATATGATGTAGTATAAAAACCAATCAACAGATCATATACAGGGATGCGCAAACAAATTGTGACGTTTTTCCAACTATTGATATACAGCATTCCGAATGCATTGACAAACGTTTCATAACCTATGCTGGACGCATGATTTTTCGTTCTTGTTTTGTCATATATTTTGAGAAGGAATAAATAGTCTTTTTATGACTATGCGCGTTATTATCATCGGTAGTTTTTGACTAATCAAGAAATTGATAGCATGAATCAAAATCACTCGAATATACAATAAGCTGTGTAGCTCCAAGAGTACAAAGGCAGTTTCGGTGTGAGGGATGAAAATTGGTTTGTTTTTGCACACTGTAAAAAAAAAGGCAAATGTTTCAGAATCTGGGAAAATATAATGCAATCACAAACAAAAGCATACAGTAACCTCTTCCGAGATATCCATGATTCCGAAAAGTTTTCTTTATCTTTAGACTTCTTCTTTTTACCCGACTGCCAAGAAGGGTTATGTGTTTCATGCGTATCTGGGTATGTGGATTTCTTTATATCCTCGAAACATCCCAACGGCTGAATGGATTTTAATGAATGAGGTCTCTATCGATTCCTCTTAACTGTTCGAGTCCCACCAGTGGCTGAGAGGTTCTGCTCTCGAAGCTGGTAGACGGGAGGTGCTGGGTTCGATCCCAATCGCGTCCGTCGGTCTAATCGTTCGGAGTTTTCGTGGTTTTCTTCGAGCCATGGATTTCCATGCGTAAACACGGGTTAGGTTCCCTTAGAAAGACCCCCCTCGGCCTATATCCCTAGTGTTGATAATCGGTCAAAAATCAACCAACCAACCTTAACTGTCCGATGGTTATAGGCTAGATTTTGTTTCTATAAATTAAAAATGGCGGCCGTAAAATACAAAATTGTGGTAAAGACGAAAAAAAAAAATTACGCACCCTATTGAGTGGCCTATCATTGGATAGGTCTTTCAAAATGAAGACGATGTTTGATTGACTATTTTACAGTCAGAAGCTCCGTTTAAATAATACACAACCTAGAAGTTGTGTATTTACGATCTCTAGCTTTACTGTCACTCTAAACTTCATAGACATCTATAGGCCTCATCAAAACAGTGTTTATAGATAGGAACTAACAATTAAACACAACTTTAAAGTCATCAGTACAAGTAAATAAAAAAATAGGTAAGTAATATAAAAAATAGTTTCACATTGTTGAGAAATAATTAATTAGTTCGCAGTTTACGCTGTCAGGTATTTTGATTTTTTTAATTTAATTTCATTCAGTTTCAACGTAATTAAATTATACCGCGTATCATAATTAACATATTGTGTTTCTGTCTGAGTGCGCCTGGTGTATTTGAAGGGTGGTGGTGGTGGTGGTGGGAGGGCGGGGTATGGTTGCTGTTTTTCCAGTAAGTTGAACGTTTTTTAGTGGTTTTGGGGGTTATCGTATGGGGTACGTTTAAATTTGTCCCGTACGATGATTTCTTCCGTTTTTCTCCCATTTTACTTTTGATAGTTTCAAGAATTTTTTTTTGCTTTTTCAGTTTGTTTGAAAATTTTATACATTTTACCAAAAAAAAAGTTATACACATGTGCATCAAATGTGAAAACGGCTTGTTTCGCATCATAAAGACAAAAATTTTAGGTGAGTGGTGTAATATTAACTGCGCATTTGCGAACTCTTGGGTAGCAATACACTGTAAAAAAAAATTCTGTAAAGTTACTAAAAGTGTTTCTGGGTAACTGGGATTCCCAGAACTTTTTATGTAACCGCAACAACAAAAATTCATGTAGCAGACGCACTTTTGCGCCGAAAATCAACAAATCTGTAACGGTACTAATATTTTTTTAGGAAACTGTGATGCCTAGAACTTTTCATGTACCTGCAACCAAGGTTACAGATAAAATTTTAGTAAGATTACTGTAATTTTAGCAGATTCATTTGTAAAGTTACAGATTTCTGTGGCTTTACAAAAACTATTTTTGTAGATTTGCATCTTTTTTTGTACAGTTACAGATGAACGTTTAGTAAGCATGAAACTTTACATCTGTAGAACGACAGATTTTTATTATTATTATTGTTATTATTATTATTATTATTATTATTATTATTATTATTTTTTTTTTTTTTTTTACAGTGTAGAACATCAGAAATTTTATAGACTATAAATACCTAAATTATAATTTTTTAATTTAGAATATTTGTATTTTAAGTTTTAAATTTTTGTTTCATTTATTATCTCCCTATATGCTTAAGTACAGACATTTATTTTTGTAGGGTTTCCATTACTAAAGTTTTCATAATTATTAAAGAATTTATTTTTGTTCTTATGTTGAATTAATTTTTCATTTATAATGAGATATATGACTACAAAATTAATTAAACAGTGTTAACAGAAAAATGTAATAAAAATACAGTTGGAAATTAATTATGAAATCGATTAATTAATAACCTCTTTTTAAAGAAATTCGTTACCGAAAACATTACTGGCTCATTGATCATAGTTTAGTATAAAAAAGATCGATAGCACAATAAAACCAAATCTAACAATTTTCAATCAAAATCTTCCTTTTTTTCTGAGAAAGATCTGGAAACCTTGGGGGGGGGGGGGGGGGGGCGGACAAAATATTTTTTGTGTTGGCCATATTTTAAGACATGCATTCATGAGTTTAACCTAAATCATTCGCACAAATTATTTAGAAGATTTTTTAAAATATTTTTTAAAGAAAATATTGTAGATTATTTTTTAATAAAAATATCTGTGCATAATAATTTTATATGCACAGAATATGTTTTATTAATTGTAATTTATTCCTCCAAATAATGAAAACATTCAGTGCAAAATAGTTAAATATGCAACTTTACTTACTTAGAAACCGATATATTTTCGAGATATAAAAAACAATGTTTCTTCCGCAAAACCTAATTTTTGGAACCGTATTCCAGTGTATTGTAGAGTGTATTAAACCATGTTCTGAACTCGAAAAATAAGTTTTACGGTTGCTAAAAATTTTTAAATAAACATTTTGATATTCAACAAACATATTGCACTGACAAATATGATAAATTAACAGCATGAACATTAACATTAAATTAAGAATAATTTTGTTATATTTGTTTGTAAAACAGAGGCGAAATTCACTTGAAACTGTTTATTTAACCACACAAACAAGCGTCAACTATTCCCACATTGCGAGAATTATCAGAGCCTTCAGCTAGACCACGAATTATTTATTCTATGTTAAAAAAAATGTTAATGACAATTTAGAGATTCTACGAGACAATAAGACACCTGGTAACAGCTTTCAAGACAATCGATCAGCACAAATAAATCTCCCACTGGCATCATGCTCGACAATTTTGTCAAGATTCGCATATGAATACAGATTGAAATATAAACTTCAGACTAACCATATAGATTCACAAACTAGACACGAAATGAAATGCGATCCGTCACTAAACCAATGAGGAGCAAGAGAGGAGCGTAACGGAAAATGAGATCTTGATCGGCTTACAGAGGAATTCCTATGTAATACGACTGACGCTAGACAGGTTGGCGGGAAGTTGATATGGTATAAAATAAAATTAGTAAAAATGGCTTTTATAAATATTCGAAAAATAAAAGTAGCTGAGCTCAGAATATTACAAGTTTGGTAGTTGATAAAATTTAATGAAGGGGCTTTTGAATAAGATAATTATTAAGATACGCGTTTAATTTAATAGGAATTTAATTAAAAATAAATAATAGAGAGTATTAAGAAATAGGGAAATAAAGAATACGCCGGAAATTTGGAATAATTTAAATGAAAGTTGCAAGTAAAATTTTTATATAAGATATATATATATATATAGGTTTCTGGGGTTTCCAAAGAAAAAGCTTGAATTTAGGGCTCACTAGTAGCTCGTAAGAGGTAATTGTATATTCGCGTTCGATGTTTTATAATTTTTTGAATAGTAAGAGAAAAATTGCCTTTTTTCTTCTGACAGTACACCAAAGGTAATCTTTCCGGAAACATTGTTTTTTTTCACCAAATCTTACCGAAAATGAAGAAAAGAAAAATAACAACAAAAAATCCTAAACTTCGTCTGAATGTCAGAAATATTCTTGCACGTTTAAATCCCATTTTTTAATTCATTATTAGAAAAAAAAACTTTTGGCAACATTGTGATAATTTTACATTTCAGTGCTTAAGATTTAGCATTAAAGTTAAATCTTTATAAGTGGTCAGCTCCACAAAATGCGCAATTTCATGAAATGTTGTAGAACGATTACATCAAGTGCTCAGATTTAGAAATGCAATTCAATGATATAAAAATACTTGTAATCTATTCCTTAGAAAATAGCTTCTAATACATCGTTTAAAAAAAGAGATTATCTTACTTTAAGCATAAACACGTTCCTGGAAAATCTTTTCAGAACGGAATCGTAAAACTTAAAGAAAGATTTGAATTGTATATATTTCGATGATACAGAATATTCTAGTGTAGATAATCCCTTTTGTTCATGTTAGTGTGATAAAGATTCGTTTACAACTCCATAAAACTTTAATGTTATTGAGAGAACGAAAAACGTAAATTTTACGACACATATTATAAAGTAAAATTATATATAAGAATATTATTTTCATGTATAAAAATATATAACAAGAAAATTAAAAAAATATATAAAATATAAAAAGAAATGTACTGAAAAATTATTTATTTAATTATACATAAGAATATAATTTTCATGTATGAAAAATATATAATAAGAATATTGAAAAATATATATACATATAATATAAAAAGAAGTTTGCGAAACATTTATCTATTTGTAATGTAAATCGTATAATATCGTGTATGTTTTTTAAACAAAATACTTAATACAATTATGTGAAAAATTTTTCAAGCAGACATTGTACTCTACTAAAATTTGAAAATTGTATTTAAAATTGCCCAATATTTACAAATAATTATTTCATGATTTTTGATGTTTAAATATAAAATATTAGGTGAAAATCAGATGTACTAACTAAAGCCAATAATGACATACTGGGACGGGGAACTCCACATATGAAATTGACGTTCTACTGGAAATATTAGTTTTTTTAGTCTTCTTCGTGTAACAAATATTTATTCAAACTTACAAAATCCTTTAATCTTATTATGAGAACAAAATATGCAAATTTTTAACATAATACGAAAAAAAGTTTCCAAAGAAAAAAAAAAAAAAATATATATATATATATATATCACTATTTATCCGATACTTACCTATCTACGCAACGACTTTGTCTAATACTTGCAACCCAAGTTTTAATACGTTATTTCTTTTAAAAAAGATGTAAAAACTATGAAAAATAGTTTTATAGAAGATATTACTCTATTAAAAGTCACAATTATATTTATTATAAAACAATATTACCAAATATTTATTTCGGGATTGCCTATATTATTGCTTATATATATATGATTAAACTTAAAAAATAAAAATACCCGACTGCGTGAAAAGCGAACTAATTAATTATTTATCATCAATATGAAACTATTTTTTATATTACTTACCTATTTTTTATTAACTTGTATGGATGACTTTTACGTCGAGTTTAATTGTTAGTTCCTGTCTATAAATACAGTTTTGATGAGGCCTATAGATGTCTATGATAGTTAGGGTTACAGTAAAGTTAGAGATCCTACCTACACCACATCCAGATTGTGCAATATTTAAACGGATGTTCTGGCTGTAAGACAGTCAATGAAACATCGTCTTCATTTTGAAAGATCTATCCAATGATATGCCACTCAATAGGATGCATAAAATTTTTTATTTCGTCTCTACCGCCATTTTGTATTTTACGGCCGCCATTTTGAATTTATAAAATCAAAACCTAGCCTATAACCATCCGACTTTTAAGACGAATCGATAGAGACCTCATTGATTATAATCCATTCAGCCGTTGGGTTGTTTCGAGGATATAAAGAAATCCACATACCCAGATACGCGTGAAACACATAACCCTTCTTGGCATTCGGGTAAAAATAGACTTCCAAAGATCACATTTACTGAGGACAGTCAGAATGTAACAGGAAGGAAAACGCCGTACACAAACATGGTGTTCAATGTTATGAACTATTATTAAAATATTAAAGATACTTCGAAAAATCAAATGTATAGGGGGTCCAAGGTCCATAAAAGAATGTCCGAGTAATAAATTTTAATAATATCAACTGTAAGAGTTGTAGAGTGTGGGTTCAAGGACACAAGTAAAGAGTAACTCAAACAGTTTTAGATAAGCGCATGCGCGAGTAGATTTTAGGTTTCCGTACTTAAAAAGTAAAAACGGAACCATTATAAGATCACTCCTGTGTCTGTCTGTCTGTCACAGCCATTTTACTCGTAAACTATGGAACGTGGAAATTTCAAATTCAGGGAAGTAATAAAGACCATTGACCCACATATTTTCAGATTAACAAACATTCATAAATATATTTAGTAAAAAAGTAGAGGGCTAATTATGCTACTTGAAAAAAAATCTTTCCTTTGTATATCATGTGGGGTATCCTCTGAAAGCTTTTGTAACGCTGAACTCAAAAATACATTCCTGTTAATTTTAGGTATTATATTTTCAAAGATATTGTTGAAAATGTAGCGCAAAAATATGTCCCCCGCCCATCTAATTCCGAGTCTACTGAAACTAAAATTATGAAAAAATTAGAGGTAGTAGACGTTAATATAAACTTTGCCGGAAAATTATAGTGATTATCCTAGGTCACATAGTTTTTGAGCAATTAGCATTTTTCTGTTATACACAGATTTCGATTTACGGGCATTCATAAAATTGTTGAGCATCGCTGAATATACCTATCGTTGCAGAAGAATAAAAGCATTGTTGATAATGATTTTGGAAAAAAATCATCCGTAATCAGCCGAGATATTAACCCTTAAATGTACGGTCAGTTTGGACATACACAAGGACAGGGGCGGCATACTGTATGCCTAGTTAACAACATTCAATGATATATATGTGTAATGTAATGTCCAGTAACAGTATAAAAGCAATAAACGTCAAATTGTTAAAAACATATTAATTTATAGGGTCTCAGGACTCTAAAAAGTGGAAAAAAGGAAAAAAAGACCATTTTCAACATTTAATGTCTTAAAATGTATATGATTTTAAAACACAATTTTAATTGGGATGAAAGATATAAGTATGTTCTTTCGTTTTATGTATTTAAAAAATGCAAAATACAGAATTAGTATTTATAGGGGACTCGAAACTGTTAGACATTTGTCGAACAAAAAATTGGCATAACAGTTTACGCGCAGGATTACAAAATAAATATCGCAACTAGAATTAAAATTTCGGTGCTTACTTATACTTCAGATTGCAATAATTTCCCTGAACTTAAATAAATTTGTATTTAAAGCATTTTTATATTTTTAATGCAATGTTGCATTTAGCTAATACAAAATTTTGAAAATTTCAACATTAAAATCCCCTAAAAAATATTTTTTTGAACAATAAAAAGGAAATTTTAGGTTCAGTTAATACAGACTAACATGAAATATGTGTTTGGAACATTTCATGAAGAAATATTCAGAAGTTTTTGAGGTATCCTGCGCGTTATGCCCAAAAAACGCCATTTGGAAAATAATGAGTTTAAAGTTTCGGAAACGCCGCTTCAGCTATTGAGCGGGTAGAATTCTAAAAGCCAAAACTTCTGTTCTAATGGGAATTTCAAGGATACAATTATATCAAAATATTCAGAAAAGATAGGAGTTTAACATCTAAAAAAAATTAAAATTTCTTAAATTTTGAATCTTTAAGAGTCCTGCGACCACTTAATCCTTTCCGGCACGGAGTAATTCTACTTATAAACTTATGAAAAATGAACTGACACCATAATATATAAACGAATTTATTAGAAAATGCGAACTTGCTTATTTTGACGTACATGGTAAAAGTAAAATTTTAATTAAATATTCTTGGTGTCGTTTGTCTGTTTTGGAATTTAAATTAGGTGTCCGTTTTTTAAGGGCATCGCCCTCGAAAGATTTAATTAGAATGAATCGCATAAATATTGTGCGATTCGCGATAGTTTGCATTGATTGTATCTCTCAATACGCCTCGAGTGACTTTAAAAGTTAATTAAACACCTATCTGGAAAAACGCGGCACTGACCAAGGCGGCGTTGCAACTTTGAGACCTCAATTCGAAGCGCGCTTAGCACAATGCCAAATTTAAACTTTGTACAAAGGTTTTGTTTTAGCTACACTGTAGAAATAAAGGTTATTACTACGCTGAATTTAGTTTCATGAAATGCCAAATGAAGTTTAACTATGCAGTGCTTTTATTGTCAGTACCGAATAAAGTTCAACATAAACAGATTAGGATAATATTAAAAAAAGAGTTATACGAATAGCTATATTTTATATTATTTAGGTTCCATATCTCTTTGAACTTTCATTTTATACCCATTTACACTTTACTAATATATACAGTTATACCCAACCCTACGTTGTATAGTGTTTTACAAAGTGTTAGTGTTATTTTAGCAACGGTTTTTTTTAATAATACAATTACAAATTCATATATTTATTCTGCGGAACCCTCTGTGCGCGAGTAATGGTCGCACTTGACCGTTTATTTTATTATTGACTCGCTTCCAGTGCCATATACGCAAAATGGCGACCCCTGAACGTAACACGTTTTGTGTTATGTAATTTGCTAAGAGTTTAATGTGTAATTTCAGTTCAACGTGTGCATTCTTTTAAAATTTAACCCCCAGGCGGCAAAAACCCACAGAATTGAAGACACTATTTGTTCCATTACTCCTGACATACTGACTGAAGTGCGGGAAGAATTCTACTGAAGGTTGGATCTGTGCCAAATAACTAAACGTGCACATACTGTAGCTTAGTTTGCCTTCAATTTGATGTATGATTTGTTGTAAATAGTCAAAATTAAACTGTTATAATCTATCACTGAAACTGGGACCTGTATTATTTGTAATTACATCAATTTTCATAGTCCCTGTCGCTACGTCCTATGGCGGTTTTCATTTATCAATTATTCGTCTATTTTTCGCATCCACCTACCCTGAATTTTAAATAAATTTTTGGTGTAGGGCATACACGAGTAAATCCAGTGTATGCTGATATATTTTTGTAGATTGGTGAATTTTTATGTTGCTTAACATAAGAAGGATTCCAATATTGTTTAAACAAAGAATCGACATTGAGCATTGATATTTATCATAAGAGCAAAACTAAGTTGAATTATACATATTTGTGAACAAGAAATTCAGTAAATAAAGAAAATATAACCAATAAGAGCTTAACCGTGTAGATTATTGATTTACACCACTCTACTTTTTCTGGTAAGTAGCTTGGTATTAAATTGTGTGAAATAATACTGTTACAGATTTTGAGCAGTAACTAATAATGCACTATATGGCCAAAGGTGACCGGTCACTTCCGATTTTTGACGCTTTGTTAAATAAAAGCTAAATATCTAGAAAAATAAATGAGGAATTAACCTGAAATTGCAGGTGTCTAAACAATATTGTACAGGTCATATATTACCGCGAAGATTTTTTTCCCGAAATCCCATAGGGGACCGTCAAAAAAATTAAAAAAACAAATATCTTTTGGATAACCCTATAAAAACTAATAGAGCAAAAGTGGTTAAACTCGAGATTATTAATAAGTGGCTTCTTGTAATATACTGTGTTCATTTTTATGAGGATAGCATGTGTACTCGTAGAGAAATTAAGGTTTTTATAAAAACAGTCCCAAATTTCGCCAAGTTTTTTGCTTATAATTTCCAGAGTTCTTAATATAAAAAAAAGTTCTTTTAAGAAAATATGACGAACGATATTGTACACAATAACCCGCAATCAGAATGAAAAAATAATAAAAATTGGATGAAAATGATCAGGTTTACTAAAAAATGTTTCACTGCGCATGCGCGAATGCAAACAAATTAGAATGTACATAATCTGTTAGCTAAGTGTATAGAGCAACTTTTGTGAAAGTCTCAAAAACATAGTTTGAAAAGTCTGATAATAATCGTTTATAGAATAAGCTCAAAATCCCTTGTTCGCAAAATGAAGCAAAAACATAAGGGTCTGTATCCATACACCCATTGATTAGTGCCAATTTAGCATATACAATATTGCACGTAATACTGTATTTGGCTAGAATCCCTCATCTTTTTGCTTCATTTTGGGAACAACGGATTTTGAGCTTATTCTATAAACGATTATTATCAGACTTTTCAAACTATGTTTTTGAAACTTTTACAAAAGTTGCTCTATACATTTAGCTAACACATTATGCACATTATATTTTGATTGCATTCGCACATGCCTAGTGAAACATTTTTTTAGTAAACTTACTCATTTTTCATTCAATTTTTATTATTTTTCCATTCTGATTGCGGGGTATTGTGTACAATGTTGTTCGTCATATTTTCTGAAAAAAACTTTTTTTATATTGCTCTGCAAATTATAAGCAAAAAACGTGGCGAAATTTGGGACTGTTTTTATAAAAACCTTAATTTCTCTACGAGTATACATGCTATCCTCATAACAATGAACACAGTATATTACAATAAGCCACTTATTAATAATCTCGCGTTTAAACACTTTTGCTCCATTAGTTTTTACAGTGTTATCCAAAAGATATTCGTTATTTTTCAATTTTTTGACGGTCCGCTATGGGGTTTCGGGAAAAAAATCTTCACTGAAATATATGACCTATACCATACTTTTTCACACCTGCAATTTCAGGTTAATTCATCATGTATTTTTCTAGATATTTAACAAAACGTCAAAAATCGCAAGTGACCGGTCACCTTTGGCCATATAGTGTATCTCCTTCTAATATGTATAATACAAATTTTGAAACTGTCTCTGAATCGTAAAAGAATGTCAATCATTCCAAAAAAGGTTAAGAGAAAATATATAAGTTTGAAAATCCATGCTAGGAAATAGCTACAAAGACACAACGGTGCTTAATCATTTATCTTATTTCCATAAATCTCGATAAAAGAACAAGTCAGTTCGGAAATCATTAAATTTTGGGATTTTAAAAATAGTTTCTGCAAGAAAATGTTCCCTTTTGTTTCTGTTCAATATTTCGGATACACCACGAAGAAAATTTTACAGAAGATACTGTGAAGAAGGAATTGTCAACAATACCGCCAACACATGTTATCCGATTACAAAATATTTAACCAAATTAGGCGGCCAAACATCGAAAACACTTACTGTTTTAGTTCATAAATTTGAATGTAGAAAAAATATATATATATTGTTTACAATAAATAATTTTTTAATGCGTAAAGTATTAAATTTAAAAATATAAAATACATATAAAATGTAATAATAAACACACATACTACAATATATATTAAAACACACATTCACACATAAATAATGCCTGTATTCAACAGTTAAAGGTATATATAAATATTTTACATATTTATTGTATTTGTATATTTTGTATTTATTGTATGTATGTCTGTAAAATATTTATATATACATATAAAATGTTTTCGCCCAGTTGGAAATTTACATCTAATATAAAATGTCTCTTCAGTATTTAAACAGGTGAGTTTAAAATGGAATAGGTTTAGAATTTATTGCAGTAAAAATGTAATTTTGATGACTAAATCGGTCAGATATATTGCACTGAGCGTCCGTCATATTCATGTAACTTTATCCTGATAATTTTTTATACAGGGTGATTCAGAACAAATACTCAATAATTTGCAGGGTGCAGAGAACGGTACGGCAACAAATATTATTTTTAACTCAATCACATTGATTGGTAAACTTGCCATATGGAATCAATTTTTTCAACTGAGCGAAACAATTCGAAAATCGGGACTCGAATCCAGAACCTTTGACTTTAAAGTGAAAGGTTCTGAGTCTCGGCTTGGACATTTCCCCCCTCAGTTGGAAAAATTGAATTCAAATGACAACAATCAATGTTTGTGCGGAAAACTAGAGTTATAGTCTATTTATCCAGAAATCAATACAGGGTGCCACAATTCAATGTGAACTGGAATTTCTGTGCATACAGTGAAGTCTAATGAAGCTAACTGAAATAAGCTTTAAGGATCTTTGTGTGTAGTGCGATGAATTTATGAAAACATCTGTTACAAAAATTGGGTAGGTGACACTTTATGTAATGAGAACTTCATCCGCGAACAGTAGGTGTCAATTTAAACGTTGTATCTTCCACTACATTGTTACATTGTTCTCCGCTACATTGTTACATTTTACGGAAAAGAAGATATATCTTTTGCAATTTCTTTTTTCATGTTATCTTCATCCTTGATAAAGTAATAACAAAATATCTGTGTTCATATATGAGCTAGACACTCTGCATTTTTAATTGAATAAATTTACTGCGAATTTATTTTCCTATACAAAAATGTTTGTTGTATTTCTGCTGAACTTCACTGCAAATTATGAAACAGTTTTTTAATCAACTTGTTTATTAAAAAAAGTAATAATAATTCTAGAAAAAAAAATAAAACTTCTTTGGCTATAAATATTTTATTTTTTTTATTGCTGTTGTAAATTCCAAGACTTCCTTCTTTAATACATTTACAAATGTATAATCTAAATATGCCATATTCAGGGGCATCGTTACTATTTAAGTACCTGAAGTACTCAGAAATCATTGTAGATAGTCTCATTTCATTTCATCCGAACTTGGGTGTTCGGGACGTATTTAGTTTTGGGAAATCTATTGTCGAACGCCATAATATCGGTAGTACAAAAAACATATAACATTGTTATGAGTTTTTTTAATGGATGCAAATGTTCTGTATTATTTTTTTATTTGATATTTTGTAGTTTACGTTGAGAAGTACATGCATGTCATATGTTTTCTAAATGTTTTACCTGTCGTATTATTTTCCATATCTTACATTTACAATTTTCCTTTCTTCTATATAAAATATTGATTGATTAGTGCAAAATTTTGATCATGAGTCAAAATTTTGATCATGAATTTTTGATCGTGAGTCAGTCTGTGTGTCTCTCTGACTGTTTAGTCTCTATGTGTGCCACATATATTATGAGCCCTCTAACTCACAAATTACCGCATGGATTTCAATAAAACTTCAGATTCATTTAGACTAGGATGCACAACCTTTTTTAGAGAAGGGCCACTTACAAAAATACTTAGGTTGTCGAGGGCCACATTAGAACACGGAGATTATTCTATTTTGGGGAGGTGATCTGTGGTCTATAATCAGAAAATATGGTTTCAGAGGGGCAACAAAATCATCAACAAAATTCGTTTTTTTCCGCGCCTAATCGATGAAATTCGCTATTTTTTGCGACCGATGGACAAAATTATCAATTTTTACACGCCTGATTTGACGAAATTCGCGTTTTTTTAGCCCGATCGACAAGACTCGTGATTTTTCCGTGCCCGAACAACGAGATTTGCGTTTTTTCCGACCCTGATCGACGAAATGTGCGATTTTCCCGCACCTGATCAACAAAATTCGCGTTTTTTTCGTGCCACACCAACGAAATCCGCGTTTCTTCTTATCCCTATCTACAAAACTTGCGATTTTTCTGAACCCAATCGACAAAATTCGCTATTTTTCCTAACCCAGTCGACAAAATTCGCGATTTTTCTGAGAACCATCGACAAGACTCGCGATTTTTTTTCGTGCCCGATCGACGAAATTTGAGATTTTTCCGCGCCTGATCAGCGAAATTTGCGATTATTAACTGGCTCTGACGAAATTTGCAATTTTTTTCCGCGCCAAATTGACGAAATTCGCGATTATTTCTCTCGATTAGCAGACAAACACGCGATTTTTTCCGCAGCCGATCATGAAATTTTAGATTATTCCTCTCCTAATCGACAAAATTTGCCATTTTTACACATCCGGTCGACGAAATTCCCGATTCTTAACTGACTGACAAAATTTGCAATTTTTTTCCCGCGGCAAATTGACGAAATTGACTGTTTTTTCTCGCGACTGACAAAACTCACGATTTTTTCGCAGCTGATCAACAGAATTTTCAATTTTTACGCGCAAAATCAACCAAATTAACGATTTTTCCGTGCCCGACGAACGAAATTCGCGATTTTTCTTAGCCCGATCGATGCAAAATCTCGAGATTGTTTTTCGTGGCTGATCGACGAAATTTGCAATTTTTCGCGCCTGATCGACAAAATTCGCGATTCGGCTGACGAAATTTTCAACTTTTCTCCCGGCAAATTGATGAAATTCACGATATTTACTTGCGACCTATAGTCAAAAATTGCGGTTTTTCCATTTGTAAATTAACGAAACTCGCGAGCCACACGCTAACCCATCGCGGGCACTTTTGGCCCGCGGGTTACAGGCTGTGCATCCCTAATTTAGACCTTAACATAAATCGGTGTTCATTAAGTGTTGGTGCATATTGCATAACATGTATCGTTGATATGCTGAATATTTCACAATTACTAAAATAGCTATATCTCAAAAAAAAAAAAATTACACAGAATTTTTCATCAGTCAATGCTAGACCTTGATATAAATAGATGCTTGTATGTCTTGGATTTTTGTCGGCCATCATGTGGTACAGCTATGCTGCATATTTATCAATTTCCAAAATAGCTATATCTCAAAAACAAATACACGGAATTTCATCAATCTTCATATTATGTTAGACTTTGGCATATATAAAGGTTGATAAGTTTTGCGTGTATAACCACTTAACAGATAACAATAAAATATTTTATTCACGAAACTAGCAGACCCACCCGGCGTTGCCCGAGGTCCGTAAACAATAACCTTAAACAAAAGTCAAATCCGTATGATGTTATATCTTTTGAAATCCTTTTAAATGAACCTGATTTCGGTGTACCCATTGGCTTCCGCAGCGTCTAGTGTGTTCCAAACAAACTTCTTTCCGAACGCACCTGTAACTTGGGTCCCCGTTACCTAAGGCAGCATGTACCGGAAGTGCTCTGCACGTGCCGGAGACAATCGAAAACCAAGTTGAGAGAGCCAAGCTCCGTAGTAATCAAGCCAATAGAATCTAAAAAAGAGTGCATTATTAATGTTAGAAAATTTTGGTAACTGAAGTCTAAGTTAAAGTTTCATAATACGGAAAGTCGCTGAATTGTAATCTAAGTTGAATGAACCAAATCCGGTGAAATTGGGTCCTTAGACTGCGAGGAAGAAATGCGCCCGCAAGCCGTGGAATATTCCTACACCCTTATTAAATTTCATCACTTATTTTTAACATTAACACGATATTTAATAAACGGATCAAATCCCTTATCTAAAGTTACCTTTAACCCTAGAAAGCTCCTCGGGTTTTTAGACCCATACACATGTTTCCGCTTCTGTTACTCAAAAACTACTTATAAGAATATTCTGAAATATAATGACTTTTCCTGATTTGTTTTTAACTAACAGATACTAAAATTTTGAATTAATAGGTCTTTTAGTTTTAGAACAACAAAAACCACCTTAATCTGTCCCTTGGGTCTTTTTTGTCCAAGCATACAAATACATTCACATAGTTTTTTTAAAATGCCGATATTTTTTTATTTCTGCTATACAGCTGCAAAAAGGTAAGGGGAAAAAAGCGGTAGAATTATCGGGGAGGGGATGAAGTTATGAGAAGTCCGGCACCAGGCAAGTCATAGCGGAAATTCATTTTGTTTGTTGTTTTTCTCTCAGCTAGAAGTAAAAAGTTTACCTTTTAGAATCAGTTCGAATATTTATTTAAGGAGAACGTTAGTGCATTTTTTATTCGTTATATGAAAGTTTTATTTCGCTTTCGTGGAAGGCTATACAGATGATGAAAATGTGTCTGATGTGGAGGAAGCTGTATCGGAGGAAGCGGATCATATATCTATTGATAATTATTCTTCATCAGATGAAGAAGTAGATACTATACATAAAATACCTGAGATAATGAAGTCCAGAGATGAAAAAATAACGTGGCATGCAAAGCCATATCCAAGTGCTGGTCGATTAGAAAGCAGTAATATTTTGAAATTAACCCTTAGCTCAACTCGACTTTCAACAGCACGAATTGAAGACGAATATAGAGCTTTTGAACAGCTTTTTCCCCATAACTTGAAAACCATGGTCATAAATTATATGAATTTTGAGGGAAAACGTGTATATGGAGAAAATTGGACAGATCTAAATATCGTAGATTTGGATGCATACACAGGCCTTTTAGTGTTCGCAGGTGTGTACAAATCAAGCAATGAATCAACAACAAGTCTATGGGATAAATTCCAGGAAAGACGTTTTTAGAGCTACAATTTCTCTAAAGAAATTCAAAATAATATCAAGAGTAATGAGATTTGATGACCGGGAAACTCGACAACGAAGAAGATCAAATGACAAATTTGCCACAATTCGAGGATTATGGGATAAATGGGTAGAAATTTCACCTAATCTTTTCAATCCAGAAGTATATGTAACGGTGGACGAACAACTTACTGCTTTTAGGGGTAAGTGTCCTTTTAGGCAGTACATGCCTAGCAAACCTGCTAAATATGGTATAAAATTCTGGATTTTGTGCGATAATGACACTTGCTATGTATGGAATATCCAGCCGTATTTAGGAAAACAACCAGGAAATGCACCCGAAAGAAATCAAAGATTGAGAGTAGTGGCTTATCATATGGTTTACGAGGACATAATATAACTTGAGACAATTTCTTTGCATCTTATGATTTAGGTCAAATGTTTCTAAAAGAAATATAACAATGATTGGTACAATAAGAAAAAATAAATCATCTATTCCTGCAGAAATTTTAGTAACAAAAGGAAAAGAAAGATACAGTTCAATATTTGCGTCTAATAAAGATACAACTCTTGTGTCTTGCATTAAAAAAAATAAGTATGTGGTTCTTCAAAGCACATTGCATAAGAATGAGAAAATTGAACGAAGTATTCAAAGAAAACCAGAGATCATCATTGATTATGATAAAACTAAGTGAGCAGTTGATACACTGGACAAAATTGCAGCTACTTACACTACAAAAAGGAAGACAAACTCTTAGCCATTTGTTGTATTTTGTAATATTTTAGACAAATCTGCATATAACGCTTTTGTACTTTATTGCAAAATAAATAAATCATGGAAGAAAAGCTGTCCTTATAGAAGAAGAATTTTTTTAGAAAACTTGGGTGAAAAACTTGTAAAAAAGCATATGGAGACCACAGAAAATCTTCCAAGAGGGCAAGAAGCAAAACAGATTGTTCAAATTGCGAAGCGAATCCGCAAAGAAATTGCTAGTACTTCAGCTGAATTGGAAGTTGCTAAGAAGCGAGGAAGGTGTCACCTATGCGAAAAAACGGACAATAAATGTATATTTAAGTGTGTAATATGCCATTGCTTTGCTTACAAAAAGCATTTGAATACAGTTTGTCATAACTATTATAAGGGATAATTACATTTAAATATTTGAAAGATTCATTTGTGTTTTTTGGATGTACCTGTAAACAAGATTTTGTAAGTACTTTTTTACTTTTATTTCATCTTTTTACTGTCATAATTTATTTTTTATTTTAGTATTCGTCAACTGTTATTAAAATAATAAATTTATTACTTGTAGACTGCCGAATTTAAGCCCAAAACATGCATGGGTCTTCTTAGACCCGAGGAACGAATTCGTAGGTACGGGATGAGGAGCGTTCTAGGGTTAAAGAACCGCGATTTTTAATTTATGGCTGTAGTGAGTAAACGTAAGTTGATGCTGGAAAAGGCGATTAATGTTCGGAAAAGTGGTAGCTGAGTTATAAAGAAAGACCGGGCTCTGGGAGCCAGGGTCTTGGGCCAACTGGAATGCAGTTGAGTATAAGAAAATTTTTTAGTAGTTTTAAAGTAGCTGGAGGACGCTGTAACTATTCTAATGAAAATTGCAATAGAATCGGATAGTTTTTAAAGAAGCTGCAACAAAAGCCCCAAGAAGGAGATTAATATAAAAAATTGGTGGTAGCTGAAGTCTGAGAAATTTTTTTGTCATTCATGTAGTAGCAGGAGGACTTAAGAAGTTGTTAAAAAATGAAGCTAGTGAATCGGACCGTTTTTAAGGGACCTATAACAAAGGGCCCAAAGAGGGTCAACTGATAGTAAAGAGCATGGTCCTAAAATGAAAACTTGTTAAAAGGTCTAAATTCTTAGCACTTTAGATCTTCAATTAATCAAAATTAAGCACAGGGAATGAATTAATCATAAGAATAAAATTTTAAAGAAATGCGCAAGAAATGATGGTAAATGCTTAAAGCAGGGCCGTAGGGTCCAGCAAAAATAAGAGAGTATTGGTCCAGGGAAGAGTGCAAGACTCAATTTTAAAATATTGCATTGGGAATGCGCGAAAATTAGGTGGTAAAAAATGCATGCTGCACAAAAAGCTCAAGGGGCCCCGGATCGGGCCCTATGGAACCCTAGGGTGCCCCAGGATTTTAACTGGAATATAGAAAAGGTAGAATAACTAAATGGGAAAAGTGTCCTAAAAATGAAGATCGGATTAAGAGAGGGCAATTTATTAAAAATTTATAGTGCAAAAATTTCAAGGGGACCTGTATAGGGCCCCAAGACGCCAGGGACTTAATCTTCCCACCGCCGTGAACTCATATATCCGCTCAGTCAGCTGCAAGTTTCATTTCAATAAAAGCATTATTTAAATTAATATATTTCTACAAATATAATGCAGTTTTAAAATATTTTTTTATGAGTAATACTCTCAAGGCTTACATTCTTATACGTAATTAAATTTTTTATGTCTTGTTGGAAAAATCACCTTTTTTAGATTTTTAAAAAAATTACAGAGAAAAAAATCATTACAATTTTGCCCTTTTGTTTGGCGGTCAGGGGGTTAAGTGGTATGTAGTTGGCTATAAAGATAGTTTTTAGTAGTTTTGAAAGTAGTCAGAGGACGCTAGAACTATGTTAAAGAAAACTGCAAGCAATTCGGTTAATTTTTAAAGAAGATGCGCCAAGGGCCCCAAGAAGGCGACTAATATTCAAAATTGGTGTAGCTGAAGTCTGATTTTTTTTTTTTTTTTTTGTCGTTCATGTAGCACCTGGAGAACCCAAGAAGTTGTTAGAAAAAAAAAGCTAGTGAATCGGACTATTTTTAAGGGAGCTATAATATGTGGCCACCTAATATATATAAGCTATAATATGTGGCCAACAAAAGGGACCAACTAATAGTTGAGAGAAAGGCCCTAACAGGGAACCATGTTAAAACGTTTTAGTACTTAGCGTTTTAGGTCTTTGATTAGTCAAAATTAGGCATAGGGTATGAATTAATAATTATATTGTAATTTTAAAGAAATGCGCAAAAATTGGGGAAATGATTAAAAAAGGGCCCTAGGGCCCCAATAAAAATAGTTGGGTGTTGGTCTAGACTCAACTTTAAAATTATGTTTTGAGAAGGTGAAAAATGCATGCACACAAAAAGTTCAAGGGGCCCTTGACCAGGCCCTACGCGACCCTAAACGGTCTCAGGGTCTTAACTGGAATGTAAAAACGGGTGAATAACTAAATGGAAAAAGGATCCCAAAAATGAAAATCGGATTAACAGGACGCCATTTATTATCTACTAGCAAACCCCGCGGCTTTGCTCGCGTAATATTTAAAATATGCCAAGTGATATTTATATGTCTAATTTTTATTAAAAGGTACTAACTAAATTTTTATTTTATTAAAAGGTAATATTTTATTTTATTAAAAGGTACTTATTACTTTTAGGAATAGTTCAAAAATTACTTTTTAAAACACACTTTGATTAAACATCCTTATTACACTGCATTAGGCAGAAATGAGACTTAAATTAATAAAATGAAATAAAAATAAGTAAATGATAATTTAGAAAATATTTTGAAACTTTTATGCTCAATTAATACGCTCATTTCAGTATTCATTTGAAGTTTTGAATTTTTTAGAAACCATCTTCTTACATCTTAAAATTAACCATCATGTCAAATTCCAAGTCCTACCACCTCTCTCAACATAAAGGGCTATGTTGAAACAGGAACTGTCACCATTAATTTGCCAACATTAATTTTGAAATCGGTTTGTTATTTCCTAATATTCCACAGAAACGTAATTTAAAAAGATTTTAAAGCCCTCTTTTAGAACGCTTTATGTTCCTGTGAGCCCCAGGTGGTAGAATCACCGGCATAAAATATAGACCGTGTAGGATCAGAGACTGTTACAATTGATTCGCATTGATTACTTTTATAACCGGTTTATATTCCCTGAAATTGCATAGAATCGTAATTTAGAACTTTTTTAGAATGCTTTTTGCACCTCCCCTTCGCTTCACCCCTTTTTAATTCGAATTTATTTTCCTTCGAGGGCATTTATATTTTATAAGTAACTACCATGTCATATTTAAAGTTTCTAGGCTTTTCAGTATCACAGAAATCGCAATGTAGAAAGTTTTTAGCTCCTGCAACCCTCTGGTGGTAGTGGAACAGACATAAAATATAGCTTATGTTCGACCAGGTTCTATCACCAAAATTTGTCATCATTATTTTTTTAATCGGTTTGGTAATTTATAAGTTTGCTTAAAAATTGTAATTTATAACGCTTTTCACTCACTTCATTTTTTTTAAATTTGGAATTTTCTTTCGACTGTTCTTAGAAAGCAGTTGCATCTTGTAAGTAAATACCATGCCATACTTCAAAGTGTCAGACCCCCTCAGTTGTACAAAAAACGCAAATTAGAACATGTTTTGCTTTTGCAACCCTCAGATGGTAGTGACAGCAACATAAAATATAACCTAAGTTATAGCAGGGACTGTCACCATTGATTTGCAACCATTACTTTTGAAATAGCTTTGGTATTTCCTTAGATTGAGTAGAAATCGCAATTTAGAACGTTTTTAGAAAGCTTTTCGCGGATTTTCACCCCTTTTTAAATTTCCATTTTTTTCGAAACTGTTCTTAAAGATGTACCTTGCCTAATTTTAAGTTGCTAGCCCCTACCGATCACAAAAATCGAAATTTAAAACGCTTTTTTGCTCGTGCATCGTCTTGGTGATAGTGATACCGACATAAAATAGCCTCTATGTTAGAGCAGGGGCTGTCAGCATCAATTTCCTACCATTACGTTTGAAATCAGATTCATTCTTCCTGAGATATTGCCGACAAATCGGCATTTAGAGCGCTTTAGAACGCTTTTCGCGCATTTTGCTCCTGCATCTCCTCTGGGGTAGTGGGAACAGATATAAAATATAGCCTATATTGGAGCAAGATCTGTCATCATCATTTTTACACCATTATATTTGAAATCCGTTCAGTACTTCCTGAGATTGCATAGAAACCGCAATTTAGAAAGTTTTTTACAACACTTTTTGCGCATTTTGACCACCTGTTAAATTTCGATATTTTTAGGAAATGTCCTTAGAGATCATTGATCTTATAACTAACTATCATTCCAAATTTCACGATTCTAGGCCCTTCCGTAACGCAAAAGCCTCAATTTAGAACGTTTTTTGCTCCTGCACCTCCTTTAGAGTAGAGGCACCGGCATAAAATATAGCCTATCTTGGAGCAAGCGTTGTCACCTTCATTTTGATACCAATATTTTTTGAATCGTTTTGGTATTTCCTGAGATTATGTAGAAA
Organism: Maratus speciosus; assembly: GCA_963932465.1. Lineage (NCBI taxonomy): Eukaryota > Metazoa > Arthropoda > Arachnida > Araneae > Salticidae > Maratus > Maratus speciosus. The sequence goes on along the minus strand of OZ010799.1, from coordinate 356,675,238 downwards.
CTACCATTTAGAACGTTTTTTAGATCACTTTTTGTGCATTTTCACCCCTTTTAAATTTCGAATTGTTTAAGAAATGTTCTTAGGAATCCTTTATATCTAGTAAGTAGCTAATATTTCAAATTTCATATTTCTAGGCCCTTCGGTAACGCAAAAATCGCTTTTTTATAACGTTTTTTGCCCCTGCACACCTTTCGGGTAGTGGCACCGACATAAAACATAGCCTATCTTGGAGCAAGCGTTGTCACCGTCATTTTGACACCCTTATTTTGACACCATTATTTTTTAAATCGGTTTGGTATTTCCTGAGATTGTGTAGCAACCACCATTTAGAACGTTTTTTAGAACGATTTTCGCGCATTTTCACCTCTTTCAAATTTTGAATTGTTTAAGAACTTTTCTTAGAAATCCTTTATATCTAATAAGTAGCTAATATTTCAAATTTCATATTTCTAGGCCCTTCAGTAACACGTAAATCGCATTTTTAGAACGTTTTTTGCTACTGCACCCCCTTTGGGGTAGTGGCACCGACATAAAACATAACCTATCTTGGAGCAAGCGTTGTCACCATCATTTTGACACCAATATTTTTTAAATCGGTTTGGTATTTCCTGAGATTGTGTAGAAACTACCATTTAGAACGTTTTTTAGAACGCTTTTTGTGCATTTTCACACCTTTTAAATTTCGAATTGTTTAAGAACTGTTCTTAGACATAATTATATCTTATGAGTAAGTAATATTCAAAATTTCATATTTCTAGGCCCTTCAGTAACGCTAAAATCGCATTTTTAGAACGTTTTTTGCTCCTGCACCCCTTTGGGGTAGTGACACCGACATAAAACATAGCCTATCTTGGAGCAAGCGTTGTCACCATCATTTTGATATCAATATTTTTTAAATCGGTTTGGTATTTCCTGAGATTGTGTAGAAACTACCATTTAGAACGTTTTTTAGAACGCTTTTTGTGCATTTTCACCCCTTTTAAATTTCAAATTGTTTAAGAACTGTTCTTAGACATCATTTATATCTTATAAGTAACTAATATTCAAAATTTCATATTTCTAGGCCCTTCAGTAACGCTAAAATCGCATTTTTAGAACGTTTTTTGCTCCTACACCCCCTTCGGGGTAGTGGCACCGACATAAGATATAGCCTATGTTCTAAGGTGGACTAACACCATCATTTTGATACCATTACTTTTGGAATCGGTTCGGTAGTTCCAGAGCTTACCTCCGACAAATAAACAATTTTTTCCTCTTTATAATAGGAAGTATAGATTTACGGTGCAAAAACTTCAAGAAGACCTGTATGGGACCCCAAGGAGCCAGAGACTTAAGTGGCATGTAGTTGGCTATAAAGATAGTTTTTAGTAGTTTTGAAAGTAACCAGAGGACGCTAGAACTATGTTAAAGAAAACTGCAAGCAATTCGGTTAATTTTTAAAGAAGATGCACCGAGGGCCCCAAGAAGGCGACTAATATTCAAAATTGGTGTAGCTGAAGTCTGAATCTTTTTTTTTTTTTTTTTTTTTTTTTTTTTTCCGTTCATGTAGTACCTGGAGAACCTAAGAAGTTGTTAGAGAAAAAAAGCTAGTGAATCGGACTATTTTTAAGAGAGTCATAATACGGTGTCCAAAAAAAAAAAAGGCCAACTAATAGTTTAGAGCAAGGCCCTAACATGAAAACATGATGAAACGTTTTGGTACTTTGCGTTTTAGGTTTTTGATTAGTCAAAATTAGGCATAGTGTATGAATTAATAATTAGACTGTAATTTTAAAGAAATGCGAAAAAAATTTGGGGAAATGCTTAAAAAAGGGCCCTAGGGCCCCAATAAAAATATGTGGGTGTTGGTCAAGGGAGATGAGTTCAAGACTCTACTTTAAAAGTACAGTCATGGAAAAAAAATGTAAACACCCCCTACTAACTCCTCAACACATTATTGAAGACGAAAGTTACTGGTACCGAACGATTGGAAATAAAGTCTACTTTTAAATGACGTATATAAAATTTGCTTAGGGGGGCATCTACATATTAAAATAAATCAAACTTCATTTTATTCAATGGCAATACCCAATTTTAACGAGATATTTCAAATCTTTGGTTCAAACTATACCTAAACCCCAAATTTCAAGTCATTTGAATGATAAGTTTTTGAATTATAAACATTCAAAATTTAGTGCTTCTAATGTTAAATTACATTTTCATATTTTTATTTATAACTTCTCAAATTATGATCCTAATGTTCTAATTTTATGTGTAGCAATAATACTAATATACCCAAACATAAATACGTTGAATTTGCAATTTTATAATTTTCATATATGAATTATGAAATTAATATTCGAAAAAATTATGAATTGCAACCTACAATTTTTTTGATGGATTCAGATTTATTAAGTCCTGCTTTATGGAAATCCAAAATTTCACAATTTTTTTCCAAGTAGTTTTTAAATTATGCTTAATAACCGGCAAAATGACGGTTTAAGGGGCCATCTATGACAAAAGTGACTAAATATTTTGAAATTTCTTATGCTATTTTGTAATCTAACAGGCTTAATTGACTGCTTCAAATGCCTTATTCAAGAAGGGAGCTCTCTCGGTTAGCAATCGAGTACCAAATTTCAATTTGGATACAACCCATAAAATACGCTCGTTTTAAAATAATTAATTTCTCGGAAACTTATGGTACGAATTGCATAAAAATTTGTTTTTAGACTAATTGAAGGGTGTAGAATTCGTTTATGCTGTCAGAATTGTGTACTGCTATTGGAAAAAAACAAGTTAGGTTTTTTTAATATGTAGACGGTCCCCTAAACAAATTTAGTATACATCATTTAAAAGTAGACTTTATTTCAAATCGTTCGATACCAGTAACTTTCTTCTACGATAATTTGTTGAGGAGTTAGTAGGGGGTGTTTACTTTCTTTGTCCACGACTGCAAGTACTGTGATGGTGAAAAAATTTGGGGGTGAAAAATGCATGGCTCACAAAATGTTCAAGGGCCTTTGACCGGGCCCTACGGGACCCTTAACGGGCTCAGAGTCTTAACTGGAATGTAGAAACGGGAGAATAGCTAAACGGAAAAAGGTTCCCAACAATGAAGATCGGTTTAAAAGGAAGAAATTTATTAACAATATAGTGCACTAAAATTTCAAGGGGCATGTACCGGGCTCCAAGGGTGCCAGTGTCTTAACTAAAATGTAGAAATGGGGTAGAACCAGAATGGATAATTCACCTCAAAAATGAAGACGATCGGATAGAATAGACGCATGCGTTATTAACACTTTAGTGCATAAAAACTTAAAGGGGACCAGGGCCACCGGCCCTTAAAAAATTAAAAACCCGAGCCTCAGGTGCATCAGGACCTGTCTTGGACTAACCACACCTAAATTTTCAGACTTCTACGTGCAGTAGATTTCGCTAGCCATCGCAGACAGACAAACAGAAAGACACGCACACACAGAGCGATTTGTTCTTTTATTAGTATAGATTTATCTATATTAGAATATATTATATGGAAAAAAAAAAACAAAAACATTATACTGTGTTGAGACATGCGATCGCATTTAAACATACATTTAAAATTCAAAAATTAAATTTTTAATTTACGAGTTGTTTCTGTGAAAAAAAAAATGAGTTTAGTTTCTATTGAAAACAAGAATTACAACAAACACAAAATACAAAAGAAGGAAAAACGTGATATGTATCATCAAGTACTCGTATACACTTGTATTTTGCAAAAAGAATGGATGAAGTTATTTCTTTATTAGCACTGAAAAGTTCAATCGACCTAAAAGAATAAAGTTTTATCTTGCTGGTTTCATAATGTCAAATGGAAACAACAAAATATACTACAAGATTTACGATAAAACACATACAAAAGATGGTAGAACGTGATATGTATCACTAGTACCACACATATATACTTCGAATGATATTTTTGGTAATTTTGTACGCTTATAATTTTTTTTGTATAAATGGTTCTTGTTTTGGATTTGTATTGAAAAAGTATGTAATAAAAGTATATTCAGCGCGTAGATTGTTTCTATTTTACAGACTATTTAAATCAAAATTTATATACACTATTAATATTTTAACTTTTTTATTACTACAGATATGCAACTCAAATATTTATATAAATCTAGTCTAAGTACAAGAAATGGCTGAAAGATATATATTTTTTAATGTCACGGAAACTCATTTTCGAAAGTAACAAATTAACGGATATTTCATTCATTAAATTTATATTTTTTATATTACATAAAATGAAATGAAAAAAAATATATATATTATATTGTATTGAGAAATTCTCTCGCATTCATGTATACATTTTACACTCAAAAAATTAAATGTTCAATGTACGCAATGTTTTTGTGAAAAAGAATGAGTTTAGTTTCTATTGGAAAAAAGGAATTTCTAGAAAAGAAATCATACAAAAAGGCAAAACGTGATATGTATCCGAAGAATTACTCGTATATACTTTGATTTTGTAAAAAGAGCGGATGAAGTCATTTCTGAAGTACCACTGAAAAGTTCAATCGAACTGAAAGGATAAAATTTTAACTTGCTGATTTCATAATGCCAAATGTTTCAGAGAGTAAAGCTGTAGAACAAAATATTCTACACAATTTACTACAAAATATACTACACGATTTATTACAAAAGATAGCGGAACGTGATATAAATCCCTAGTACTATACATCTATTCTTGGAATTTTTACAGAGACAAGATGGAGATGATTTTGAAGAAAATCATCTCCATGAAGAAAAATTATTTTGAAGATATTTCTTTCATAACGAAAAATAGATATGAGATTATAATCAATAAACCAAAATTTATTAATATATACCATAAAAAATGTGTAAAAACGTGATACGTGTTCATAATTACTTACAAATACTAATATCAAACATTCATAAGGAGGTAAATATACCATTAATAGAGGAGGAGGTCCAAATACCGGCTACCACTTTTATTTTCAATCTAGGTAATACAATTTTCAAAATTAGTAAAAGAAAAAGTGACAGCAGGGTACCTTGTCATGTTTTACATCTGTCTAGTAGGGTAGAGTGAAAAAAAAAATTTTTTTAATCAAAAACGGGTAGGTGCTAAAAGTTGCCTTTATACTAGTACATCAACTGTATGAAATTTTACCGCTGAAAAAAATGGCTTGAGTCTGCGCTTTTGTTCCAAATGTCGAAATTTTGGGTAAAATTTGACATTTTTTCAAAAAAATAAAAAAATTCCTATAGAAAAGGTTATTATTTAAATATGTTATTTAAACCTTTATTATTAATGACTTAGCATATTTAAATGATAAAACGGTATATTTATTCTGTATAACCGGAGCAAAACTGACAACTTTTGGTAACAAAAAGGCATTGCCACTATGTCGTGTCATACAACTAATTGTTCTTCAGAATACAGCTATTACCTAGTTGCTTTCAAAACTACCCAGGAGCTATCACGTGGAGGTGGCTGCATTTCATGTCACAGCAGTGCATAACTCGACCACCCTACCATCTGAGCACAATGTTTTATTTATACATTGAATTGTGATTTTTTATCAAAGACTGGCGTAATTTTTCTATGTATCAACCTAGTCCATCTATCTTTGTATCTACAGACGTTGGATGCTGCTGCTGTAACACTCCTTCACGTATATTTATACTGCTTGTATATGATAAGGCAAGCAGAGTAATGTAATGGAATTCATGAAATCTATTCAGCCCTCTATTATCTTCACCAAAATTGTATCCAGTTAATGTATAGTGATTGGGAGTTCTGTTACTACAATATTCTACAATATTTAGATATTTCATCTTTGGGTATGCCATCATTTACTTTACCTCTTACATTTTTTATATGCTGAGGAGCTTGCTGTTTAATGTGATGGCGATCGTCAGAAAGCATTGCAATAAGAATTTGCTCTCGATGGGCAAAGCAACCATTGTCCTAAATACATTTTTTTGCATTTCTTTTATGCCGTTTTCTGTGAGGTTTAGTAGCCCAGTAATTTCCCGTAAGTTTTTAGAACCATTTTTTAGATGTGGATTACATTTGGTGTAAACCATCCTGCAGCATAAACTTGGATTACATACTTTGTGAATGAACCTACAGACTCTGATGATCAAACAGAGCTTATATAAAGGCGGAAGCTTTTATTCGCCTATGTGAGCCATCTTGCGTTGGACATGTTTCTTGGTTTCAACATTTTCGCTAGTTCTTCTGAGCAATATATTGATGAAATAACTTTGCAAATGTCTAGCAGGTATTTCTGGTCTGTGCTGAGTACCCTTTTCTCAATTTCAGGAAATAATGTTTCAAAATTTCTCTCTATGGCTCCAAAAATTGAAATAAGAAGGTCATGGCAGGTGGACAAAGATTTTCCTGTTGGTCCGGCGAAATCCTGTGGATTACAATCTAATTATTGCCAGTGGTCTTGTCTAATAAATGATCCAGAGGAAATTCACTGGACTCTGAGGTGGCATGTGATCCATTGTAATGGGTAATTCTAAACATGTCCCACGCAGAATGGATGGCAACGATGAACAGAATTATCCGCCTTTAAATGAGCAGTCTATTTCCTAGAAGAGTCCATGTTCACTCAAAAAGTACTATGCAATCCAAGTTTGGCCCCAGGATGGTTTACCATCAAATGTAATTCACATTGAAAGAAGGAATCTAAAAACTCATGGTCAATTATTCGGCTACTAAACAACACAGAAAACGGAATAAAACAAATACTAAAAAAAGTTATTTAGAACAATGGTGGCTTTGCATACGCAGAGGAAATTCTAATTTCAATGCTTTCTGACGATCGCCATCACATTAAACAGGTAGCTGCTGAGCACATAATAGTTGAAGTATGAGAGTTAATGATGGAGTACGCAAATCTGAAATATTGACAATCAACTTTGAAGCGAATAATTATATAAATCAAATTGATTGGAAAATTGTTGTGGTAACAGAACCCCCAATTAATATGCGTTTATCGGATGAAAATTTAGTAAATATAATAGACGGCTGAATAGATTACAAAAATATCATCCCCACAGCATTACATTGTTTGCCTTCTCTTACACAAGCAGTAGAAAAATACGTGAAGTAGATCACAGCAGCAGTATCCGAAGTCTGTGGATGCAAAAAAGGGATGGACTAGGTTGATACATTTAAAAGTTATGCCATTATTTGATAAAAAATCCCAATTCAAAGTATAAATAAAACATTGTGTTCAGATAGTAGCGTGGTCTAGATAGATGTCCTGGGAAGTTCTGAAAGCAACTAGGTAAGAGCTGTATTCTAAACAACAATTCGTTGAATGACACAACAAAGTTTCAACGTCGCTTTTTACCGAAAGTTGTCAATTTTGCTCCAGTTATACAGAATAAATATATCGTTTTATCGTTTAAATATGTTAAGTCGTTCATAACAAAGGATTAAATAATACTTTTAAATAATAACGATCTCTATAGGAATTTTTTTAATTTTTTTTAAAAATGTCAAATTTTGCCCAAAATTTCGACTTTTGGACCAAAAGCGTAGAATCAAGCCATTTTTTTTCAGCGATAAAATTTCACACACTTGATGTACTAGTATAAAGGCAACTTTTGGCACCTACCCGTTTTTGATTAAAAAAATTTTTTTTTTCGCTCCACCCTACTGTTTAGAAAAAAAAATCAGATTAAAAGGCGTTTTCTGTTTATAAGCAAAATTCTGAAAGTCTTCAAATTTTGAGTTTTCAAAATGGGGTCTAAATACCAGCTACCTAAGTTTTTTTCCCCAAAAGATTACACAAATAGAGCTCATGACAATTATTAAGGAATTGGAATATTATTTTAATAAGTTTTATTGATTAATAACATTTCTTATGCACAGAAAAATATGTAATTTTTAATAAACAACCATTTTTGTCAAATTTATACAATTTTCAACGATTATTTCTCACAGTCTTCTTTCCATTATGTTTCTAGTTTCTTTTTTCAACATGTTAAACAAAAAAAGCTTAGTGATTGAAATGTGAATTATTTTATCTGAAAAAAATCACAAACATAATATCACTTTCTGCGTCGGTGCAGTCGCTATAGGCCCACATATCGCATTCTTAACATTTAATCCAGAATCTCCTTCCCCAATCTTGTCCGCAGAGAAAGCACCCATGCAGAAGACACAAATTACATCATCTTCCTTTGTTGGATATCTTCCTTTTTCACTGTTTAAAAATGCAATTTCTGCCCCTTTCCCCTGTTTTACTCCGTCAATTTAATTCTTTCTCTTCACATTCATTGCAGGCTATTTCGGAGTGTCCAACAGCGCTTTTTTGTGAAGTGATCCGGTAACCAGTATCGCACCGGATTAATTACAGCCAAGGTTATTTTTTTTCATATTGCGAAATGGAACTGGAAATATTTCTGAACCATTTAAATCAATTGATTAATTATGGAACTATTTAAATTATTTATTTTCCTCCCCTTCAAGGAGAGCAACCGAGAGAGTTTGAAATACCGGCTAGCCGATATTTAGACCTCTGTAGGTAGCCGGTATTCGGACCACTGCTATAACCAGACCACTAATATGCCGGTATTTGGACCACTGTTTAAGTTAAAACCGGTATTACTCATTCATATAAAAAATACCAATATCGTGCGCGTGGTAGTTGAAAGCTAAATATGTCTAGAAAGTAACTTAATCCTCAATCCAAGCCATTACACAATCCGTACATTTAAAAATAATGAAAAATGCATATCTGAAAAACTTTTGATGTTCCAGATTACGTTGTTTCGACACTTTTGCATTTGCTGTTTGTAAATGAGACAGACTTCATCAACGTACTTCTCGTAACTTTCTTCTCGAAATGAATGTTTCAAATTCTACCTGTCGCCGCTAAGCTGGGCTGCGCTCAGTTCTCAGAACACCTTGTAGCCGGTATTTGGACCCTAGCCGGTATTTGGACCTTCTCCTATACTTAAGGAGAATCAAATAAATTTATATTTTTTCGAAAAGAAAAGCTAAAATCTTGCTTCCAGTGTGCAAAATATTTAGATCTTGAAAAAGATTAAGGATTTCAGCTGCTGTAATATCAGTGCGACAAATCCTCCCGCATTTTCTGAACAACTGTTTCCAAACGATATTCTTCATGGAAGATTCCTGTTGCACATGTTAAAGACAGGTACCACGAAAACACATTAGTGTAAAATAAACTGGATATTGCTATTTGTATCATATAATAAAATCGATCGCACGAAAAGGGATAATTAGCGGTTATGCACTCATTAGAATTAATTCAAAATTAGGATTTGATATTTCACACACACAAATTTTGAATTGCATTGCCTTTTTAATACAAATACAACACATATTAAACAAAATATAAATAATATTTGCTTATAAAACTTATTTATAACCGGAATATATCTTTTTTATTTTGGGGGTAGATTATATTTTCTCGTATTAGTCAACAATTGCTTTGGAATATCACATGAAATATTTTGAAGTACATGTAAGCAAGAAAATACGGTATGACAAAAAAAGCCCATAAAAGTTTTAACTGGAAATAAACTAGTCGGATGCGCCAATCTCGAAATTTTCTTCTTTCTCATACATGTTAATATTTCAAAAAGTTGTTACACAAGTTTATCCTTCAGTGTTATTACTCCAATACTACACAAACTTTGATTTTCATCTGAAGTTCTGATTCATTTTACTAATCAGAGTAATTTTCCTTTTTTGTTGTACATCAATTTTACAAATAGGCCGAAAGTACTCGTACTCACACTCCAAGTTCCAGATCTGGGACTTGGTTTCTCTTCGCTAAAAAAAATCCCAATTTTTTCAAAAATGTCAAAAATCGCACATTTTAGGCTTAGATTTCTCCGGTGGGGCACGAGATAAAAATCTGAAGTTCTGGTTTCTGAGAGTATTGTATGGTAGTGCTATGCACAAGAAATTTCAGGAGGGAGATTTGACTACAAGCTGAGATATGGCAAGGGCAACATGTCAAGAGAACAATAATGCCAAACTATTGTTTTGCTGTAGTTACAGCTAAGTATTTATCTCAGATTGTCATTTAAATTTATTTTTTTGATAATCTTTAAATAATAGTGACAGAAAATAAAGCCTTTTGCAAAGCTTAGCAATTAATTTAAAAAATAATTATGCCTAAGGCCTACGTTTTGTATGGTTTCAGTAATTTTTTTGTAATTTTAGTAACCAAAAGAAACCTCAGCACATTCATATAAAGTGAAAAAAAATATTTTTATACAAGACCTGAGACAAAAACAGAATAGGGAAAGAGAAAAGCTGTTAATGTTGGCATACTTGTTGAGACATGATCAAATGTGTCAAAACACATTCCTGCTTGTTGGTTTAAAAACCACAATTTTAATGCTGCTTGCCAATCCCTGAAACTTATTCCTACCATAAGTATATTCCTGTAAATGAAACATTATATGATGTTACCATGCATCAGCCTCAAGTAATTTTTAGAAAGTAAAGATATCCAAAGCCCTTTCAAAATTTATACTGCAGAAAATGACATTTTTGCATAAGAAGTAAGCTAGGAATTATTGATGAACTGAGACTTGCACATAGTGATTTCAAATTTTATTTCTCTGAGCCAACAGGGCCAAGATCTTCAATCAAGTTATCAAGAAATGACAAGACTTGGTTCCTACAAATAAAATTTTGAGAAAGATCAAAATTGTGGTTTTTAAACCAACAAGCAAGAATGTGTTTTGACACGTTTTATCATGTCTCAACAAGTATGACAACATTAAAAGCTTTTCTCTTCCCCTGTTCTGTTTTTGTTTCAGGTCTCCTATAAAAATATTTTTTTTTCTTTATGTAAAAGTGCTGAGGTTTCTTTTAGTTACTAAAATTACTTACAACAAAAGTTACTGAAATCATACAAAATGCATGGCCTTAGGCATAATTATTTTTTTAATTAATTTCTAAGCTTTGAAAAGGGCTTTATTTTCTGTTACTATTATTTAAAGATAATCAAAAACATAAATTTAAGTGACACTCTGAGATAAATACTTAGCTGTGACTACAACAAAACAATAGTTTGGCAGTATTCTTTTGACATGTTGCCCTTGCCATATCTCAGCTTGTAGTCAAATCTCCATCTTGAAATTTCTTTTGCATAGCACTATCATACAATACTCTCAGAAACCAGAACTTGAGATTTTTATCTCGTGCCCCACCAGAGATATCAAAGCCTAAAAAGTGCGATTTTTGACATTTTTGCAAAATATGAGATTTTTTTTAGCAAAGAGAAACCAAGTCTCAGGTCTGGAATTTGGCGTGTGAGTACAAGTACGTTTGGCCTATTTGTAAAAAAAATTATGTCATGTTTAAAGTTTTTCTTGCTAGAAAAATTTCCTTTTGTAAACGGACAATTTTTTGAAAAAAACTGAATCTTTACACTTAAATTTCACCAATAAGCAGTTAGTTTCGGAAACTTCTCTATTACAAATTTTTAGCCCAATGTATTCTGTACAAATTGCTTCAATCCGCACTTGAATTGGAGAAATAAACGATGAATTATTTACAATTTCGTAAACCCTTCATGTGAGAAAATTGCTGCAGACGACGAAATAAAGATGGCCGCCATGCACAAACAAAAAATAATAAAATTAAAATAACAGTCATTTCGAACTTCCATCATGTTAGGGTTGTTGTACAAAAAATTTCAGATTTTTTAAAAATGGTCGAGCAACAAATTAATGATTTTCTGGACCACTTGAAATGGATTGACCCTGCTCCATTTTGTATGAACACTGTGGTGGTTTCTTTGCCTTAACGACGGGACAATATTATTCTCCAGGAGTCTGCTATATCGCTTACTTATGACTGTTCACGTTACAAACCCGTCCGTTGTGATTTCCTCGAAGAAGTACGGCCAAAATGAAATTCGCCGTGACTCCACAGCATGCCGTGATGTATGGGGAATGTAGCGGCTGTTGTTGCACGGTATGAGGTTTTGCGGAGCCCATATGCGGTTGTTCTGTGTGTTCACAGCACCTTTTAATTGAAAATGAGCCTCGTATTTCCATAAGATATGCGATGGTCGGTACTCGTCTACTTGAATCCTTGCCGGAAAACGCAACGAAAAATCCAGATGTTTAGAGTGATCTAGCGGTTTCAACTTTTGCACAAAATGCATCTTGTAAGGGTAGAGTTTCAGAATATTGCGTAAAAACATGCAGACGGTTGTCCACGGAACATCCAGTGCTCGTGCTTTTGCGGGACCACTTACAGTGGCGTTTAAACAATTTGCATTTGATTCAGCTGATAGAATTGCAACTTCCTCCGCAATCGCTGTTTCAGTTGCTCGTCGTCCTCTTTCCGGTGCAACATCCGGAGAACTGGTTTCTTAAAACTTACAAATCATACCCTTAACTGCATTTACGGACGTATAAGTTTATAATAAGTACTATTAAGACTATTATAATAAGTTATAATAAGTCCTTTAAGTTTTTCATCCGCCGATAAGCATGGAGTGCTGTCGAAGCATTGCTCGCATTTTGAAACAAAAGTTTTACGATCAATGCGCGTTCCTTCTTGTTCAGCGGCCTGTTTACTGCTGACGAATGATTTCTTTGGAACATACGTATCGCGTTTATTGCAAAATTTTATTAGCTACTCATTTACACATGGTTTTATCAGTATGGCGCCACCTGGGGGCGTATTTCAAACTTTTTAAAATAAAACCTCGGCCGCATGATTTAAATAACGTACATTACAAGTTTTATTCCGATCCGTTCAGTAGAACAGGATCTGTGAGCCTCTGAATACCGTCAATTTAATTTTAAACACCCTGTATATATGATATCAGATGTTAACATCCTCTTTTCTATGAACCTACTAAAGGCACAGCGAAGAATAAGGTATCTTCGAAAGGTTCTACAAGCGTGAATATAGCGTTAAAACACGTAGTTCGATTGAAATAATACCCCAGTGGTAGGGGAGCAAAAAAAAAGCCCAATTCGGAAATAATTAAGGGAAAACTGCGAATTATTTTAATCCCTTCAGTTAATGTCTAGAATGAATATGCTACATTTTCCCCCTCGTACTAGGTGAGCGTTAGGAATTATACATTGATTTATAGTCAAAAAACATGTTTTTTTAAATGCAATACCACTACCTCGAAATCTCTAACTTTTTCAAAAACATTGTCAATATAAATAATGTAGAGCTTAAAATTCTGAATAAAATGTGTACCTACGCTTAATACTTTTGTTGAATATTAAGGTCACAATTTTACTTTAAAGTTTTAGCCCCATGGTCAGAGGGTTAAACTCAGATTTAATTAGGGGAAAACTGAAAATCGTTTTAATCCCTTCAGATTAGGTCTAAATTTAATATGCTATGTTTTCCCCTTCGTACTAAGTGAGCGTTAGGAAATATGTACACATTTACATTCGAAAAACACGTTTTTCTTTAATATTTGTAACAATATCTGAAATTACGACCTTAATTTTGAACAAAAATATTAATGTGAGTATTCATTTTATTCAGAATTTTAAGCTCTACAACATTTGTACTGACATTATTTTTGAAAAAGTTAGTGATTTCGAGATAGTGTTATTGTATTTAAGAAAAACGTGTTTTTTGACTACAAATCAATGTATAATTCCTAACGCTCACCTAATACGAGGGGGAAAACGTAGCATATTCATTCTAGACCTAAACTGAAGGGGTTAAAACAATTTCCAGCTTTCCCCTAATTATTTCCGAATTCAACTCCCTAACCACTGGGCTATAATGCAATACATGAAAGTAAAAATTCTAGGGCTACATTCACCTTTAGTTAAATAATTAAAATACATATGAAAAAGCACAAATAATTGTAAAAATATTACTTTCAAGTAAATATCTATATATATAAAAGAAAGGTCTGGATTTTGTATTAATCAACGCACAGCCCAAACTACTGAACCTAAAATCTTGAAAATTGGGGTAAAAATACTTCTTATGACATTGACTGCCCCTAAGAAAGGATTTCCTAAAATTCCACGCCTAAGGAAGGTAAAAAAGAGAACAAACTTTTTAAAAAATCTTTAAAAATCGGATTTTATAGTTATTTTTCAATTGATAACATATTTTAGTGTATTTTTATATGCTGAATCGAATGGTACTAGCCAAATTCTTTTAAGTCCAATAGTCCGCGAGGTATTTCACATTTTTCTAATTTGACGGCGCCTTTGGTGTCAAAACCTCAAATTTTCGAGTGATAATTTCTGAAAATACATCCTTTACTATAGGGAAAAAATTCAAATTGAGTAATTTTGTTAATAAATTCTTTTCTTTAAATAATTAAAGCAGCTATCAGTTATCAGAAAAAAATCACAAACTCCTCGAAAACTGAAATAAAAAATTTCGTTTATCGGTACTTTTTCGTTATACCAGCACCATGCCAAAATATATGCTATTGCGCCATTTACTTCAATCCTGGGACGTCACATAAGGTAACATGGAGATTTTTATAGCCTCGAACCCAAAGAAAAATGGTAGTCCATTCGATGCGTATGTATAATTAAAAAATATATTTATTTATTTATTTTAATTTCGTCAAAGTGACGTCCTTTTCATTTCACCAGCTTCAAAATGCAAAACGAAATTATAAAATAACAATGTACTTTTCAGAAATCATATTTTGCATCAAAATTCAGATAATGTCAAAATTTTTAGCTTACTTTTAAATACAATGTCTTACTTGAAATTTAGCATTTAATAAAATTTATTTTTCAATGTTTTTCAAAATATACAATAATATTCAATTTCATTAAGCGATTTCATGTTTTAAATAAATTAAAATGCATATTTTTGCATGATTCATGAAGTGAAAGTTCTTTTTATATCTCGACAAGTATTATTCCGTAGGAAAAAACAACCTCGTTAAAATATCCGCATATTTTAAACCATTACCCGTATTCCTATAGAAAATATTAGCATTTTATAGCAGGTACACAAAATGGCGTATGATTTCCAGAGAATTTATCATTCGCAAATACATAAGTTTACCATCCTTTTGCCTTAAAATCACTCACAATGCCGGTTTCAATAAAATTTTAATAAATAATATGTGAAAGTGGATGTAAAAAATGTTTAGCAAGTAATTTTAATTGGACACTAGCCTTTGCATGTGACATAATTTACGTGTAAAGAGCCTATGTCACTAATTAAACAATAAATTCGTCTTTTATCTCACCCGCTCTAATTATGAATGGTACCCTGATTATTGAAAAGCATAAGAGAAAAGCCAATAAAAAAATCTGGGTAATAATCAGGTATCATTTTCTGAAATTTCTTTCGATTTTAAAATATCTAAATCTACAGTTAAAAATATCTCTGAAAGATAATCTTTGCCCCCCATTGGAGCATATTCCTGCAAATTTCGAAGCTTCATAATCCTAAATTTCAACACAACAATCGATATGAAAATGTTTATCCGTAATTAGGAGTTTTTCTATAAATTGATTTTTTCAGCGGTTAAAAGCAATGAGCAACTGCATTGCTAAAGCTCACGAAAAAAATTTAAATGATCCTATATATCGCTCATCAGCAAGAAAAGTGACACATCTCGCGGAAATTCATTTTGCGTTTTATTCCAATAATAGGTTTGTCACAGGTGCGTCTTGCTACATAAACAGTTTCATAAGTGCAATTATACAGCAACTCCCTTTATTACGCTAAATGTCCATTTGTGACCACAGAAGGGGAGGTGGATTGTGTGAGGAGATAAAATTACACAACCCTCCAAACGTTATCGTACGTCTTCATTCTTAAGGGTTTTATGCACGTTTTTAGGTGCGTTCGTAGTTATATAAATACGTAGCACCTATAGTCGTCGTTCAGTGCGTCCGTCCGTCTGTCTGTCTGTCCGCATATAACAGAGCAAAAACTCCCCGACCGAATGGTCTGAAATTTTAAATATATGATTGTTGCAAAATTTTGTAGAGCCATTTCAAATTTTATGAAAATCGGATGTATAGTTTAATTACAGGGACAGTCAAAAGTTTTTCTTTACATTACGGCCAATGGGAAAATTATTGCAAGTGCATTTGAATGATGTTACAGCCTTCCGAATGGTCTGAAATTTTAAATATATAATTGTTGCAAAATTTTGTCGAGTCATTTCCAATTTTAGGAAAATCGGATGAATAGTTTAATTACAGGGGCAGTCAAAAGGGTTCCGTTACATTACGGGGAATGGAAACAAAGTTATTGCAAGTGCATTTTAATGATGCTACAGACTATGCACTTTATGAAGTGCAAAAAATTATACATTCAGTACAATATGGGGTGTAAAAAATAATTATAAAACTAGTTATAGTACGAACGCACCTCATTTGCCACGTTTGACGAGCAATTTCCAACTTGTTATTCCTGTACACAGAGCTAAGTGCTGAAATTTCATTTTATACGGTAAAATTGTGCAAACTTTCTTTTGTCTCTCCTGTGAAATTTACTATTGTCGAGATGTGTTACTTTTCTTGCAGGTGAGCGATATGTAAAAAAATATGCAAATTGGGATTATCAGATATTCTTCTACTATAAAATGTGATAAAGGGTTAATTGTATATGCTTTAATTTATCGATTTTTTTTTGTTGTTAATTGATGTTTTTATGCTTCTTTAAATGTTACGTGAATGAAGTCACGGGTAACAGCTAGCTATAATATAAAGCAACGTATTTGAGTAATGTAACAGTAAAAATAAATGTAATACCAGGGAGCCATTATAAGAGAATCAATTGAAATAATATATATAATTGCTGATGATATTGCTAATATAGATACAGCTTGTAACGTGGCACTATCATACGATATCCATGGAGTAGGGAGAGATTTGCTGCATAATGCATGAAAGCTCGTTTTGTTGAAAATTTGAATAACTTTGTCTGGCATGTAATATGACGTACAACCTTTAAATACAATATGTTTTCTTCTAGACAATTCTCAAATAAGAACAAAGAAAATAATGAGGACATTAAAATCCCACTGATGACGGCTTTGTAATGGCTGAAAACGTTCTGGGTTTTTATAATGTATTTTAAGATATTTTCAATGTAATTTAAATATCTTTATAATATATGAATTCACATGAAAGTAATTTTTGTACAATTATTTGCATTTTTTTTATATATTTTTTAATTAAAATAATACAGTCAATCAAACATTAATGGAAAAACATATCGTCAAATAATCTCAAACATTTCAGCAAGAAAGCTTCGCAAGGGCCTACTGTTGTTATTATTTTTTTTTTATATTTTTTAGTATGTCCACTAAGAATACTAAAATTCACATTTCTTAGAAATATAGCAATAAATAGTTCAAATAACATTTTCAAAATTATTAAAAGTACTAGTTTCATATTGGCCTCGCACCAGGAATTAATATATGAAGAAACCGCCATAGGTCACTATTTACAATCAGCCTTTTTTATTCCGTTTTTTGCAGGGGTTTAAGGGGTTCTAAATTCTTTGCAGTGGTGGTCTAAATTCAATTGCATGTCTTAAAATTGTATTTTATTTATATTTTATTTTTTTATTTATTGATTGATGGATGTTTTAATTTCGTTATGAAATACAAGCTGGAAACGTATGATGAGCTATTTTTATTAATTTAAGTGCAAACAGATTTACTGTTAAGCTCTGGTATCTTGGCAGATGACCTTGGAAGAATCTATTTCTGACCAGGGGTTTCAGGGTCAAAGGTTGCCAAGTACAAGTGCGTAATTGGCGAACGACCAATCTGCCAAATCCCGGAAATAAGGATTTGCAAGTATACTCGTTTATCTGTGATTTTCTAAGCAGTTGAAAATAACTGTAAAATGTATATTCATTGTTCCATGGTGATTTTACTATTTCAGATCGTAGCGTATGCTTGTATTTGAGGTTGATCTTGCTCTTTGTCTTTTAAATTATTATTATCGATCTTTGTCAACTATATTCGCCTTGACAAAATGCCACGGAAAAAGAAGATTATTCATTCCAAGGAGCAAAATGGGATTTTAAAAGTGCTGAAATTTTTTGAAGAGGAAAGGAACATTCTTTTAAAATTTCTCGCTTGCATTTTAACATTTTTAAATGATTTTTCCCCAGAGTAGCTGAGGTCGATCTATAAACGGGTTACTTTTCGATTTTCGTAAAGTTTTAGTATAAAGATTTTTAGATTTCTTTTATAATACATAAAGTTACTTTCACTTTCAGAGTCGGTTCTGAAAGTGAAAGTGTACTCATTATTTTTAAAAAAGCACCCTAAATCGAAAAAGTAAAAACTAGCCTGGTTAGAGATCAACCTCAGCTATTCTACGAAAAAAAAAATTAAAAATATAAGTGATACATTTGAAGTGAATGCTCTCATAGGTTTAACATTCTAGAGTACATTCTTAAAATATAATGTAAGGTTTTATAATAACTTAATTTAATACTGCAACCATGCAGAGTCACAGCAAGTGTAGTTCAGATTCTCACTCAGCACTAGGCGTAAAATCTCATAGACGTTCAAGTTATTCCTATCAATGCACCATCGATTGATTAAATAAACAAATAATTCAAAAAGCATTAATTAAATCATTAATCATTAATCCATTAATTAAACATAAAATCCCCTCCTCCGTATTTTTTAAAGGTACTGTGGAAAAGACAATAAAAAATATCGGAATTAATCAGTTATCCGTTTCTGATACTTGCCGTGTTTACTCGCGTAATAGTCGCCCCCGCGTAATAGTCGCACCACCATTTTGAAGCAGAAAAAATCGTCAAAATATTTTCTTTGTATAAAAGTCGCGTGTCGCGTATTTGACTTTCATCTAGAAAATTAACAACTGTATTGGTCATAATGAGTTCATGTGTTCTGTCACTTCCTTTGACATATCCAATGGTCACTCCATTCTTCAGACACCGATTCACATTATAATAGTGATACTGAAACCTTTAGTGAAAGTGATTTATTATGAGAATTTTTTGTCAACATTTTCACAAAGATTACTTGTAAATTTTAAGACTATGGCAATATTAGCACAAAAAGAACAAGTTGGAAATTGCTCGTTAAACGTGGCAAATGAGGTGCGTTCGTACTATAACTAGTTTTATAATTATTTTTTGCACCCCATATTGTACTGAATGTATATTTTTTTGCGCTTCATAAGTGCATAGTCTGTAACATCATTAAAATGCACTTACAATAATATTTTCCCCATTCCCCGTAATGTAACGGAAAACTTTTGACTGTCCCTGTAATTAAACTATACATTCGATTTTCATAAAATTTGAAAAGGCTCGACAAAAGTTTGCAGCAATTATATATTTAAAATTTCAGACCATTCGGAAGGCTGTAAAATCATTAAAATGCATTTGCAATAATATTTTCCCCATTCCCCGTAATGTAACGGAAAACTTTTGACTGTCCCTGTAATTAAACTATACATTCGATTTTCATAAAATTTGAAATGGCTCGACAAAAGTTTGCAGCAATTATATATTTAAATTTTCAGACCATTCGGAAGGCTGTAAAATCATTAAAATGTATTTGCAATAATTTTTTCCCATTGGCCATAATGTAACGGAAAAATTTTGGGTGTCCCTGTAATTAAACTATACATTCGATTTTCATAAAATTTGAAATGGCTAGACAAAAGTTTGCAGCAATTATATATTTAAAATTTCAAACCATTCGGAAGGCTGTAAAATCATTAAAATGCATTTGCAATAATTTTTTCCCATTGGCCATAATGTAACGGAAAACTTTTGGGTGTCCCTGTAATTAAACTATACATCCGATTTTCATAAAATTGGAAATGGCTCAACAAAATTTTGCAGCAATTATATATTAAAAATTTCAGACCATTCGGAAGGCTGTAAAATCATTAAAATGCATTTGCTATATTTTTTTCCCTTTGGCCGTAATGTAACGGAAAACTTTTGGGTGTCCCTGTAATTAAACTATACATCCGATTTTCATAAAATTGGAAATGGCTCGACAAAATTTTGCAGCAATTATATATTAAAAATTTCAGACCATTCGGAAGTCTGTAACATCATTAAAATTCACTTGCAATAATTTTTCCCATTGGCCGTAATGTAAAGAAAAAATTTGACTGTCCCTGTAATTAAACTATACATCCGATTTTCATAAAATTGGAAATGGCTCGACAAAATTTTGCAGCAATTATATATTAAAAATTTCAGATCATTCGGTCGGGTAGTTTTTGCTCTGTTATATGCGGACGGACAGACAGACGGACTGAAAGACGACTATAGGTGCTACGTATTTATATAATTACGAACGCACCTAAAAATGATATTTAATAAACAGCACATAATCTAGAGACATTTGGGGAGTTAATAATTTTATTATAATGTGTTTTTTTTTTATACCAGTAAAGTTTTAGCATAAGGTGTACAATATTGTGTAGTAGATTTCCTCGCATGATAGCTAGACTCACCTAGACTTTTACAATGAAGAATTGGCAAAAAAAAGTGCGACTATTACGCGAGTAAACACGGTATATATATATATATATTTTTTTTTTAATATCGAAATCTATAGTTAAAAATATCTCAATATGCATGAATGGAATAAATGTAAAAAAGAATAAATAGAGATAATAAAATAAAATTAGAAGGAAATGAATTCATTCTCTAATTAATCTTAGGAAAAGTGTATGAAATTTCGAGCTCTTCAAAGGCATTTATATGATCCTGTATATAAAACGTCCTTCCGGCCAGTGCCGGGAGGAAGAGGTACCTTTCATATTCCTTAATTTTTAAAAGCCAGCTTATATTATTCAAACACACGGAGCTCAAATTAGTCGAACCCGATTATAAAAGATTAAATACTAATTTTTGCCAGTACTGAATATGAATGAGAATTTCGCGAAATTAGTCAGCGTTATCAAAGCTGGTTTTATGAAAAGTGATTTATATTTGGTCGCCTAATTGGGTGATATTTTGAAGTGCACGCCATTTTAAAACAACATAATGGCTGCAACAAAGCTAACCAATGAACTTGGTCGAGACCTTAGTAATTCCTGTACACATGCTCACTCACATCTAAATCGATTGATATATACGAGTGGTGTTGCAGGCAAAAATTCCGATTTTTCAAAATGCCACCCACATTAGAAATTCAAACTGCTATATCTCAGCCATTTTTTAGACAAAGACAAAACAAAAAATGCTCCGGAGTCTTTGTATCAAGCTCAAACACATAAGAAAAAATCTTTTTCAATTTCTAATTTTTTTTGTACTTCATGTTAAATTTAAATTGTTTTTTAACTTTTAAATGGCCGCCATTTTGAAACAAGATGGCGGATGAAGTTAACAAAAGAACTCGGCCGAGAGATTTCTATGTACTATGCACATGCCTTGTCACATCCTAATCGGTTCATAAATACGCGTGTTATCCCGTGACAAAAATCAGATAGTTTCAAAATGTCAGCCATGCTAGAATTTAAAAGTGCTATAACTCAGCCATTTTTTAAGATATAGACAAAACAAAAACTGCTCCGAAATCTTTGTATCAAAGTCAAACACAGGAGAAAAAAATCTTTTTCAATCTCTAACTTTTTTGTACCTCATTATAAATTTTAATTTTTTTCTTAATTTTTAAATGGCCGCCATTTTGAAACAAGATGGCGGATGAAGTTTGCAAACGTGCTCGGTCGAGACATTGGTATGTACTATGTACCTACCAAGTTATATCCAAATCCGTTCATAAATACGCGTGTTATCGCATGACAAAAATCAGATCGTTTCAGAATGTGAGCCACACTAGAATTTCAAAGTGCTATAACTGAACCGTTTTTTAAGATATAGGCGAAACGAAATATGCTCCGGAATCTTTGTACCAAGCTCAAACACACAAGAAAAAATCTTTTTCAATTTCTAATTTTTTTGTACCTCATTTTAAATTAAATTTTTTTTTTAAATTTTTTAAATGCCCGCCTTTTTGAAACAAGATGGCGGATGTAGCTGCCAACGAACTCGGTCAAGACATTTCTATGTACTATGCACATTAGGGTGGGCCGAAAAAAACTTTTTTTTGATTTTCGATGATGGGTAGTGCGGAAAAGTGGCCACTAGTGGCACCAAGTTCACACAAAAAATTTGAGATTTTTAGGACAATTCCTATATTTGCCGCTTTTGGCTTGAAGTTTTGCTAAAATGCTGATTTTTTAACTTTTTTAGAAAATTTTTTTAAAATGTTAAATTAAACTTATTTTAATCTTATTTACTTGAAAGGCATATTTAATGTTCCAAATGCACAAATAAGCTCTGATAATGTATTATTTAATTGCTATGTATATTTTAAATTAGACGATTTTTATAGCCTTTTCGCGTTTAAGTGAGCAAAAGTTGCATGTATTGTTTGAATCTTTCAACGGTTTTTCTCTTTTGTCTTGTTTATGTCCCTTGATCTTCTTTATTTTTTTCGATGCTTTAAGGGTCATATATTTGGATGACGGACAGCAGAATCTCTCAGAAACAGATCTGGAAAAGGAGAGAAGGGAGTGAGGCGAGAACTTAAGCGAATGCAGTGACTCATCGTCATCACTTTTAAACTATGCTTATAAGTACTTATAATCACACAAATAGCGCCATTTCATTTAAAAACAAGGAAGAAAAAAGATAGCAAGATCAAGCATAGATTATGTAACACTTTCCAACACATTCAGAATAATGATACAAAAAACTGCACTGTTTAATAATTTAATATATTATGTCTAATTCAATCATACGGAAACCCTTAACACATTTGAAAGCCCAATTTCAGCTGTACCAATCTACAATAGGGAAACTGTCCTAATTCTTGATCAGCCCTGTATATATTGTATTACCCTATTGTACAGTAATCATCTTGTACTAAAATTTATTGATTTATATCAATTTCAATACATTTGAAATAGCGTAAGGTCATTAAAATACATTGCAAACCACTTTTACCCATTGACACTTTTGAGTGCCTCTCTAAATGAACTATTAATATCACATACTTCATAACCAATACCAAACGTGCCTTAATGATCCAAAATAATTCCATGAAAATCCGAGTATATCTACTTGAGTTAGAGCGTAGACATACGGACAGACAAACTGAATGCATAAACACTTTTCAACTTTGTTGGAAAGTGATAAAAAAATCTCATTTGAACAAATGAATGCCATTTTTAACGGATATTTTAAAGTTTCATCGAAAAAGAGTTGTCAGATATATTTTTGTAAAAAGGGGGAAAATGAAAATACAACTTTAACCTTATGCTTTCGTAAAAATGTATGCATAGGAGAGTTAGTTCCCAGTACGCCTCAACAAATATTGATTCACTTCACTTGCAATGTGATGCTGAATTTAAATGTTATTTGACTTTAATTGAACTTTTATTGGGTGTAACTTTCAAAAAATTCATTTTTTATTCGTTTTAAAATATTTATAAAACTAATACTTGTATAAATTTAAATTTTTATCTATTCTGAATTTGTTACAGAAAAATCTAAAAGGGAGTGGGATATTTTTAAATATCTCTTTAAAGCTTTATAAAAAGAAGGGGGGAAATCATGCTTCAAGCATAAATTATGAAACACTTTGCAACACATTCACAGTATTGGAACAAATTATGATGTATAAGTAAACAATTTGGGAAACGCATAACATATTTTTAAACACAATTTCAGCAATCATCATCTTTATTCGAAAAATATCCTTACGTATTAAAAGATTTGGTTGATTTTGGAAATGTATACACATTTTAAAATTCTCCATTTCAAATTTTCATTACTAAATGGAAAGGTCGAACTTTTATTGTACAGCTGACCATATGATCTATAAAATGTATACACACAATATGCAAAGCAAGTGGGTAAGTGTGATCATAGATCGCACAAAGGGTTTCGTTTAATATTCCTTTCAAAACGTCCAGCCCATTTATCGCCATGGAACACCTTCTAAATTTTGGCAAACCCTTCCTAAACTATCGTAAAGCTTCAAACAGATTCGCCTTGTTTTATTTCCTAATTTTGTTCGTGCAAGTAATAGTTTTCTCATCACGCCATCAAAAAAACGCATGCAAAACAGCGCAAAACGCCCTGTTGTACTGCCTAATTTTGTTCGCGCCCCTTCCACCCCCCCCAATCGGAATGTGACCATTCTATTTTATAATTTTTTACTATTTGTTATAAATTATCTTAAAGTTTCAAACAGATCGCTTTGTTGGAATTCCTACTTTAAATGTAATCGCGGTCTGTTAGTCCCACATTCCACCACTAGGGAGCGTACTCTATTCTTAAAAAAAGTGTATCTGAACGAAACTCCTTTACACAACCTATCGGTAGATACATGGGTTCGGCGGGGGGGGGGTGGTCTTAGCCAAGAATTTAATATATTTGCTGAAATTACTATTCGAAAATACTGGTATCAATACTTCTCACATTTTTATCTGGCATAAGTAACATTTATGCTGTATTTTTAAAAATCGGACACCGTTCAGAAGAATAGTGCAATGAAACATCACGTGACTGCCTTTTAAAATAAGTATACAATAGAAATAAATCAATTAGTGAAGTTAGCGCTCCTCCTCCCCCTCCCCGAAATTTTACGCGCCATTTTTCATAAACTTTTTCTTTTGTGTTATAAACTATCTTAAAGTTTCAAACAGATCGCCTTGTTATATTTCTTAATTTTAACAAAATTGCGTTATTTTAGTTCCACATTCCACCACCAGGGAGCGCACTCTATTCTTAATAAAACTGTATCGGAAGGAAACTCCGTTAAATAACCTATAAGTAGATATGTTACCGGAGGTGGTGGCGGTCTTAATAAGAAATTAAGATATTTGCTGAAATTACTATTCGAAAATAGTGGTAACTAAACTTTTGATAATTTTATATTAAATAAGTAGCATATATCTCAGGACTCCCTCAGAAAAAAAAGTCACTTGAAGCGGTCAGATACGCTAATTTTTTAAATAGAAATCTAGCGCCGCCCCTCCCCGGAATTTCACGCGTCATTCTTTTTTACACTTTATCTTATGTGTTATAAAATATCTTAAAGTTTCAAACAGATCGACTTGTTAGATATCCTAATTTTAACAAAATTGCGTTACGTTAGTTCCACATTCCACCACCAGGGAGCACACTCTATGCTGAACAAGAGCATATCTGAACGAAACTCCTTCACACAATCTTTCCGTAGATACATGGGTCGGGATGGTGGCGGTCTTAACCAAGATTTTAAAACATTTGCTGCGGTTACAAACGCTAAAATTTTAAAAATAAATCTAGCTCCCCCCCCCCCTTCTCGAAATATCACACTCCGCCCCGTCCTCAAAATATCACACCCTGTGGTTGCAAAATTTTGAGCTCTGACGACAAAGTCCTTTAATTTGGTAAATTAATCTTCAGTTCTGCTTATTTATGCATAATCCTATTCCTATTACTTATATTAATATCTGATATACTTTTTATTTGATTTTTTTAAGTATTTTTCTATTAAATTGAACTTAAAGATTTCTTTAACGTTTCTCGCGTGTCATTTTGACGCGCCATTTTTAGAGTTTTCTATTTATGTTAATTAAATCTATTTAAACATTTTCAACTGTATTTTATTTAATACATTTCAATTCTACTTACTTCTGCTTTCTTTAGATATACTTTTTCAGTTCAATACCTATCTCCTTTCTGTAGTTATCCATTTTCGAAGTTTTTATATTAGCGGGATTTCATTTTGTCGTCTTCATGTTTTGGAGGCCATTTTGTGATTCTGTTGAGTTGAGTTGTTTATAAGTTTCTGCATTGTGTTTATATTTTTACTGTTGTGATCTATGTGTTTTCGATTTGCGTTCTCTTAGAGTCCCTTTATATTTGTTTGATATCTGTGCTGTTGCTAGGGTAACATTCAGTTTGTGTTCTTAGTTTTGGTACGCGGCCATCTTGGTGGTATACTTTGTTTATATAGTGTTGTCATGGTTACAAGTTGTTAGTGAATCTTTTTCAGTATAGCCATCTTGGAGGTTCTTTTATTGTTTACATTCGTAGTTATAGTAGCCGTTATTGGTGTCTTTGCTGTTATTTAGTTACTAAGCTTGCTTTGTGGTATTATTTTCTAAACTGTGTCGTCGTATTGTTGTATGGTTGTATATATAATTTGGTCTTTGGATAAGGTGATAAAGGGTCTTTGTGGATCTTTTTGTACTTATATAACTGCAAGTATGACGGAAGAAGTGGATAAATGCATCAAAGAAATGGAAGAAAACCATTGAATGTTATGGTTAGCGAAATGGCATCAAAAACGTACGACCTTTGTGAATGTAAAAGATATAAAGGGGAAAAAGTAACAGCTCCGATGGTTTCAACATTGAAAAAGGCTTTGGACTATATAATTTTACAGGTGACAGAAATCCATACGGAGAACAAGGTAATGAGAGCACGTTTGGAGGATCGAACTGAATATTCTAAAATGATGGCAGACTTTGCACAAAAAATATCAAGACCTTCAGTGAGCTCAGTTGAGGAGGCCCCGCAGAGAGATGGAGAAATACAGCAGAAAAAGAGGGAGGATTATACAGTGATTGTGACAAAGAAGACAGCTGAACAGGATGTATCTGTGGTTAAGGATAAGATCAAGGAACTGTGTAAAACGAAAGAGAGTTTTCCAGCGCCCTCTGACGTCGTCATCACAAAAGCTAAGCAGGTCATAATGAGATATAAAAGCAGATTGGAGGTTGAGAAGGCCAGGGATAGTATGGTTGAGTCTGGCGAGATAAAGGATTTGATTAAGGTTAATATTCCGGTGAGGAGACGTGAGAGGATTTTATTGCTGAGTGTTGACCCGAGTGTTGGGGAAGATGTAGTGAAGAGTGAGTTGCAGTCGCAGATTGGTGAGGATGGAGTAGGTGATACTTATACTGGTCTTGCTGATAAAATGGAAACTATGAATATAGAAGCTACAACTCGTATTATTCTGGAGGGACTGCTGAAGAAGCCATCACGTGAAGTAAGAATAATTCGGAAAATTGAAACAAGACAAGGTAAAAACAACTGGTTGATAGATGTCGACATGGAGAGCAAGAGTATGCTTTTGGAAAAGAAACGAATATGCATAGACTTTGAGAGGTACCGCGTGGTAGAATTCATTTCTATCATCGGTGCTTCAAATGTCAGAAATTTGGACACCTAGCTAACAATTGCTCTGGAGAAATTCACTGCTCTAAATGTGCTGAAGCACATAACATAAAGAATTGTAAATCTGATACCGAGAACTGCTCAAACTGCTACTTCGAAAATGCGGATGGTGATTGTGCTCATAGAGCGGATAGTTCGATGTGTCCTATGTTCATTAAATATCGTGAGTCTTTAATTCCCATACAAAGCTAAGGGCACTCCTGCTGGTTCAGTTTTCGATGGTGGTATTGAGGTTCTTCAAATTAATTTACATCATTGTGAAGCCGCTAATGATGCTTTGTGTACTTATGTGGTTCGCAATAAAATAGATCTGGTTATGTGTCAGGACCCATACGTAGTGGATGGAGTTATTTCGGGTGTTCCTACTGATTGGCCTTTTTTCTTATCCTCTAATAACAATGCCGCGATTTTACTCACTAACAAGGATTATGCAGCTATAAGTAGTCTGAAACTTGATAATAGTGTAACTATATCTCTTAATGTCTGTGGCGATATAATCTATCTTTGTTCCCAATACTCTACACCTACTGGTAATATTGACAACGATTTCTCAGATCTTGGAGATCATTTTCAGCAGTTTAATAAAGTTCTGATTGCTGGAGACTTTAATGTGCCCTTACTGGACTTCGGATACACTCGACAAACTGAACGGTCAGATGTGTTTTTAGAACATATAATGGATAAGGACTTGAGAATTTTAAACGATCCTGATGCCACACATACATTCGTTCAAGGATCTCTGAGGGATCGTCCTGATCTGACTCTGGGTGGAATTGAAATCTGTGCGAAGATAGATAACTGGACTGTGGATGATAAAAACTTCTCTTTCAGCGACCATTTATACATTAGATTTAAATTAAATTATATACCAGAAAGGAAACAAAATATAAGATATAAAACAAAGAGGAAGAGCTTTCAATCGTTTAATAAAAAGATCAAAGAAATAGAAAAGAATATGCTGGATGATCTATTAAAGGTAAGAACTACAGATGAATTGGATAACCATGTCAGCAACTATATGAAGAAAGTAACGGATATTTGTAATTCATGTTTTAGAAAAGGTCCTTTGTCCTACAAGCCGACGATTCGATGGTTTACAGATACATTAAGAATTGAACGAATCAAGGTGGCAGCAAGTTACAAGCGTTATAAAAATGATCCAACTAATGCTAATTTACATGATATATACAAAACATATAGAAATAATTATAAAAAGCATATTAAGCAAGCGAAAAGAGAAAGCTGGTTGAATTTTTGTAACAGAACAAACGAGACCTATGGTAGCCTGTATTCTTATATTTCAAGAAAGAAATTGAGTAACACGGATTTAATTTTTACAAGATTAGACGGATCTGAGGCTTTTGATTGTTATAATGAAGTTGCAGATTCTTTAATGAAAGAGCATTTTAGTACTGACGTTGTCCCTAATAACATCTTTGAATATAACTCACATAATTTGGTAAATAATGATGGAAGCTGTAGAGAAGTCAGTTCCAGAGAACTAAACTATGCATTAAGCAAGCAAGATGTAAATAAAGCTCCGGGCTCAGATTTGTTCGACGGCTTAATTGTTAAAAGTGTATGTAAAACAAGTAAGATATATATTAAAAGATTACTAACAACATGTTTACGTTTTGGACATTTTCCAGTTATTTGGAAAAATGGCTTAGTTATATTCTTTAGGAAGCGTAACAAAGAAGGGAAAAACACCTAGATCTTATCGACCGATAACATTATTGAGCATTTTTGGGAAGATTTTGGAAAGAATAGTAAAAATCAGACTTGTCCAAAACCTTGAAGCTGCTAATTTTTGGAACGAGGCTCAGCATGGCTTTCGAGAAAAGCACAGCACGATCACAGCTATGAATTTTCTGAGGAACAATATTAAAAATAAATTAAAGAGATATAAATATGTAGCAATCGCATCCATAGATATACAAGCTGCATTTGATGCTGTTGCCTGGGAAATTTTAGCTAATTTGATAGATCATTTACCTATTCCTCTGTATATAAAATGTATCTTGAAAAATTATATAAGTAACAGAAAAATTGGGTTTAGTTACACGTATGGAATCAAATGGTTTCAACTTTTTAAGCGGTGTCCTCAAGGCAGTTGCCTTGGACCTTTGTTATGGCTAATTATTGCAGATCACTTGATTAAGAGATTTACTTTAAACTTTGAAGATATTTTGTCCTATGCTGACGACTTTGTCGTTATTGCCTATGGGGATACTCGTAACGATTTGGAACATAATATGAATGACAAGCTCCAATTGATGAATTTGATCTGTCAGGACTTGAGATTAACTATAAGTAAAGAAAAATGCGTTAGCATGTTGTTTGGAAGATTTACATTAGATAATCGACACCCGATTTTTAAGATAGACAGGGTTACCGTACCGGTGAAGGATAATATTATATATTTAGGATTTCAACTAGATGGTAAATTTAACTGGATCGGCCATTTTGAAAGAATAAGAGAAAAGATTCGCAACTTTACATCAAATGTTCGCAAGACGAAGTGTAGAGATAAGGGACTGCACGCTAATTTTCGGAAAACTTGGTATAATCAAGTAATTGAAAAACAGATCTGCTATGGCTTCAAAATCTGGTTCCCAGATCTACACGTTCATGCATTAAGAAAATTATCTTCATGTCAACGCCTTGGACTATTATCTATTATTTCAACGTACAAAACAGTATCTACTGATGCTTTATGTACTCTGACAGGAATTCCACCAATCCATATTAAACTTAAACATGAATTTAGAAAATATGAAACTATGTTTAGTAATGCACGCATACAAGTAGGGGATTGCATTATTAACTCTACTAATATTATGAGAAATCTTACAACAAGTGACTTCCCAAGTTATAATGATATAAATAATCTGAATTTTACAGAGAAATCCGATTTATACTTTGTTGATCTGGGACTTCCAGTGATATATACGGACGGTTCTAAAATGGAATCTGGCGTTGGTGCAGCATTTACGACTTTTCATTGTGGATCTGTTATTTATGACTTTAAAATATCATTGGATAAGCACAACTCAATATATCAAGCGGAATTATCTGCGTTAAAGTATGCAATAGATTGGTCATTACATTCTGACTTTCAAAAAATTTGGATATTTACGGATAGTAAGGCTTCATTTCTTGTTCTTCAGAGAACTTTCCCATCTAATACCTTGGTTAAAGATATTTTCGAATTATTAATCAGCGATCCCTTAAAAATAGTTACAATAGGCTGGACTAAAGCCCACGTTGGGAATATCGGAAATGAGAAAGCAGACGAATTAGCAAAGCAAGCAACTATTGAAGAAAATGCGGACATTGTGGCTCCTTTGGACTTTCCTATTTCTCTTATTAAACGTGTAACTCGGGAAAATACTTATGCTGAATAGCAAAAATACTGGAATTCAAGCGGTAAAGGAAGGGATACATATGGCGTTATCAGGAAGGTAAACTTTAACTACATTTGCTCAAACCAGGTGGTACAGTACTTTATAACTGGACATGGCAGCTTTTCATCTTTTTTAAATAAAATTGGGAAGAGAAGTTCAACAAAATGTGACTGCGGTAAGGAAGGCAATGTTACTCATTATTTATTTGGAAGGTGTCCATTAGTTCCTTTTTTCTTTCATTTTGATACCTCTGCAAGCGTCAGATACAACATTAGAAGAATTTTATTTGATAATCACAACTATAGGGAATTATGTGATATTTATAATGCTTTGAATGCTAATAACTCATTCATAAGGTATAAATTTTGAGTCTTCTATGTAATTTAACTGTATTTAACATTTTGGCTTATATTTGAAGTCTCTGTTATTGTGGGCTATTAAGCAACTAGACTATGTGAATTAAGATCTCACAGGGTACGAGATGGTTCAAATATTTTAATTTTCTGTTCTAATGCTGGTGCATTATTATCAGTTTCATTGCCTGTTGACTAATGTTCAGAAATGAAGAAGTATACTGGATGTATCGAATAGTGTTACATTATCTCATTTTCGTAATTTCCATTTCTACTTTGTGTTCAAGAGTAATTATTGCATATGGACATATTAAAATTTATTTTGCCATCTCTTGGGATATAAACATTGTGTTTTATTTGCATTTATATCAGTATATTAATATTCGCACTTATGACATTAACATTTTATCGTAATAGTTGTGATTTAGAGTGGTGGACTGACCATTAGTTTGTGTGTACTGTGTGTGACACTACATAGTTTGATTGCCCATTGTCACTTCATATATTCTACAAGTTATCATCTATGTTCTATTTTATGCAACTACCAAAATCACTTGATGAACTCAGTATTGATTGATTTTCTATTATCATCAATTGAGAAGCTGTTTGGTTTGGATCTTTTTGATTGGTTATGTAGAGCGAGGATTGGAGCTGATCTATATAGTGGAACAATTTAGAACTTGCTCTAAAGAATTACATTTAATCTTGCAGACTTTTAATTGCATCATTCTTCATTATATTTGGTTACAGGTAACCCATAAACCTGTGCTTTTGTAGTATCATTGTTTAGTATTTTGGTCTATTTATTGGTTGAGGGTTATCCATTAACCCCCATATTATGTTATTATTTTTAATTTTCTTACATTGGTTGTGGGTTACCCATAAACCCTTTTTCTTGTACTGTGTATTTTCAGTTGTATGTTAACTTGAACATACGTTTGTGTTGACATAGCGAGTTGCTATGAGCATATAGGTTATGCGATTTGTTATTTTATTTAGTTATATAATCGCCCACTGGTTTAGCCCGATTCTGCGGTAAGGTGGAACTGGGTGGAGGAGGGATCTACCTGCCAGGACATTTATCCATTAGCCTTGCGGTTGGCGTCCTGGCTGGGTGTCTAAATATCACACTCCATTCTTTTTTACACTTTTTCTTCTGTGTTATAAACTATCTTAAAGTTTCAAACAGATCGAGCGGTGGTCTTAACCAATAACTTAAGATATTTCCTGAAATTACTATTCGAAAATAGTGGTATAAATACTTGTAAACTTTCTGATGATGAATGAGTTATACTTATTTCATAGCGCTGTTCAAAAACACCACGCAAATTGTTAGATTTCCTAATTTAAATTATTTCGTGGTTAAAAAACACGTGTCTCTATTTTAATCGACGCATTTGATAGCAATAAAACCGATTAATTAAATAATCATTAATATTTCAGCTTGTAATTAAGATAGGGCTTAGAAATGAGTATCAATGAAATCAGCGAGAAATTTAACATTGGGATGCTAAAAAATTTAATCAAAAAATTTAATATTTAAAAAGTTAAAATTTCGTATTAAAATATCCTACTATGAAAAACAGCAGCGTCGTCAAGTCTGACACCTGCTTTCCCGCCGAAATGAAATCTTTTTTCCTTGTCTTTCCAATTAAAGAAATTAAATTTTTATCGATCGATTTTTAGTGGATATTTTAAATAATACAAATCGCAGAAATGTGAACTTTATACCAAATGAAAGTAGAATTTTTTTTTTCGCGTCTGTCTATACCATTTACAAATTTCTCGGACCATTATTTTCTGATATGCGATTTCGCTTAAAAATGTCCACTTCATTTTTCGGCTTGTCCTCCGTGGTAACCGTGCATCTGCTGATTTTACTGGGAACCCTTAGGAAAAACTCCGATGATTTGGAGAAAAGGTCCGTTTGTACCTGCGTTAAAAAGGTTGATTGGTTAATTTTAGAAGTTAATTAGCTCGTAATTCGGTTAATTACCGACTTTTTCAAAATTTTATGATTTATCGTTTGATGTGAGGTGTTCAGCTATAAGTACCCAAAATTTCAAGTCTCCATCATGTATAGATTCTGGGAACGGGCTCTGTGACGGACAGACAGATAAAGGAGTGAGACGAATAGGGCTACGTCAGATGAACGAAACCCTAAAAAATTGTTAAAATTTAAACGCATATCACAATTGCAAGCTAACATCCAGTACTTATTTTTTCATATATAGTACTGCAACTGAATTCTTTTGTGTCGCTGTAAATGGACGACAAATGCTATGCACACCATATTATATACCAATGATTTTGCAATGCACCTGAGTGACGTACATGAATTTCAATATGTTTGAATATTGTAACATCATTGACACACTCAGAAAACAATTTTCCCATACACCATAATGTTATCATGACATTATTTTGAGTGCTACTGTAAACAAACTATATATGCTACGCACTTCACGATAAATATTGAACATGCTACTATAAACATCAATAATATATGCCAATTAAATGAAAACCCAACTATATTTACGAGAACTAGACTACAGACAGACTGCCCGACAAGCAGAAAGACTGCCGGTGAAATCGAATTGATAAACATTTTCCAACTATGCTGGAAAGAGTTATAAAAATAACAGTATGCGATGTATAGGTACGTGTATTGGTATTTGAAAACTGTTGGACTGTCAATAGCTGTATAATAATTTTCAAGATTATCTACCGCACAAAACTTACGAATACATCTGGCAGTTTTAGAAGATTCTGGAAATTTTTTATTCAAAATATCTACACTTTTTCTGAATAGTAATCTTCGCTTTATTGAATCGCAGAATATCTATCATTAAATAAAGTGAATATTACTAATCAGAAAAAATGTAGCAATTTTGAATAAAAAAATTCTTCAATCTGGCAATATTACATGCTGGTCTAATTTAAGGGAGTCACGTACATATACTAATAATTTTCCCGGGTATTTTTTTTTTTATTTATCCGATGTATAATCATGAAATACTTTGAAATAAATGTATTCCAGATTTAATGTAGTTAATTGTGCTTTTTAAACAATCATATTGTCTGTTACATGTTTAAAAGTAATTGCATTTATACAATATTATCTTCGTAGCAACCTATTGTGTTGCATTTAAATTGCATGAGGTCTTTCGGCTGTTTGACGCAAAAGAAATCTAGTATTATTATACATTTCAACCATCTAGCATAAACAATTCCAAATAAATTTTAATTCAGAAATTCTCCTGCTTATTTGAACTTTTTAAATTTCGAAATTTGTAGCAACCGTCCTTAGAGAACATTTAAATCTTAAAAGTAAACTTCATGTGAAAATTAAAGTTTTTAGCCTCTCCAGTATCACAGGAATCGCAGTTTTTTAGAACTTTTCCTTTCCTGTACCATTTTGCGGTTCCATTTTCTATAAATTATTCTCTCCAATTTTCTATAAATTCTTCTGTTGCCAGTATTTACGTCTTAAGAAACAGTCTACAGCCATGTACAATTTCAAGTTTCCAGTCCTAACAGTTCTAAATAAATTGTAATTCCAAACGCTTTTAGAACATTTTCCACGCATTTGAACTTTATAAATTTCTCTATTTTTAGAAATCGTCTTTAGTAAATATTTACATCTTAAAATTAACCACCATTCCAAATTTCATGTTTCTAGCTGTAACAGTTCTAAATAAATATTAATTCGTAACATTTTACGGACGTTTTTTGCTCATTTTGCTCTTTTGCATGTCTATATTTTTAGAAACCGTTCTTAGTGAACATTTACCTCATAAAATTAAACCATACCAAATTCTGAGTTCTTAACTGTAACAGTTCCAAATAAGTCCTAACTTCGAACATTTTTAGAAAGTTTTTCGCTCATTTAAACTTTTCCCATTACGTACTTTTTAAAAACCGGCCTTAGAGAGCATTTACATCTTAAAAGTATCCACCATACCGAATTTCAAATTTATCGCCAAACAATATCATAGAAATCGCAATTTTAGAATTTTTATTGTTCCTGCGCAACCTTTGAGGTTATTGTGCAAACATAAAATATAACCTAGGATGGTACAGAGATGCTCACAAGCACTTTGCTATCAATATTTTTTTAAAGCCTAAGTAGTTCCAGAAATTACCCCTACAAACAAACACACAAACCTTAATTCTTTATAATATTAATGTGGATATTTATTTTTATATTTTTTATAAATAATACTTCAAAACATCCACCATACAGGATTCTCACTGTACTATTTACGATTGGGATTTTAAAGTACACTGAAAGATAAAAATTCTTTAAAAATGTCTTATTGCAATTATTACGAAATAAAAAAAATTCCATCTTCTCTCTCGTAAATTTTCTCACCATTTCATCTATGTTGTTGAATTTCCAGTAACACTTTCGGATAAATTTTTTTTTCAATGCTTAATCTGAATTCTCTGATTATTTCAAGTTAGTGAAATCTTGAAGAAAAAGAAAACCATACCAGCAATTATAAAATAAATTATATATACCATTTTGTGGCATCCTATATTTGTTTATATGCAAGAACTAGTCTTTGTTTTCTAACATAATTTTACTTGTTATCTTTTGCATGTTTGTCGAGATTGTGAAATAATTTTTTCGCTGTGATCTACTTCATAAAAATAAACATGAAAAATTATATACTCTCTTCATCAGATTTGTATTTTTTTTTTTTTTTTTTTTAGAAATATGCGGTAAGTAAATATTAATACCGAAATTGTGTTTAATATACATACATTTTACATACTTGCATGCACTTTTGAACTAGCGTAGTAAAAACAGAAAAAAACATGTTTTCAATCTGGGTAGAAACTAAGTTGTAGTTAGAATAAAACTGAGAATAAACCTGGTGTATCAGGAGTAATTTGTTTAGTTTGGAACTCTACGCTGTAGAAAAGAAAAATGCTTCTTAATTTGCGAAAAATATATAACAACAAACGAAAATACACAACAACGTCTTCCAAGTTACATATGATTACCCACTTAAAAACATTCATACATTTTTGGAACTTCAAAAACAAAATATAATTTTTAGTTTTAAAGACGAATGTCTTAAAACAATGTTTCTTTTTCTACCATTGATTTTCAGAAAGATCTCCGAGTAATTTTTTTCTCCTATATTAATTAAATTTCTCAAACCTGAAAATTATTATTTGGATGCTATCATTTCTCATCTAAACATTTTCAGCTTCATTACCGAATTTATACCGGCAATTTACCAAAATACTATTTATTTTAATGTTAAAGTTAATCCTGTTAATTTATCATGTTTGTCTGTAAAACATGTTTGTTGAAGATGAAAATGTTTGCTTCAGAATTGATAGCATTCGAAAAACCTAGGTTTTTAAAAAAAACTTGTGTGGAAAACTATATCATTATAAAACCAACGTTTGAACACACAATCAAGGACTGTAAAAATGTACAAACGTATACGTTTCGTAAGTACTGGGACTCACATCATCAGTGTATAAAATAAAACCAACATCTACCCAAATTACATGAAAGACCAAAACACAAACGACCCAACTATTTGGGAATCGAAACGTATACGTCTGCCCGTTTTCACAGTACGTGATTCGTATATACATTGTGTGTTCAAACACTGCTTTTTAGTAAACCTAGATTTTGGTTAAAAACTCGCTATCAAAACCAGTCGAAAATATTTTTGAAAATTAGTGGCAGGAAAAGAAATTGCTTATGTAAATGCTTTTTTTTTTAAGTCTGAAAATATGTTTATTTTTGAGCTTTATAAAGGATAAACAACACTTTTCAAAATCGTAGGTTACCCGGAAAAGGTAATTGTATATTTTCATCCGAGGCTAGATCATATTTTCCTTTCTTTCGAAGCAATAGTCTTTTTTTAAAGTGTACTTACAACGTACTGCTAAAAATACGTGCAACATGCAAGCTACTATCTTACAATGCACAACAGACGTCAAATTTCTATACATGTAAATAAATACATACTTACGATATATATAACATAGATTATATATAAAACGTACATTACATTCCTTGGGACGACGCTTTTTTATCAATTAAACATAAAACTGACAAACATTCTTTGATCACTGAATTATCATCACTAATTTTACTTCAATTAAAATTTAATATTTCTTTAATTGTCCATAAACGGACTGTTCAGTAATTTATATAATAAAGCTTTATCTAGAAAACCATAATAATAACTAATCCGTCAACACTAGAGGTTCACTGTACTTGATATAATCTTTCTACTTACTATAAATGAAGAAAAATGTTTTCTAAAACTAGCAAATGCTAATGTTAACAAAAATATAATATATCGTTTATCGAGTTAACCACGATTTCGAAAAGCTTTTTTTTTAACTTTAGAATTCTCAGAAGCTAACGAATTCTCTGCAGTCAAAGTAGCATTTTTGATATATTTTTTTCTCATAGTTCAAACACTTTCGAGAATTTTTTTCAGTTTATGAAAGAGTTTACAGTACCCAAAATATCAATTTTTCGGATGCTACCTTATAGCATTTTTAATTTGCAGAAAATTTCCAGCAGTCTTGCTTTGAAAACCTGCAAATTAGCAGCAAGCTCAGCATGACAAGAGTTCATAACAGGACTGCAGCAAGATAACGCAAACGCCGAAGTCACCACGCTCTGAACTTGCAGCTAACTTGTCGTGCAAGTTAAATTAATACTGTATCAAATATATTGCAAATTAACGGCAAATAAGTAATAAAATAACTGCAAAATTACTGCAAAGTTATAATCTTTCCATGTCCCATTATAAGTTTAAACTTTTCGGAAGGGTCCATAGACCTGATCAGGTATATTGACAGGAACACACCGTCAGTAGGTGCATGCATCGTTTCATCACCATAAACAACACTGTTAAAAATTTCATCGTCAGAAAACGGTCATTTGAACGGCAGCATTCTGTCCGGAAATTCGACCGTATTAAGAGATAACGGTTACTTAATCATATTATACATATATTCCCATATGACCGTAAATATATATATATGGTCATTTGACCCTAATTGTATAAAATTGTCAAAATGCTCATGACCGTAAATGTATAAAATGGTCAAAATGATCATTTGACCGTAATTGTATAAAATGGTCAAAATGATCATTTGACCATAATTGTATAAAGTAATCGTTTGACCGTACAATATATATATATATGGTCATTTGACCATATTTTTAGAAAACGGTTATTTAACCGCATTATGATTTTATCACTGTAAAATACGGTCACTTGATTGCAGTATGGATTTATTAATAATGACCGTAAAACATACAGGGTGTTGCCGAATTCGACCAACAAATAAAGAGGCGTGATCGTAGGCATCAAGAGGATGGAAAATTGCCATGCAATCACTCCATGTTCTAAGCCACATTGAGTGAGGGAAAATCACAAAAATAGTTATGAAGGGTGTGACGGTCAGTGAAAAAAATAATAAGTAGAAATAAATTTATTTGACCTAAGCAGAATTACAATGCATAACAGTTGACATCAGAAAGGTCATGACAAGGCATTTTTATAGGAATTGTTTAAAGTTGAGGCCACAAAAGTAATTGCATAGCAGATATCTACAGAAGGATTGTTGTGCAATGACCTTTTAACATGAAACTTCGAACAATTCCTATAAAAATGCCTTGTATCCTTTGACGTTTAACTGTACTGCATTGTAATTCTGCTTAAATCAAATAAGTGTTTTTCTATTTTTTTTTCCACTCAATGTTGCTCTCTTCATAACTATTTTTTCAGTTTTCTCCCACTTAATGTGGTTTGTGACCACATTATGCCCTATTTCAATTTTTCATCCTCTTAATGCCTACTATCAGCCCTCTGAATGTGTCAGCCAAATTTGGCAACACCCTGTATATATTACAGGTACATACTAATAAATCCATAATGCAATCACTCCCAATAAAATATAGATATTTTATTGGGATAAATATAGATATTTTACAGTCATGTGTTAATAAAATCATAATACAGTTAAATAACCACTATCATCCCTTTGAATTTGTCAGTGAAATTCAGCAACACTTTGGATATGTTCAGTCATTTGACTATAATTTTTAAAACAGTTACTTAACCATATTTTTAGTTTGTTATATAATCTTTCAATATATATGTGTGATTTTTTGACTATATTAAAAACAAAACAATCAAAAGTTCATACATATATATCTTAGCCATAAAACTATAAATTAAAAATGTATGTGATACATGGGAAATAAAAATTCTGATTTTCATGTAACAAGAATATTGGAAGTACATGTTAAAATGTGTCAAATTGGTTAAATTGATTTTATTCTTTACTAATGTGTGCATAAAAAGTCTTTAAAAAATAGCAGTTCTTGTATAATAAATAAATAGTATAATATTAAAAATATATAAAAAGATAATAGTACATAATGTTGATTATGCCTGACCAGGAGCCAACTTTCCCTTTGGCCATATAACAATAAATTCATTACTGCATTAGATTGGAATGTCTTAATCAAACAATCTACATTATTATCCATGATATAACATGGGCCTTTTTTTTTTCATATTACAATATATACATTTATTAAACAAGAACTTCAATGTACTTAAAAAATTCATATATTTCAAAACATAAAGAAAAATTAATAAAACTGACCAAAATTTTATTACTTCCGATATTCTTGTTACTTAATTGGAAATTATAATTTTTATTTTTCTCTCAACATACAAATCTATCTAAATTTTCAAAAAACTGCCATTGTCCAGCAAATCACCTCTTTTGTAATTTTTTTAAAATGTAAAAATGGTGTTTCATTTTTCTTGAGAAACTTCGTATATAATTAAAAACTTAGAATACTAATAATAGACATTAATTAGATTTTAGAATAAGTTTTTAGCTGAATTAATTATGAATATTTAGTTTTCTGGTTGATATAGAAATAATACACAAATCATATCTAGGTTTTTTAAACAAAATTATCAGATAAAAAAATTCTGAATATCTACAAATTCAAAAACTCACTTTTTTTCTTTGTTTCTGTTAACAAACAATACATCTGTACAAAATTAAACAATTTCCAAATATTCATATCTTATTCCATAAATGGCAAAAATAATTAATTGTAGCATAACCATTGAACATTTAAAAACTATTCAAATTCTGATGTTTTTAATAGCTTTTCTCTCCTGAAATCTTGAAATCAATCTACTGAAAATCCTAAAAGTAATGTTACATTATAAAGTAACATGCACAAAGTAGTTTGTAAAAAAAAATGTCAAAAGTGTATTGGAGAACATTTAACCAATAGGGAAATGAAAGATACAATGAGTATGAGATATAATATAATGAGTATTTCTTTAACCCTTTGCACTCCTACTTTGGGTCTGACTCGATATCATCTTTTTATGTAAAATTTGTTTTTGACACGAAAAATAAAATTTGCCTTTAAGTACAGAAAAATAAGTACCATATATACTTGTGTATAAGTCGAGTCTCCCAATCCTTAAGCAAAATTTTGAAATAAATTGAATTTTCGTGTACAAGTCGAACCACATTTTATGCAGTATGTTGAAAAAAAAAATGATTTGTAATCGAGGATAAAAAAATTCATAAATTTTCCTTAAATTAATAAACTTTAAGTTTCTAATCAGACTTTTTTTTTTTATTCGACGTTTTTAAAACTGTATAATTACGTAAAACCGAAGAAGCTTCAACTATTTTGAAACCTATTCACATCAATTCAATGATACTTGAAAAGAAAAAATTCTGTTCAAGCCGTATTTACAAAGGTAAACAACTTCTTAGATTGCTGAAATACAGTACTTCTCTGTATTGTAGGACTTAACATAATTAGATAAAAAATATTTCTGAATGTCTACATGTTAAAAAATATTGTGTTCACCATACTTTCTTTGCTTATTTCTTTTCTTAACAAATTAAGTATATCTGCAAAAAAATTGACAATTTCTAAATATTTGCAATTTATTCCAGAAAATGACTTAAATAATTAGTTGTTGAACAGCCATCAATTGATTGAAATGTATGTATATATATTTACTTGTGTACCAAAAGATGCTAACAAAAGAAATATGCAAGTTTTGCAGACAATTTTTAGAAAAATAAAAAAAGGGGGGGTGGTGAAAGTTACAAATTGTTAAATAAAATACAATCTTCTATAGCATAGAAAAATGTTTTACATATTTCTTAAAATAATTAAAGAATATTTACTGTTTAAACCAGTTTTAAAAAGGCAGTAAAAATATTGCTGCATATGTATTTTGGGAAAAAAAAAACAAAAACAATTTGAGACAACGATTTAAGAAACGGTTTGAGAAAAACAGCACTAGATTATAATTATATAATATTCTTATAAGCAGATTTTGAATTTTTTTTTAGCCTGAATTAATCAGACTAAATATTTGTTGATTTTCAGCCAAAGGTCCATTTACTCATTAGATCCTTAAATATATAGCATTTTGTAGATAAACTGAAGATTAATGCATTATGTACCAATAAACTAAATAATACATGAGTGAATAAGTTACAGAAATATTTATTAGACCATTTTGTATACAAGTTGAACATACAATATAAAGAAAACCAAGCCAGTATAAAAAAAAAATTCAACCATTCCATGATGAATTCAAGTGCCTTGCTTTGCATACTTTGTTCCAGACACTAGATTAATACCAGCAAGACACCTAAAAAAAAAAAAAAAATTCTGTAGTTACACTTATTAATAAAGCATTTATAAGCATTCAAACATATTTTCCAAGAAAATACAAAAGTACATTGAAATTTTCATGAAAACGTGGATGCAAGAAATAAAAGAAAATTAAAAATTCTCGATGTTAAAATTGCTAAAATATATGAAGAAGAATTTACTTTCAAAAATCTTTTGAAGATTGAAATCACCCCTGACTCCTGAGATTGAAGGTCTTACATCCATGTATACAAAATGAAATACAGTATGGAACCATTTATCCGGAAACCAGTTAACCGGAATGATATTTCTGATAGACTGATTTCAGAATCTTTGCAGAAAAGGTATCGCACACTGCCAGTTTGACATAGGCTCTGCTTAAACAATTGTATAATTTGATGACAACATCTAGTATTTGAAATGAAAACATATTTATTGTATTTTAAATGTTTTAATTTTTATGCAGAGGAAACAGAAGAATTTTTGTTCCTAAGGGATTCCCATAATTTTCCTTTTTAAAACTCTGGTTAACTTTTGGTCTTTCTTGCATTGATATCCAAGTAATCTAATAATTTAATATCAGAAATAATGCCACAACCACATATATTCCACAAAACTTATCAAATGGATGCTGCTTTCATACACAACCAGTTAACCGGAAAAACCAGTTATCCAGAATACATCTGAACCCAAGCATTCCGGATAAATGGTTCTGTACTGTATCTTCACCCATAGTGTCTAATGTTCAGTTTTTTTTTCAATTGCTAATTTTCAAAATTATAGTGTTAAACTGATTAGAAAATTGTTTATTCAATGCTTTCTTTCTGCACTGAATTCTTAGTATTATAGACGTAACAAATAAGGTCGTTAAACATCTTTTTAAAATTTCTCGATATTTCAAAAGCAGCATAATGAAATTTTCATAGGCAACACTTTTCACAATGCTATTCTAATAACAGTTATTTATATAATTGAATATAAAAGGAAAACAGCTCTACATAATAGTTAAGCAAAAATGTAAAAATATAATTTCATTTTTCTAATAAAAATAAAAATTAAACTTAAAATATCAATTTATTTTTCCCAGGTGATAAAATACAAAAAAAATTCGGTCAATTTTATATTTATGATAAAATTTCCCTGATAATGAATATTTTGTTTGAAATGAGATTCTTGAAAACATTTTATATCCACTTTTCTAAATTATGCTATCTTATGCTTCTCTGTATTTAAATGCATCTAGCTTTACAAAATAGCCACCACATTTAATT
Organism: Maratus speciosus; assembly: GCA_963932465.1. Taxonomy (NCBI): domain Eukaryota; kingdom Metazoa; phylum Arthropoda; class Arachnida; order Araneae; family Salticidae; genus Maratus; species Maratus speciosus. The sequence goes on along the minus strand of OZ010799.1, from coordinate 356,632,309 downwards.
AATCATTCTAAGTATATTTAACACAATACAGCACATCATTTCAGATTCCACTATGTAATTTCCCTATTGAACATTTTTCTTTTAATTTCAAAATAGGGAGAGGGGGGGGGGGGAAGAATGAAGGATTACACTAAAATACAAATAACTGCTATGTAATATAAAATGTCAGCTTATCCACCAGACTGAATACAATTGAGCATTTGACTAATGCAGTGTTATCAGTTTGGCTGATTGTTACAACTTTTGAGATAGTATAATTTATCTTGTACTTACCTTATTTAATCTATAAAATGAGGCTAATAACATCATTTCAAAATGGTGATAACAATTAGGGATCGACCGAGGCAGCAATTTTGCTGAATACTGAAGCTTCAGTCGAAAAGTATACCGAAGCTTCGGTATTCGACAACCGAACACTTGAAACCTTTTAATACGCGTTTTTGCTTATATTAGCTTTTTTAATAAGCTTTAATTGAAATTAAATTCTAAATAATTTAATTCAGTTACAGTTTTATTCTTAAATCTAATTTCACAAAAAAATTTAATGACTTCTTTCCACTCACAAAATCGTTAACCATAGGCGTAACCAGGGGGGGTGCCCTGGGTGCCCGGGCACACCCCCCCCCCCCCCGTTTCCGCAGACTCGAGCACAATTATTTAAAAAAATCGAAATCTACAAAAGAAAAAAAGAAGTGAAAGCAGAGTTCAATTAGTTTAGTTCAGAAAACTAAACGGCTAAGTTTTGAAATGTGATAAAAAAAGAAACCCACATTCTTTTTTTTTCTTTCTTTTTTTTTTTAAAGAAAATTATGTCGTTTATCTTTTTTAAAACTAGAATATTTGCAAGAATCTGTATTAGTCATAGTAATTCAAAAAGTAATTCATATCTCATAGTAATTCTTTATCAATGGTGGAAAATTGGCGCAGAGGAGGAGCCTATTGACACCACTAAAATTTTGAAGTATTCTTCATGTTAATAAAAACTCAGAAATGCTGTCATTAGATAAACCGAAAAATACTACTAAAATTCAGTGGTATCAATAGGCTCCTCCACTGCTTTATAATCCCACTTTGACGTCCTTTGTCTGTGGGAGATGTTTTTAACGCCGTTCTTTCTATTGCATGTTTCTGCAATTTCATGAGAAATTAACGCAAGTTCTTGTTGAGGATAGAAACTATTTGTATCTTTGCTTTGGTAGTTTAAAGTCAAGAAAGAAGCAAAAAATAATTTGAAAGGGGATGCAAATGTGAAACGATAATTCCAAATTTGGATTAGCCAAGGTAAAGGGGGGGGGGGGCACATACCCTGCCTCCTTTGTAAATGAAAAATAATAACACAGAAAATTCAAATTAATCTGCAGGTTGGTTGGTTGGTTGAATTTAGTGTTTCGTGGCCATTTTTTTGACATTCTTGATAGGAATATGGTTGCAGTCTTTAAATTCAATATAGTAATTTTTTTCTTCTGAAAATTTGTATACGATTTTTAAAGTTTTTTCTCGTTTCGCGGCGTTCTTTTGAAAGTAGGAAAAGGAACCCCGTTTCAACCTTTTAGCCCAGTGCAGTAAATTTTGACAAATTCGCGATTTTATTCTGTGATCATTTCATGATATTTACAATTTCCCCCCAAAATCGTGTAACGAAATTCACGTCTTTCTACGCGATTTTTTGTCGAAATCCGCACTTTCGCCACTTACCTTTGACAAAATTTGTGTGTTTTACTGCTATCCTTTGACGAAATTCACATTTTTTACCGCAATATTTTGATGGAATTGGCATTTCTTTAGCATGCGATCCTGCGATGAAATTCGCGTTTTCTTTCCACGATCTTTTGATGAAATTCGCTTTTTCTTTCCATAATCTTTTGACGAAATTCGCGCTTACTTTCTGCGATCCGTTGACGAAATTCTCGTTTTTACCGCGATCCTTTGACGAAATTTATTTTCTGTTGCGACCGATTGACGAAACTGATATTTTTACAGGGAGATCATTTGTCGAAATTCGGGATAGTATTGCGCGAACGTTCGGAAAAATTCTCGATATCTTTCCGTACCAATTAACAAAATTCTCTACTCTTTTCCGCAACATTTTGACGAAATTTGAAAAAAAATTTCGTCAATCTTTTATTGAAATTCGTAATTTTTTTGCGCAATCTTTAAACGAAATTGGCGATTACTTTCTGCACTCTTTTATTGAAATTCCCGATATTTTCCGCGATCGTTTGAAGAAATTCTCAATGTTCTTTCCGGTACTGATTCACGAATTGATTTTCAGAAATTCCATAAAAGAAATAAAAATCGCGGACCCAATTTTTTTTTAAATATTTACTGAAGAATCACAGGTCTGTGAAAGAATTTGAAGGGGGAAATACTGCACAGCATTTTTTATTATGAGAGACTTACCTTTTTTGTGCACAAATCGCACGATCCCGCGCGTTATTTCAAACCCTGTCCCTGAAAGAAAACTTCATTACTAGAGAAGTGGTTGTTTTTTTAAACGAACATAGAATTAAACAAATTTAGGATGGGGGGGGGGGGGGACTGCCTTCGTCAACGTACTTCCGAGCAAGCTACGACCTCTTCTGTCTCGAAACAAGTTAATCTTGAATTATTGCGTTTTTTATTTCGAGCAAAATTAAATTTTCAGTTTTCTTATAAGAACTGATTTGACATTATTCCAATTCGAATTTAATCACGGCAATTGAAAAAATTACTAGAGTTTTTTCTGTTTCAAAAAATGTCAAAAAATCGCCTCAAAGCACGAAAACCCCCGCTAGAAAGTGCATTAAGAATTCGGAAAAGATTATAAAACCACAGGGAACGAAATTAACTAATTGGGTAAAAGATTTAAACCGGATTCGTTTTAGAAATGTCAAAAAAAAAAAAAAACGCGAAATGCGAAAAAAAACCTTCTAAAGATAACATTAAAAAGTTGTTAAAAATTGAAAAATCGCTGTAAGAATCTCGAAAACACTTTATTGAAAAGAAGACAAAGTTTACTGGGTAAAATATTGAAATCGGATTCTTTTTTACTTATTTGAAAAAATTGCCGCAAAATGCGAAAAAATTCGCATAAAAAATTAATAGAAAAATTCCAGAAATTGTCTTCCATATGCATGAGTTCAGGCATACAGGTCCTGTCAAATCTTAGGGTGCAGGCTGCATTGTTTTTTCAGAGCTCTGCGCGCGTGCGCGTACACACACACAGAGACATATAAGCACCTATCTTTATTATTACAGTCGCATCATGATAGTATAATTTTTATCATCTTGATAAAGTTTAGTGTATATTACCATGACCTGCTTTACCTAATATGTTCGACACACTCTGGGGTAAAAAACCTGAATTACCGTAATTTCCGGCCTATAATCAAACAATTCCGGCCTATATCAAACAATTAGGTTCAGACCCAAAAATCTTCTTTCATAAAATGTAACTTATTAAATCGCGATAAATATTTAACTTAAATAATGAAATAAAATTTTCAGGTCGAAACATAATTGTTTGAGCCGCGGATTATAGGCAGGAAATTACGCTATTAATGAATATTATAATTACTTATAATATTATAATAATTATTTATATAGACTTTCCTCCAAAATTTCTTGGGTCCCTCCGGTGATCCCTAAGAAGTCATGGAGTCACATTCTGAAAAAATTTCGTGCGCATGTATTATCTGAGATTTATCATCCGGCAAAATTTTATCTACAAGCTTTTACTGAGATAATTTTAGATCTCATGCAGTGATCCCCTGTGCCTATAGAAGTTTCCAGCATGATTAAAGGCCTTTTTTAATCTTTATAAGAAGTTAGGGTGCCAAAAGGTTTTACAGTTGTGACCACACTTAGTCACTGTCTTATATCACTGCTGCAAGGACATTTACATATCTTTTTTTTTTTTAACCTTTAGATTTAGTTTTAATGTTTTGAACCCCTTCTCAACCCTCCTCACGCAAACAAAAATCGCGTTTGAGCCCTTTTTAAAAGAAATACCACACAATTATACCTTCTAAGATGGAAAACTGTCTAAAATGGAAATTCGATCGGTTTTATGGGATTAGTTTTAGCAGGTTTTACTATATAAGATGTTGCTTGTATCCAACATGTTCAGGTTAAAAAGTCTGGGCACCCCCGCGTTCAAAAGGCTGGTTATGCCTATGTTAACCCATCACTTATTAGCTCACAGGCTATCAAAGCCTGAGAGCTAATGTGCCCGCCCGTTCTGTATGTATGTACGTATGTATGTATGTATGTATGTACGTACGTACGTAACGCGATAACTCTTGATAGAAACATCCGATTTGCTTCAAAATTTTTTTCTAGGTTCATTGTGATAAAGCGCTTCCCTGATTAGTTTTGGGAGTTCATTGGTTAAGGATAAAGGGGGAAAAGGGGGGTTAGTCCACCCCCTTAATTCAGATAAATGGGTTTTTCATGCAGAATCATTCGATTTGCTCTGAATTTGGTATACCGATTTATTATGTTAAGGAACTTCCCTGATTAGTTTTGGAGGTTCATTGGTTAAGGATAAAGGGGGAAAAGGAGGGTTAGTTCACCCCCTTAATTCAGATAAATGGGTCTTTCATGCAGAATCATTCGATTTGCTCCGAATTTGGTATACCGGTTTATTATGTTAAGGAACTTCACTGATTAGTTTTGGGGGTTCAGTGGTTAAGGATAAAGGGGGAAAAGGGAGGTTAGCCCGCCCCTCTTAATTTAGATAAATGCGTTTTTCATGCAGAATGATTCGATTTGCTCCGAAGTTGGTATACCGGTTTATTATGTTAAGGAACTTCCCTGATTAGTTTTGGGGGTTCAGTGGTTAAGGATAAAGGGGGAAAAGGGAGGTTAGCCCGCCCCTATTAATTTATATAAATGGGTTTTTCATGCAGAATTATTTGCTCTGCTCCAAATTTGGTATACCGGTTTATTATGTTAAGGAGCTTCCCTGATTCGTTTTGGGGATTCATTGGTTAAGGATAAAGGGGCTAGCCCACCCCCTTAATTTAGATAAATGGTTTTTTTTGCAGGATTATTCGATTTGCTCCAAATTTGGTATACCGGTTTATTATGATAAGGAGCTTCTCTGATTAGATTTGGAGGTTCACTGGTTAAGTATAAAGGGGGAAACGGGGGCTAATTCCCCTTCACTTATTTTTTTGAGGGGCATTATTCTTTAAAATAAGAGTATAATATACAATTAGTGTGAATAGCCTGTGAGCTCAATGCCATCAGTTTAGCTGGGCACTTTTATTTTTTATTATTTTATCCCTGGTCAATATCCAAAAATAACCTATGAAAGTATTAAACAATACAGGTTATTATTAAGGATAAGGATTGTCAGAAAAACAAAAGTTCATTCAAATAAAAAGAAACAATGTTGTCATTAAGCTGATTTACTGAGCGACTAAGTCTAATTATAAACATATTGAATAGGAATGTTCTCAAAATACAAAAGGTATCATATCAATTTATACATTGAGATATTTTCTGTCAAATTATTGATAGAATATTTATATTTTGATTAATATTTTAACATTGTGGTGATGAAGAAAAGAAATTTGAGTGATTTTGATATAATGGTTATAAAAGCTATAGGATAGGCATAGGGGGATACTATTTGATGCATGTATTTTCTTTAATATGCACCTGAGATATACAGAGATGAACTCTGATATACTTATTTGATGTGTATATTAAAGAAAATACACATTAAATAAATTTAAATAGTAATAAAAAAAAAACTAATGTAGAAGTAGGGTGTAAAAAAATCATGATTTTTTAAAAATTTAAATCGGATCTTTATGATTTTTTTCCCAGCGTTCAAATACTGAATAGCTACCATGAGTTTTAGGTTTCCAAAACAATTAAGACACTGATTGCTAATATAATCTATGTTTTTACACTTTAATTAACAAAATTATAATTATTAGTTATAGTTAGTAATTAGAGAAATTATAAAAACTGCAAATTAGTAGTTTCATTAGATAATATCATACAATAATGTAAGTATACACTAATATTGCAATAATTATGTAAAACTTTATTAAATACTAGTGATATTTAACATTTATTAAAATTATTAATAACTGCAGTTAATATTAAATAGTTAACACCACTTGAAATTAGTAATTATTAAATAATTAACTCTCTAATTAGGAACATATACATTTTTAAGCTTTAATTATTAAAATGATAATAATGTATTCATTTTAGAAAGAAAAAGAGGCAGAATGCTAGTTCCAAAAAAGGCTACTATTTCATGTGGAAATATATTAGTAATGTGTTTAGTTCTGTTGTGTTCATTCTCCTTTGACTCGAGATTGCTATTAATTTATTATTACAAAAGTAGAAGGAGAAACTAAGACACTGACTATTTATTCTTTTACTTGCAGAAATTTATTACACTTGCTATGTTTATTTTATATAAAATAATGCATAATATAAGAAAAAAAAACAATTTTTAGTATGATAAATAAATTGCTCTTAATTTTTAATAATTTTATGAATCACAAATTGAAAAATACAATTAAATAACAACATGTTTTAATAACATCCTGTTTTTTTTTTTTTTTTAAGAAATAAAGTTTTATTATTTTTGCAAGATCTTGGGCACATTAATTTAGAAATACTGTTGAATGGGAAAGTTTTCTACAAGAAATCTCTGGCTACAACTGTATTTTTTTTTTTTTAAGGCAGGTTGCATTTTGCCAATTTCAAAAGGGACAGGGTGTGGCAACCTTAAAAAAATGGCCTAGAAGAAGCAGTAAGTAATTACAGATTTAATAAAAACTGTAAATAAGTAATTTCATTAGTTAGTAGTACAAATAACAAAACTAGCAAATATTATTTGCAGCTCGTTTTGTATTTGTACTTAAAAAAATTAGTATTGTTCATTACCAAAACCTAAACTTACACACATGTATGTGTATGCTAACCAAAAAATTTATGAAAATGAGTTAAACCCATTCAAACATACATACATAATAAATATAAGGATAACCAGTTACATCTGAAATTCTCAAAATATTTTAACAGCATTATTGCCTCCCAATGAGGATTATGAGCTTTCAATGGTTCATTTTTTTCAACCTCTTGCTGTGCTTAACATTTTTATACCAATTAGTTATTTTTCTCTTATGCATTCATTTGTAATTTAGGTGTTGGGTAGATTCTTTCATTCTCCTTTGACTCGAGATTGCTATTAATTTATTATTACAAAAGTCGAAGGAGAAACTAAGACACTGACTATTTATTCTTTTACTTGCAGAAATTTATTACACTTGCTATGTTTATTTTATATAAAATAATGCATAAATTGATTATTAAAGGCTTGACATTGCAAATTATATTAGATTTAAATATCATTTTTAAATGAAACTGTTTTATATTGGATAAAAACAATGCTTTTTAAACTCAACTATTTTTAATTTTTTACAATACTAATGAATTAAGCTTAGAAACAACTATTTAAAGCTCTTTTTTTTGTTTATTCATAAGTCAAAATACCTGTAAAAACTTTCAAATTATGTTCATGCTTGAATTTAATACTTTTTTTTGACATTTTTAAACATTTAGAAAATTTTTGATTTTAATCAATGATTTTTTTTTTAAATCGGTTGATTAATATCACAATTTAATCACTGATTTAAATCAAATGATTAAAATCGTTGCCATCCTATGTAGAAGTAAATAAAATTAAATGATAAGGGAAAGGTGTGCATCTTCCTTACTTTATTTTTCTCTGTTGTAGACAGTTGTTTTGATTTCATACCTATGTAGACTATTTTAGAAAAGTTTTTTTTTTTTTTTTTTTTTTTTTTTTTAAATTAAAAATGGCCTTTGACTTATTTTTTGTAGTACAGCTCTGAACTCATGCACATACATGCATGCACATACATGCTCTGAACATGCATCATTGAAACTCATTGTTTAGCCTATTCTTCTGCTAAGTAAAAGAGAATTCTTTTACTTCTAAGAAAATACTTATCTGCAATTATTCGGCTGCATACTTAAAAGTATTCGGCCGAGGCCAAATATTCGGTTTACATGCCAAACCACCGAATACCGAATCAACTATTTCGTATTCGGTCAATCCCTAGTAACAATCATAAATTTAAAAATGTATCCAAAATTGATTTTTTGAGATGAATTAGACTGGCGGAACATATTCTAAACTACATTAAAATATTCAACAATGGGATACAACTTTGTGTCAAAACTATTGCTTATATATATTTTTTAAAAGTTCTGTGCATTTGCATTCACCATAATTAAAATATATATATATATATATATATGTAGCATACCTTTTCTCATATTAAGACTGTTCAATTTTAGGAGTTTTTTTTTTTTTTTTTTTTTTTTTTTTTTTTTTATTAAATATTTTGGTTCTAGTGAAAACATTTATTCATTGCATGGAAATATTTTGCAGTTATTTAAATTTTCTTTAAATATTGTTGAACTATGTATTTAGAGATTCTTTTACAAAATGTAGTTTCTGAAAACTAGCTATTCCATTGACACTTAAAAAAAGGTTCTATATATATATATATCAGGGTTGGCACGGTTTAAACCAAGTGGTTTTAACCATGGTTTAAACCACGGTTTAAACCAATTGGTTTTTTTGTCAAAAAAACCATTTGGTTTTTTTAGAAAAAATCTAATATAATATTTTCTCTTTTTTGTAATTTAATTGTTTTAAATTATTGATAGAAGTAATTTCTACTTTTAACGCTTCATCTCAGCAATAAACATGAGACATAACGAGCCTAGGTCATGTTTCTATGCATGTAGAATGAAAATTAGCATGTGCTGATGAACATATCTGGTCCCTAAAGATTTTTCTTAAAACAAGTGAAATTAGAAAAGATAAAATAGATAAATAATATTCAATATTTAGCATAAAATATTTTCATTTAAAAAATGCAGATTATTTACACCAGTTAATAACAAAATACAACGATCTTTAAGATTTTGGTTAAGTTGTAAAAGAAAATTTTCTGGATTGGGATTGGGTAAGATTATCCTTAAAGAATTTAAAAGGAGATATGAAGTTGAATAACACAGCTTGCAAAAATTGAATGCTAGTTATAGCATTTCAATAATACCAATCAATCTTTTCTGTTAGTTGCTGAATCTAACGGCCAAAAATGTTAACTTTGACACTTGGAGTTATCACTCAGAAATCAAAATAACCAGAAGTATTTGGATATAAAAAAAATAACAAGCACAGAATAATATATTATATTCATGAAACTCCATCAAATGTTTATTGATTGATTATTATATTATTAATCAAAGGATTCTTCATACGATTTTCAAGGTATCAATGTTTCACTGTGTAGAGCAGTTTACTTTGAACATAAGACATAGCTGTTACTAATAATGTTTAAATTAGAAATGATTTCAATTTTCTATATAATTGACTGTAATTATTTAATTTAAATATTTTCAAAAGTTATATTACTTATATAATATCCAAAAATGTTTATTTTATCAACAGATATGCATCTGTATGCAATAGGGAATTATGTTTAAAAAAACCCGGTTTAAACCAAAAAAACCTGGTTTAAACCAAATAAACTGGTTTTTTTGGTTTTTTACAAAAAAACCCGGTTTTTTTCCAACCCTGATATATATATATGAGAAAGAGAAAGAATTAATTTTAAGATAAGGCAATTTTAATAAATAAGGTCTTTCAGATCAACCATGACCATTTTATTAGTTACAGAATGCTTTTTATTTTTGCAAACAGGAATCGTAATATTTAAACACAGGAATAGTTAAATGATTTCTACAGATCCAAATTTTAACTCGACAGATTCTGATACATTTGTTAGTACAACTGAATCTTTAAGTAACATTCCAAAAATTTAAAAATGTTGTTTTTATACTATGCATTATAGTTATTCATTCTAAATTTATAAGTATACATTATATTAAAAAATATATCTAAATGTGTTCCTTTACCTCTGAAAAAACTTCAAAGTCAAATGGATTTCTCTGTTGAAAATGAAAAATGTAGCAAACAGCATTGCTAGAGCTATAACTGGATCTTTAATAGATGAAGTTACTACAAAACCATCGAGGAGTAATGCATGTTCCTCCGAAGTAAAGTATGATGAACCTTAAAAAAAAAGTCACAAATATGAAATATTTCATTTAATCATGTAAAATGTTTATTAAAAAATAATATCAGAGATGTCTAACTTTTTGACTTCAGTAAGCCACATTTGTGTTACATATTTTACTAATAATAATGAGTTATTAAGGAAAAATCTAAAGCTTTCCTTTTTAATAGAATTATAATTTAAAATTTATTAGCATGCAAGTCACAACATTTGGAGTAATTACATATTCACAAACTAAGTTAATACTTGCTTAAAGTTATAAACAATACTTTTATTCAGCTGGACGGTGACACTCTCAAAAGCTATTAATAATAGAAATATTTTCACTTTTTTCTTTGCTTAATTGAAAAACTGGTAAACAAAATCATGAGATCTCATGTATAATGAAATCAAGTGGAATAAAAATAAAATGGATATTTATGAATGTGAATTATTTTATACTATTGTTTCTTATTCTGCAAATTCGTGTTCACAAATATCTATTTAATTTTATTACTATTGTACTTGATTTCATTACATAAGAGACCTTGTGATTTTTGTTTATCAGTTTTAAAATTCTTTTGTGAAAATAGTTCTATCATTATAGCTCTTGAGAATGTCACCATCTGAACGATGAAACTTGTCGACCTGAATAAAGATATTTTTTATCACTTTTAGAAAGTATTAACTTAGTTTGTGGATTTTAAGTGATTTTCATATATAATTTTATGGTTAAACTTAGTGGTGCAAAAACTTGCATCTTTGAATTGGAACTTATCAACTTATTGGATATTGCTGTTACAATGTGCCCTTTATTGAAAACACTAAAATTACAAACCTTCTGAATATACAATTGGCAGTGATTTGATACAGTTACAAATATTAACTGAATCTCAGATGCATTTTCTAATAACTTATCATTGGAATTTTATTTCAGGCAGCACAATAATCGGACAAATAGGACCTATAACACTATTAGATTAATGTAGTAAAAGAAACTGACTGAAAAATGCATCTTTTCAATGAGTATATTTTCACACCATGAGTATTTTCAATAAATGTACATTTAAGAATTAAGATAGATGACAATTTCAATATTTTAAGGAAATAAGATTCTCTGCTAAGCCGTATGAAGTCTGTGGATTCGACAGCCCAACAATCTTTGTATTTCTATATCAATATATCTTTGTACAGCTATATATCTTTCTATATAGAGAGATACTACCAGATATAAAGAGATCACAAAAATTTCCTGGGTTTACTTTGAGTTTCTGTTAAAAAATATTTTAGGGTTTAGAAGGTTACATTTGTCAAATCTTAAAACATTAGTTACATGCAGCAATGTTTTAAGAATTAACAATTAACATGGTCATTTTAAAGTCTGGACGCAACTAGTTTTCTAATGCAAAGACAAATCATTTTTTTTCTAACCTTCACTTAAACAAGAATTTCTTTATGAGAGAGAGGGAAAAAGAAAAAAGAGGTCAAGATTGATACTAGGATTAAAAGTAAACATAAGCAGAAAACAGGCAATTTAAAATATCAGAAGTATCAAACCAAAAGATTTGATCTAGCTTTGAGCCAAGAACTTAACCCCTTCGGGACGGGAGCCTTTTACGAAATTTTTAATCTTTCGTTACCGTTTTTAAAAAACAGAAATTCGTGTCTTCTTGAATCGAGAAAATGCGCTGATTAAATAAGGCAAATTTTACAGTAAAATTTTACTGGTGAGGAAAAACAAGGATTCTGAGAACTTCATGCGGCACGTATACGTGTCGCTCGTCCCCAAGGGGTTAAAGGCAGTAATCTGTTCATAAGCTCAGAAAGTCTTGCATCTATATATTTTAAAAAGTATTCCACACAGATTTTTTTTTTTTTTTTTTTTTTTTTTTTTTTTTTTTTTTTTTGTGCGTGTGTGTATGGGAGAGGGTACCAAATTCTTTTTCTTTTCTTTTCTTTTTTTTTTTTTTTGTGCATGTGTGTATGGGAGAGGGTACCAGATACATAAATTATTTTAAGCTTAAAATGAGGTTTCAGATTGATAAATCAGAAAATAATATAAATTTGAGTCTAAATGACATGATAGAATGAACTGGCAGTCAAGTGTGGTTACAGATAACATACTAGAAAAATTAACACAGTAAAATTAGTGTTCATACATATTTGCAGTTTACATAATCTATATTATGTAGTTTAAAAATGGAAAGTTTGTAATACACAAAATTTATGAAAATTTTAAATCATAATATATTTAATTCATAATTGGAAGCATTTATACTATCTCTTAACATGTATTCTTCCTTATTGTAACTGAAACAACATTTATCTAAAAAATTTTGTCCTAGCAATCTAAATTATTAATACACAATTCATCACCATAGTTAACTGAATATATAAAGCTATTAAGCAAGGGAATAATTGAAATAAACTGTCAGAAACAAGAAAAATAGCAACGAATTCAGATGTTTAAAAATTTATATATTTTGAATTAGCAAGCAAAAGACAAGCATGTAAAATATATATATATAAACCAAGTCATTGGGAATGATAAATAAAAATGATAAAATATAATTCTTGATAAAAAGTTTTATGCAAAATAATTATTTTTATAACAAATTTAAAATTTAATAAATTTAAGTATATTTATTAAAACATTCAAAAATATTGAGTCAATTACATATTACACATTATATTAGATATATGATCCCCCCACCCTACCCACACCAAAAAAATAAATAAATTGCAAATACGAAATTTTGTCAACTGTTTGTAGAATATCAATAAATAATCAAGGGCGAATTTCATAAACAAACAAAAAAAAAAGCAGAAACAAATAGCAAATAAATTTTGTCAGTTGGTCAAGGAAAAAATATATTAAAAATTTTATCAATTGGCCATGGAAAAAAATTAATTTCGTCAATCGATCTCAGAAAAAAAAAAGAAGTGAATTTCATCAAATGACTGTAGGGAAAAAGATCATGAATTTTGTGAAATATTCATATCGAGTCAGATAAGCAAATTTTTCCATGGGTTTTATTTTTATTTTTTTCCTATGTATGTTTGTGATAATCTTAGTTTTGGTTTATAATTATTGAATTATATCCTTGAACTGAATAAAAATTTCTAAAAGAATCCTGTAATGGGTAATTAAGTAACTATATTTTAACAAGGGACACTTTTTTTTTCTAGGGGACAAGGTAGAGTTAGGTACATTTTTGCAATATTGCTCCATGTTTACCAAATTTATTTTTTAGCATTATTTATGCTGTTTTTTCTTCGCATGATGCTTTTATTCTTGTTCTCAATACTCCTTTTCTTCTCTTCCACCCTTCCATGCCATCCCCCCCCCCCCTTCGCCATGCTGTACTTTTTTTAATAGAACAAATGCTAAACTTTTTTTTTTTGAAGAAAAAAAAAAAAAGATTTCTTAAATAAATCTTGAGAAATTTTTAAGATTAACAATTAACCCTTAACTGTTTTAGCAGTCTCACAGACCATTGAATATTCTTTTTTGTTGTGTATTTGTTTCAGTTTTCATAGTTTAATTAATTATAGATAACCAGTGAAATTTTGCTTACTTTGGAGCTGATTTATTGATTGTCTAAATCTAATTATAAACATATGGAATAGGAATGTTCTCAAAATACATAAAGTATATCAATTTGTACATTTAACTATTTTCTGTCACATTATTGATAGAATATTTATATTTTGATTAATATTTTAACATTGTGGTGATGAAAAAAAGAAATTTGAGCGGTTTTGATATAATGGTTAAAAAAGCTATAGGCATAGGGGTATACATATTTGATGTGTGTATTTTTTTTACACGTTAGATATTATACAGATATGAACTCTGATATACTTATTTGATGTGTATATTAAAGAAAATACACATTAAATAAATTTAAATTTAAAAAGATTAATGTAGAAGTAAATAAAATTAAAGATGCACCTTTTTTTCTCTGTTGCAGACAGTTGTTTTGATTTCAAACCTATGTAGACTATTTTAGGAAGGAAACAGTTTTTTTTAAAAATTAAAAATGGCCTTTGACTTGTTTTTTGTAGTGCAGCTGAACTCTGAACTTATGCACATAATATTGAAACTCATTGTTTAGCCTATTTTACTGCTAAGTAGAAGAGAATTATTCTACCTCTAAGAAAATACTTATCTGCAATTATTTGGCCGAATACTTAAAAGTATGCCGAACCACCAAATACCGAATCAACTATTCGGTGGTTCAGCCTGTAAACCGGATTAATTTGGTTTTCGGTCAATCCCTATAATATAGTATTGAATTTTTAATTTGAACATATGTTAGATTTCATCATTTTACACTATACATATCAGTAAACAAATTATATTAAAAGTAATATTAGATGTATCTAAAAATCCATACAGTCTTGTGTAATATACATTTGACAATCTTTTTAAAAAAAATGGACAAAAACATGAATATTTAAAATAGTAAAAGGGATTTTAAAAAATTCAAAAATTTTTTACACTTTTTAAAAATTTTAATTAAATATACAATTAATTTTTTTTTTTCAAAGTGTACTTTTAGTAACATTGAAATGCAGTGAGTTACCATTTGAACATTTTGAACGATATTTTTTAAAAATAAACATAATTATTGAAAAGGTAAACTGTCCCCTTAAAAGAAGCAATAAAACAAATAGGGCAAAACAATTGGTCAGAATTTAAAGCTTAACAGTTTTAAAGCTTAGGGAGAGGGTGAGGTGTTGGGTGGGCAACAGGATGAAAAAGATAGTCTTGGGGTGCAATGACAAAAATCTGTTAAAATGCATAAGATTCTTACCAATATTGTTCAACAAAATTAAATTTTGATATTTCATTATATTGTATTTTAAATATTTACTATTTATCATACAGAATTTTATATGATTCTACCTTTTCTAATAACCTCATGGCAAAATAGGAAATATTTCTTGTAAGAAAAAAAAATTTTATTTGGAAAAAAATATTTTTTTGGGGGGGATAAAATATATTCAATGGCCAAAAAAAAGCTTCTTTATATGTGTATATGTTTTAATTTACCTCTAAAAACACATCAAAGTGGAATTCTTTAAATATCCCGTTACATACAGCAGTGTCATAGATGATTCTTTATGCGGTACAAAGATGAACCTTAAAAAAGTTATTGGTAAAAAACATTAGGCAGTTTATAATTAAGATTATATATATATATATATATATATATATATATATATATATATATTACACACTAAGAATATGCACCGAATATTTAATCATACAAACTGAATATTCAGTTTAGCCGAATATTTTCATATTTGGTCAAACTGAATATTAAAACAAATAACTTTTTTTAAAATCTTAGTAAACTTCTATTTTTAAATGATTAATAAATAAAGCTATGCCTTTTACATCATTTATTTTGTACTAGAAAAGTGATTTTAAGAAAATTAACTACTAATGAAGACAGTTCATAAGCATTAATGTACAAATAATGCACATTTCTGAATATTGTCTGGTCATATTGTAATGATAATATTGTCTGCCTCTTCAGAAATATGGTGTTTCTAAACAACAAGAAACAAACTTTCAAGAATGACGATAGGCCTCAAGACAAGTATTTTTTGTATGGAAAATTGGGATTGCAGTTGACCTATTCCAGTCAAAAATACAGTGTAAATATCATTCCAAGTCGAACTCAGATTTTTGTTTGTTAATTTAACAATAATGAAAATATTGTAACAATATTTTCAAATTTTTATTTACATGATGAGAAGTTCAGAAAATTTCCAAAATTCAAATCCAAACAATGAGCTAGACATTTCATTATTCCAAATTTTTTTCAGTGTGTAGTAAAATGGTAGGTTGCAATATTGGTTTCTTGAAAAAATGCTTGACCACATTAAGTCATCTGAAAGTTTGTTCCAAATTTTTAGAAACACCCCATATATTTATGATCTTAAAAAAAAAAAAACGATTTCCTACTGTAGTGCATTTAAAAACTTCCTTGATAAATCAAAAGGAGGGGGGAGTTTTGTTGCTGATTTGCATTAATTTGAATAAATTGCAATTTTTTTCTTTTTTTTACTTTGTTTTATACTTTTTGATGAATGCAAAACTTTCCTTCAAATTCTTCTAAAAATTATCTCTTACATTTTAAAATATTAGTTTTAAAAAATAAGAAAAATTCATTCTTTTATTTTTATGTACAAGTAAGTTCTTTGGTTTTATTAATTTAACCTCTTCGTTCTTAAAGCTAAAGTAATACTATAAATACTCATTCACTGGTTTTAAACAAACAAACTGATATTAGATGACAGAAAAAAAAGAACTTTTCGGAAATTGATACCTTAGGGGACTAGTAATTTAGGTTCACAAACAGGGATCTAAAATTACAAATACCCTTAAAACACTAATTTAATTATCACTAACCTAAATTTACAAAATCACAAATTTAAGGCCTTTAAACAAGTGGATGATATACAAATCCTCAAAACATTTGATAGTAAATGATTTAAGTTAAATAAGTATGAAAATTTCTTATTTCTTGGCCATACTGTCTTGAAGGCATTTTGCAAACTCAGATTGAAAAAAAAAAAAAAAAAAAAAAACATTTTTTTAATGAGAAAATTAGCATAAATGTTACCATTTATTGGTTTACTTTTAAAGCAAAAAACATTCAGCTATTAAGAAATGAAATAAAAATGTAAAAAAAATTAAACTGTTCAGTTTTTATGAGGAAAAGAACTCAGGGCCACATATGTGGATCCAGGTATCGAAGAGGTTTTAAAAAAAAGTTCTAACATTTACAAAAAAGATATTTGTTTAAAGCTTTATTAAGGGTTAATTTATTTTTTTGAAAACCATTGAATCCCTGCCTGAATAGAGATCAGGATGAAAACTCTAATTATATCATAATAATCCCTATCATAATTATCAATCCCAAAAAATTAACAAGATTAATTATTACTTACTTTCAAACTTATGTAAATGCAGGGTTTGTTGCTATCGATAGATAGCATATTATCTGATTTTTATTTTCAAAATATCAAAATGTTTGATATTTTCCTGTATTTGATATTTATTATCATGATATCAAGATTTTTCATATTTTCATATGTTTGATATTTATGTTCAAAATACCAAGATGTTTGGTATTTTGTATATTTTACAGTGTTTAATATTTATTTTCAAAATATCATTTTGCAAGATAAGATATTTTTGCTATTTTCGATCAAAATAAATGTAAATGAAATTTTCAACTGTTATTGACAGTGTGGTACTCTGGGTAAAGAACTTTTGTCTCTCATAGTGACTTTTTTAGTCAAAGAAGAAAACAAATGTCTTTTCCAAGCTTTATGTTTGAAGTTATTATTTTTAAATGTTATGTGGGACATAATTAATTCAGAACAGACATTGAAAGATAAACTGTCTAATTGAGATTATAATATAATTCATTACAAAAGAATTATTTCTGGTTTCCATTTAGTTGAGCTTCAATTGTACAACATGTTAGGGAGTAAAAAGACCAAGTTACATTTATGTTAAAATTTTTCAATTAAAAATCTGTTTTGTACTAAAAATTTTCTTTCATAATACATGAAATTTCCTTGATACTGAATACTATAGTTTTCTGTATAAAGCAAACTGTTTATTTTCAATTAGTTGATCTTCAATTTTGTTCTAATAGAGAGGGGGAGGTGGGGGGGAAGAAAGGAAAATATATTTATATAGATTATTGTTTTATTAGATTTTCATATTAAGTGCAATATGTTTTAGTTTTTAATTTACATTTGAAAATATTTATCGTCAGCAGTATGTTGACTATTTTGAAAATATCAGATTTTTTGTAAATATCATGATATTTGCGAACCCTGTGTAAATACAATCACCTCACCCACCTGGAAGGTGGGTGCATCCCACATCCCAAATTTGAAAATGCAAATTCAGATCCCCCACCCCTGCCCTTGTTCCTCCTCTTAAAATAAACGAATCCTTAAGGCTGTTCTGAAATACAAAGGGTCAACTTTCTGACATAAGTTTTAATTCACTTTTGTTTGGAAACGCGTGAAACTAGAAGGTGCTGTTATTCAGAAACTATGTCATCGAGCTGTTTTTACGTTTTCTTGTAAACGCAATAGATCTTTTAGAAAATACTGTCAAAGTGGGCGTTTTGAACCAAAATTCCGAACGAAAGAAGAAAATCCAGTCAGTAATGGGAGAAAAATGCCTTGTCACAAAATCAAAATCACTTATAACGCAATAGGTAATTGACTGATCAAAAAACGGAAAAAACAGTTTGATTCCAAATCGCTTCCTTGGTCAGGCTTTCCAATTTCATATCTTTCCGTTAAAAAATGAATTTGTAAATATGTCAAAACATTTTGCGCTTGTTAAGTAGAGCAGTTAAGAACAGCCTTAGACCTACAAAAAATTTTCCAGTGAAAAATTTCTCATTTTCAACACTGAAGTAATATTCTCCTCTTGCCTACTAGAATCCACAAGCTGGATCTCAAATATATTTTATTCATACAATGGAAAATTAGAATCAATATATAACAAATTTAGTACAAAAAAAAAAGTAAACAGAAAAAAGTGAGAATGAACATACTATATATATTTTTAAAGAGGTTTAATGAAAGAATGTTGACGTTATATAAAGTTGTCAGGGAAAGAAAAAAAAAATAGAAACCCTTTGAATTCAGAATATTACCCAAACTGCACATTAAAATCTAAAGAGAGTATTGTTTACAATGTCAACTAAATTTATAAAGACAGACAATGTTATGTGACTTAAAGCAGATCATAGAATAATTTCAACTTAATTGTACTTGGACAGTTAAAAACCAGAAATCACTGCTAGGCATATTTGACAAGCAAGACTAGCTTGTTTAAAATTACTCAAATACCAACTTACCAAGTATTTATTAGAAAATATATGAATTAAAGCCTGAAAAACACAAGCATAATGCAAACGGCAATTAACTTATATGAAGTACAGTCACTATTATGAGCATTATACTGATTATGACATAAATATAATATGCAATGTCAATAATGAAAAACTTCAAATAAAATAAAAACCTGAAATATTAAAGTTACCCCGCCCCCCCCCCCCCCCCCCCCCCCCAAAGAAAAAAAAAGTTTAAAAAGGGATTTTATTTCCCAACCAAAATTTAAATTCTATTTCAAACTCTGATGTAGATCAATTCTGGTTGATCCACTTTCTTGCTTACCTGTAACATTTCAGCATTGAACACTTACATAGCAGAAAAACATAGTATTTATATAGTAGAAATATAACAATCAACCTGAGATGAATAAATTACTTAAAGATTTATAATAAAGCAACTTACTATTTGTTTAATGTCTAAATTCTAAATTTCTATTCAGTTCTGACCTTATTTTTAAATTGAAATTTATATGAGCAGTGAATCAATTGAAAATATTTAAGATGACAGTCACAGTAATTTTATTTTGGGAATTCTTTTTAACATAACTTAAATAAAAATAAATATGCATTTCTAGTCTGAAAATTAAATTCAAACAAATTTAAATTATTTTGTTTTTAATATAAACAAACTGCTAGGTTAGTTAAATCTATCTAAATCTATTACCCCTTTTGGAGAAATTTAGTAGAAAAAGAATATAGTTTTAATACTCCCAGAGCAGGTAGTAAGATTTTGTAACATTTTAGGAAAGGAAAATTTTCAAAATATTTGGGGCAATTATTATATTACAAATACAAAAGGATACTTTTGGTACTACGTATTACACATTTAACCGCTTTAAAAAATCACATTTTTTTGCAGTCACATCATTGCATTCCATCATTATAATTCACATTATAATATTCACATCACAAAACTTTAAAAACTGCGAATCAAATATTATATACAATTTATTATATTACTTAAGAATATTTTTTTTCTTTTTAAGCTTCAGGACAAGTAAAAATGTGATAAAACAAATCATAGTGACAAATTATGCCCATGCCTGAGTTTTCTAGGGATAATAATTAATTGTTAATATATATGAATTCGAGATAACTCAAGATAATCAGGGAAGCAGTTAAAGAATACATTACCTTACAAAACACTCTATTGTTTATAATCTAAAATATATCTATTTAAAGAAGAAAAAAAATGACATGAGTTGATTATTTACTATTATGCAAAGTAAATAGTAAGACAAAAAATAAGTTGTTTTAAAGTACTTAAACTTGTGCATTGAGAGGGAAGGAGGGGAGAAAACATTTTAGTTGAAGATTTAGATGTTTATCCATTATTATTGAAAAATTCAAAATATTATTAAAGCAATCTGATACTGTATGGTGAAAAGTAGGGATTGCCCGAAGCAAAAATTTCACTGAATATTCGGTATTCAGCAACTAAATGCTTAAACATTTTTAATAAATTTATTTGAATAATTGTTATTAAGGATAAAGAGTTATCAGAAAAACTGAAGTTCATTCAAATAAAAAGAAACCAGATGTTATCATTAATCGGATTTACTGATTCTCTGTGTCTAATTATTATAAACACATTGAATAGAAATTAGAAATGTTCTTAGACTTAAATACAAAATATAACATATGAATTTGTACATTTAACTATTTTCTGGGAAATTACTCCTTTATATTTGATTAATGCTTAACTGTGGGTGATGAAGATTAAAAAAAAAAAATCAATAGTTTTAATTTTGGATATAAAAGCTATAGGATAGGCATAAGGATATTTTTATTTGATGTACGTATATATTAATGAAAATGCACATTAAATAAATGTAATTTAAAAAAATATATTGTAGAAATAATTAACATTAAATTATGAGAAAAAGATAACTCATCTTCCTTACTTTTTTTTCTCTATTGCAGACATTTGTTTTGATTTTACCCCTATATAAACTATTTTAAGAAAAAGTTACTTAAAAAAAAAAATAAAAATGGCCTTTGACTTGTTTTTGTTGCAGTTAAACTCAGAACTCACATACATAATAACAACACTTGTTACTTAGCCTATTCTAGGTAAAAGGGGGAATTCTTATGTTTCCAAGAAAATACTTATCCACACCTGCCAGTAGTGTTTATATCAAACATTTATTTTCTGAAGCTGGACAGAATTATGAAGAGAAAGGAAACAGATTACAACAAGATAATATTGAAAAATTATTATTTTTACACAGTAATTTGTCCATGTTAAATTTTGATTACAAATAAGCAATGTATTAGCTTTTATAAATGATCACATATCACTGAATCATATTAAAATAGCATCAAATGAGCATTGGTCATGTATTTTTAAAACTAGTAATATTTTGCCTATTATTTTTCTTAAATTTAATATTGTAAAATTCATCCGAATATACTTAAATGTATTCAGCTAAAACCAGATATTCAGTTTACATGCAAAATCACTGAATACCAAAGATTATTTGGTATACAGTGATTCCCTAATGAAAAGGAGAGGGGGAGAGGGTGGTAAATGATTGATTATTTATTTTTACTGAAAATATTAAATGCAACAGAGAGCTTTATAAAATGCTAAATATTTCAAACTTTACATGATTTGGGGAGGGGGGTGGGGTG
Source organism: Maratus speciosus (assembly GCA_963932465.1). Lineage (NCBI taxonomy): Eukaryota > Metazoa > Arthropoda > Arachnida > Araneae > Salticidae > Maratus > Maratus speciosus. The sequence goes on along the minus strand of OZ010799.1, from coordinate 356,610,618 downwards.
CATAATGTAAATCATTTCAACTTTGCTCTTTACTTTTACTTATGTTATTTTTTGTTACTGGAAAGAAAAAAAAATAAGAGATAAAAAAAAAGGTTTTAAAATTTTAAATATTTTGCAGAGAGGGTATGGAGAAAATATTTAGAGAAATTTATATTAATTTTATTAGCAAACAAAAAGATGAGAAATCTCTTTTAAAAATTAAAAAGTTTTAAAGATTAGGCAAGAAATCTATGTTAGCAAGGAGAGGGGGCATGCAGAGAAATACAGACATTTTGGGAAGAGGGCTCAAAATGAAAAAAACTGCTTAAAAAATCTATAAAAAATAATTTGTATGCCGGAGGAAAGGATGGTAAAGGAAGTACATGTTTTAGAGAAAGTTTAGGTGATTGATTTAAGTATACTTCTAACAAAGGCAGAATTAGACAAGAATATTGTTAAAAAAAAAAAAAAAAATAGGAATTTGAATGAGATTTCTATTGTGGAGGAATGCAATGTGAAAGATTTATTCGATAAATGTCCTACTTTGTAAAATAATAATAATAATAATAATAATAGGGTAGATGTGCCAGTAATGGACACCCTTCAATGTTTTTGGTTTATGAGAAAATAACCAAACAAAATTTAGCTTTTATTATTTTTTCATAAGTCTGCTTGCATGTTTTATAATCTGTGTTATTGTTGACACTCTTCGCCAAACCAATCAGAAAGCACACAATGTTTTGAAGTTCCACTGTTTTTTAGTATTGCTTCACTTAATTTATATATTCTTCATTTTCTTGAAAAGTTTGTATATTTTTGTTTTGGTAGAATTGGAAAACTTTGAATTTTATATGCTAATGGCCATTTAGAAAATTTCATTTATTTTTAACGTTTTAGGACATGTGCCCATTACTGTAATGCTTTAATTAGTCAATTTCCAATAATGGACACCCCATGTATACATTGCTAAAAATGAAATTTCAGTAAGATTTATAATGCATACAATCTTTTGACTTAACTGAAAACCTAAATAAACAAAACAAATTTAAATTTTAAATTGCACTTAACAGAATGTAATAACATCAAATTTTTCATACTAGCTGCTTTTTAATTAATTGTGTGGTTTATAAAATTTTCAATATTTTAATCAAAGCTTTTTTTTTTTATATTTTATAATCTGGCAATCAATAAAACAAACCAGGAAGCAGAGAATATTGTTTAAAGGCTTAGGGAAAAGAGGGACTCAAGGGGCTCATCTCTCCCTATTTAAATAAAAACGAGTTACAGGATAAAAATATATCTATTATTTTCTGTTTTAAATTTTTGCTTATTCATCTTTGACAAAAGAAATAAAAAATGAACATTAATTAAGTTCATAGCAGTAATGAAACTATAAATCTGCAGATCAGTGGCCTCAAACATCAGTTTTGCAGTTTCATTTTGAAACTACTTTACATTCAACCAAAAGCATGATTTATTTCATATTTGTATAGTTTCTGGGAGTTTAACTGTTAAAAATACTGGAAAATAAACGAATCTATGCACTAGTATACCAAATATTTTTGTTTTGTTTTTTTCATTACCCCTCTAAACCCATGACTGTCTCAATAATTTAATAGCTGTAATTTTCTGACATTTAGTGCTATTTTAAACCATATAGTATCTAAAATAATTAAAATATTGATCTTGTGTGTGATAATCACAATAATAAATTTAAAGAGTGAAAAAATCTAACAAATATTTTATTCATTATTGATACCCTAACTGTTAAATTTATTTGAAAATAACTATTTTGTTTCATTTAATTCTGGTTCTAAATACAGTCATAAGAAATTTTATATCCTTATTTTGGGGGAGGGGGGTCTATTACTAGAATTTTGGGTGTTTTGATATATTTTTATGTTATTTACAATAAAAGTTTGATTAATATTAGGAAATGAGACTATGAGAATAGTTAAATATTGTTGATACATTAATATAATATCGAAAAAAGTGGAATATAATAATTATAACTACCAATTAAAAAGAAATTCCTTAAGAGTGTTCCTTATTGGCACATCTATCGTATATGGATTTTGTTTTGGGGCGGGGGGGGGGGAGGGAGGCTGGAAAACTGTAGTATTGAAAATTAGGAAAATGAAATAGCCATATGCTTACTTTACTAGAAAATTAAAAAATAATGAATGCAATGATAAAAGTTTTTGCGATTTTTATTTCTTATCGCTATTGCTCAGCAGTTATTGTTTTTTTATTAATGATTAATTACTAGACTTGTCTAATACATTGAAAAACAGTATGTTATGAAATAGCCATATACTTGCTTTACTAGAAAATTAAAAAAATCTGTTACATTCGCTAAAATTTAGAAATACTTATTAAATTTTTGGAATATTACGCTCCATAACATACTGTTTTTTAATGTATTAGACAAGTCTAGTAATTAATCATTAATAAAAAACAATTAATAACCGTTGAACAACAGCGATAAGAAATAAAAATCGCAAAACCTTTATAACGATTCAAATCAAAGTATGATGACAGCAATTTTTTTTTTTTTTTTATAATGAAAAATGGAGAAAGAAATTACAGAATTTGAACACATAAACTAGCAAAATAACTTACTTGAATGCTGAAGTCAACAAGCGAAAGTGAACTTTGAAGGGGGGGGGGAGGTGCTCTGAGACCTATAGCGGCCTGGCTGTCGTCTCAAATGATCAGAACATATCCATGAATAAGCATCCTTAACAGCAATTAGTACAATGCAAAAAAGCCATAGTTGGCGATCGAAAAAGCTTGCTTTAAATGTCTGAATAGAGAGAAGAGACAAGCGAAAGTTCAAGCTCCCGCGTCCTGCCATAAACAAACAATTTTTCTGATGTTGCCATTCCAGTTCCGGACCGGAAGAATGTAGGGAAACGTTCTCATTGGTTTAGAATAGAAGTAACCTTGCGTAAAATTACAGTCGTCTGAACAGATTCATGTGTAACGGCTAGACGATTGTTTTTTTATCATTGGTCGAACGAAATCTGTGTAAATAAGCGGTGCTATTATAATTTTCACGATAAATGGTGAAGTAAATGTTAAATATACAGTAAAAGCATCATTATTTTACGGAAATTTTTAACAGTGAAGTTAAGGTAATATTTGTCCTTTTTAATACGAGCCTTTTTTGATATTTCATAAGTATAGCGTTTAAAAAATGCGGTGCCAACCGAATAAAATGTCTGCAATTTCTGGGTATGTGCTGATTGTCTATTCTCTCAACAAAGGGATTTTTTGCTTTTTTCACTTTCGTGAATTAAAGACAGTCTTGCCATCAAATTCACAACAAACTACTCATGCAAGTGGGGGGATGGTATGCCTTGCGAGAAATTTACTGCGAATTTCTCAAATCAAATTTGTCACGGCAAGATAATATTAGAAAAAATGAAACTTGCTGCTAATGTGCATGCTATCTGGGTATCAATTCTCAAATGAACATTTTCAGCCGCATACCACAATTTATGCATGCAAGAGTAACAAAATATTGCAATTTTTAATGCTGCTAATTTAGCAGCTTTATCTGTTGAAAAAATGAAACTTGCTGCTAATGTGCATGCTATCTGGGTATCAATACTCAAGTAAACATTTTCAGCCGCATACCACAATTTATGCATGCAAGCGTAACAAAATATTGCAATTTTTAATGCTGCCAATTTAGCAACTTTATCTGTTGAAAAAATGAAACTTGCTGCTAATGTGCATGCTATCTTGGGTATCAATTCTCAAGTAAACATTTTCAGCCGCATACTACAATTTATGCATGCAAGAGTAACAAAATGTTGCAATTTTTAATGCTGCCAATTTAGCAGCTTTATCTGTTGAAAAAATGAAACTTGCTGCTAATGTACATGCTATCTGGGCATCAATTCTCATGTAAACATTTTCAGCCGCATACCACAATTTATGCTTGCAAGAGTAACAAAATATTGCAATTTTTAATGCTGCCAATTTAGCAGCTTTATCTGTTGAATATGAAAATGTTTACAGGAGAATTAGTAACTTCAGAAAACCAATATTTCGGGTTGAGAAAACTGATTATCATATTGTAAATCAACTCCGAAACACTGCTAAAAATTACACACAGCAAAATAAGCAATTCGCTCACAGGAACACACACAAAAAAAATCGTATACTTAAACGTATAGGGATGTAAATACAGAGGTGTGAAAATTATTAGAATAATTGTGAAATTTACGTTAAAATCTTGTTATATTAAAGAAATAATACATTATTTAAAAAAAAATATTGATACATTTAATATTTATTGTGCATCCCCTTGTTTTTTATTAAAGATTTGATGCGTCTTGGCATGCTTTGTATGAGTTTTTGTTTTTGGCTATTAATTTGTATTTCGTTGTCATGCTGCCAAATTTGGATGAGTCTTTTTATCAGACCATTTTTGTTTGTGATATTGCATTTCTTTAATTTTTAATTAAAAAAACACTTCCATGGCCTGGAAACAGTCCAGATATGAACCACTTAGAGAATCTTTGGTCCAGTGTAAAGAAGAATTAAAGAAATTCAACATCACAAACAAGAATGGTCTGGTAAAAAGACTCATTCAAATTTGGAACCATGACAACGAAATACAAGTTAATTTCCAAAAACGCATACAAAGTACGTATCGAATCTTTAATAGAAAACAAGTGGATGCACACTAAATATTAAATATATCAATATATTTTTTTAAATAATGTATTATTTTATAATGTAACAAGATTTTATTGCAAATTTCAAAATTATTATAAGTTTCACACCTCTGTAATTTTATGTAAATTTTACTTTTGTTACACTGCTCCAAAAAAAAAAAAAAAAAAAAATCGATGTACATTATTAATGTACATTACTATATAGTTCTTTTCAGAATAAGGTATCCATTGCATTTATTGCTCATTTTATGTATATACAAAATAAATTATTGCATAGCAAAATGTAGAAAATAATTCTTTAAAGTCCACTTTATGAAAATGATGTGCGATATTGAGGTGTGAGATAATATCTTTCCGTAAATATTCGGGATGTGTAACATTTTATCTTCTTATAGAAGACAGAACAAAATAAGCTAAATAACTTTTAGAATATGTGAGTGATAATTACAGGAAACGCATTTTCAACCGTGTTACGCATAATCAAACTAATTCGGATTTTGTGTATTCTATAGTATGTATAAATTATATAAATCATATGCAGGTTTAACCAAAATAATTAGAAATATTAACTTTCTATGGTCAGTAATACCTGGCAGTGCGTTTTTGTATGTGTTATATATTTTTAAACAAAATTCAGTTCCGCTATACAATGTAGTTTTGGTACAATTTTAGTAAATTAAGTTTTAGTGCATTACATAGTTTTATTAAAATATATAGGTCATAAATAGGAAATAATTCGAATATGTTACCGTCTATTGGTGGTAATACACTGGTTATCAAAAATTAAGGAAAAGTCACAAAATGCTAATTTTCAAATACGCGAACACTCAAAAGGAAATAATATAATTCGAGTAATTACTATCTCTACAACACAGCAAGTCCATATAACACCTCATTCAAGTCACACATGGTCACAAGTGTCACAGTCACTAAGGTAAAGCAAAAAAATAGGAAATACCATACATCTCATTATGAGTCTCAAATGATCACTATATGTGACTCCACTGAGAAGTCAATGTGACTGCTGCTGTGTGACGAGTCACCAGGTAGCTTTACAATGTAGTTACATTGTGACTCTCATGTGACTGTCATTTATAGACTCAATTTCATAGTCATCATGAACGTTGCATTAACATAAGTCACCAAATAATATCTTATTATAGTCACATGGAGACTTTTCCCAAAAGAGCACACTGGTGACTTCACAGTAGTCTCTCTGTCACCTGAAAGTCATCATGTGACTTTAATGTGACATTATTTGGTAACTTATCAAAATGCAGCGTTTACGATGACTTTGAAATTGAGTCTACAAATGACAGTCACATGGGATTCATAATGTAACTACATTGTAAAGTCACCTGGTGACTCGTCACAAAGCAGCAATCACATTGACGTCTCAGTGGAGTCACATATAGTGATCATTTTAGACTCATAATGAGATGTATGGAATTTCCTATTTTTTTGCTTCACCGTAGTGACTGTGACACTTGTGACCATGTGTGACCTGAATGAGATGTTATATGGGCTAGTTGTGTTGAAGAGATAGTAATTACTCGAATTATATTATTTCCTTTTGAGTGTTCGCGTATTTGAAAATTAGCATTTTGTGACTTTTCCTTAATTTTTGATAACCAGTGTATATATATATATATACATATTCATTAACATAGCTTGAGAAGCTGTGTAATCTATTTTTTATGTTTCTTCATTTAGATATATATTTTATCATATAAAAATTAAAGTTTCACACAAACTTTCCGATAGTTTTAGGAAATGCTTCATTACGCGTGATGCATCATTTTTGCCATTGTTTCTACATTAAAATAAGTTTCTTGGAAGCGTAATACTTTTGGAAAAAAATAAATGTAATTTTGCTAACATATTTCCTTCAAGATTTAAATATTTGTTTGATTTCACTTATACTTAATTTTGCATTTTAAACTCATTTAACTGTATGATTATATGTGTGTATATATGCAAAATTCTGACCATCTTTTCTTCTATAATTTGTGCATTTATTCGATGCATGTTTATAGAACACAAAAATATTTCTTCAACTGTCAGCTGTCTACCTAAATAAATTCCAAACATGTAATTTTCCTTTCCTTATACTTTTATATCTATAGACTTGGACGACTAGTAGACATGCATAGTAAACGTAGATGTTTTTAAAAATATTTTTACAACAAAATAATATGTATGTGTATAGTCTAATATTTTCCGAAGGTATGTTTTTTAACAGTTGAATGATACACCAACGTATGCTTGTGAAAGCTTAGCATGGGTACAAGATCATAATATTGTAATTCAAGAACATTTATGTAATGCTTCAACTGTAACTCAAGAATATTTACGTAATGCTTCAGCCACGTAAATATATCTGGAACGTCGAATTGATTTCTAAACAAATTTTAAATATCTTTAAAACTTAATAGAGAAAAAAATTCTTGGAATATTGATTATAAACGTTTGAACTTATTACATGAACACGCTTCTGTACATTACATTATCACGCTTCTGTAAACTTAATATGAATACAATATAGTATTGCCATAAATCAAAAGTGAAACTGCAACGTGTGAAGCATATAAATATATTTGAGTGTTTGGGTGAATTTTTAATCATATTTATAAAAATTTTAAGAACAATAATGGATAGTATTTCATATGAGAAAAAATCTTTTAAAGATATTTTTTTTCAAACATTAAAATACGCATTGAGATAGTTTACTGTACACATACGATTGGTAATTTTGTGTAAAGATACAGCATTTTATCGTTGTGTAAATTTAGTGTAAAATCAATATCAATAGAACATGTTTCTTTTTTCAGTAAATTAAGAAGAACAGTGCAATTTTGAACAATAGAAGTATCTTGGCGTGTCTAATCTGATTTTTAAAGAATTTTATATTATTATATTGGAAATTTGTTGAAAAAATTAACTTCTCAGAGAATGATTTTAAATAAATTATTAAGCTAAAAATTATATTTTGAATCAGTTGACTTAGTTCATCTTTGAATTTTTCCAACAACAAAGACATTAAACTAAACCAATCATTTTGTAATCCTGCGACTTGCATGACTAAATTTACATGTATGTAATTTTTTTAAAAACAAGTTGTTATAATCAGAATTAAACCTGATTATCTATTTTCCAATACAATAATTTCAATTAAGATACAGTGAAGTACGTTTAACACGAAAACGCTTAACATGAAATGTCGGTTAATCGGAAATGATATAGCGGTCCGGAGGTATACTATGCACTTTAATACATGTTTTTTTTTCTTTTAACACGAAACAAAAATCGTTTAACACGAAAAAAATTCGCTTTCGATCTAGTTATTTTGAGTTCCAATTGGTGAATTTTGGTATTTAATCCACTGAATTTTGGGTGAAAATCTGTGAATTTCGTGTTTTTTGTAAATTAGCTTACGTCTTATGAGCACAATGACTGAGAAATCGGTGCGAAAACAAACTGCTATTTCGCTTCAAATAAAGATGAAGCTGCTTAACCCTTTCAGGGACAAGGCATTTCTGATCCAAAAATGCTCAAATAATTAATTCACACCGCAATTTACGAACAATTTATTTGAAAATAATAAAAAGCTTTTCTTCCCGTATATGATCGAAACTGTACTAAAAAAATGCTGATGCCATTTGTCAGTTTGGGAATTAAAATTACATGTTTCCAGGCTACAAACGGCGCACCTGAAAGGGTTAATGCAGTTGATGGAAAAGAAGGGCGAAAACAGAAATCTGCGAAAATTCTACATTATCAACAATAATAAACAAGTTGGAAATTGCTCCTCAAACGTGGCAAATAAGGCGCGTTCGTACTATAACTAGTTTCATAATTATTTTTTGCACCCCATATTGTACTGAATGTATAATTTTTTGCACTTCATAAAGTGCATAGTCTGTAACATCATTAAAATGCACTTTCAATAATTTTTCCCCATTCCCCGTAATGTAACGGAACACTTTTGACTGTCCATGTAATTAAACTATACATCCGATTTTCCTAAAATTTGAAATGGCTCGACAAAATTTTGCAACAATTATATCTTTAAAATTTTAGACCATTCGTAAGGCTGTAACATCATTAAAATGCACTTGCAATAATTTTTTCCATTGGCCGTAATGTAAAGAAAAACTTTTGACAATCCCTGTAATTAAACTATACATCCGATTTTCCTAACATTTGAAATGGCTATATAAAATTTTGCAAAAATCATACATTTAAAATTTCAGACCATTCGGTTGGGTAGTTTTTGCTCTGTTATATGCGGACGGACAGACAGACGGACGGACGGACTGAACGACGACTATAGGTGCTACGTATTTATATAATTACGAACACACCTAAAAACAGGGATCCCATTACGTTAATGTTTCAGTGCAGTGTTTAAGCCAGAGAGAAAGCGTATGAGAACTGCTAAGCACGAAGATTTAGAGAGAGCTATGGTTATTTGGTTCAAACAAGCTAGATCTCAGAATGTTGAAAAAGACACTAAAAAAAAGAAGAGAAATCATATTTTTCTTCCCCAAAAAACAATATATATATATATTTACTTGCTTTTTATTGTAATGGATGGAACATACTAATTGTTTAACAGGATATCGAAATAAAATTTGACGACGTCGAAAATATTTGTGAGTTTTTTTTTCTCTTTTTTACGAATCTTTTAATGCGAATTTCTTTTAACACGAACAAAAATTTCACTCCCCTCAGTTTCGTGTTAAACGTATTTCCCTGTATTCATAATTATCAATTATAAATTTTACATATTGATGGTGCTATTATATATCATTCTACCATTTTTAGAATTAACCAAAATTCAAGGTGAAAACATCTACACATGCATTCTTAATCCTACACTGTAAAAAAAAGTCTGTAAAGTTACTAAAGTTTTTCTAGGAAACTGCTATTCCATGAACTTTTTATGTAACGGCAACAACAAAAATTCCTGTAACAGAGTCTGTTACAGGAATTTTTTTCGCGGCGAGCGGCCCATCTTTGTCCGCAGCTCTTTATACTACTACTCTAGTCCGACTCTTTTGCGGAAGCAAGATACGTAGGTCCCCAGTCACGTCCAGAGTGAAAGACTCTCTAGCGAAAGCGAGGTTGAAATAAAAGAAAAAAAAATCAAAAATTAAAAGCGGACCAATTTAAAAGGGAAATTACACAAGTTAAAGACACCGAAAAGCGGGAAGGGTTGGGCTCGAAGCGATGAAGCTACCGAACGACCCCTTGCTTCTTCTAGCTTATTATTAGTCTCGGTCGGCGGTTGGGGCAACCGCCGCAGTGAGCGGCCTTTCTTCGTCCACAGCCCTTTGTTCTTCTACTCTAGTCCGACTCTTTTGTGGAAACAAGATTCATAGGTCCCCAGCCACGTCCCGAGTAGAAGACTTTCTAGCGAAAGCAACGTTGAAAAAAAGAAAAAAAATCAAAAATTGAAACCGGACAAATTTAAAAGGGAAATTACACAAATTAAAGACACCGAAAAGCGGGAAGGGAGCTCGGGGCGATGAAGCTACCAAACGACTTCGAGCGCATTATTAGGTACATTTACAGTGTATGTATTTCTGAATAAGTAGTTTTATGAAAAATAAGTTTTTAATCTGTGCTATTCAAAATATTTAATCAAGCATTCTTAATAATTTGAAAGTAAATTAAGATTTTTTTACATATGCCGTGCAGTTATCCAAAATTTCAAGTCATATTGACAGCTGCTTGCCTGGTAGTCTGCTTGGTACGGAATATTGAGTAAAAAGCCCATATCTTATAATTAGTTCATTTATAAACTCAGAATTTCCAACAGAATTTAACTTAACTTTGAGTACAGTCTCTTCAATTACATTTGTACAAAAATATAATTTTAAAATTATAATTGTTTATTATACTTTTAATAATATGTGTTTATTTATAAAAAGCCAACTTATTCGGATTTACCCTTACCTTATCGTTGTTGAAAAACCTCTTGTTATGTTAATCTTGCAATAACCGGTGAAGTACAAGTAATAAGTACGCACAGAGTGTTCCGTAAAATAAATATATGATTCAGTAACTGGACATTCAATTATACAAATATATCATTAAAAGTTGTTATGAAAGCTTTAGAAGCCTTTAGTGCACAGAAAAAGCCGCCCGTGTATTTATGTATGTCCAAACCATCCGTGTCTTTAAGGGTTAATATATACCCTAATTACCAACAATATATTTTTAACCTTTTACCCGCCAACGTTCCACAAGTGGAAAATAAACTATGTGGTGCTGTATCATTTTAAGTATTTGTTGAATCTGTTTGAAATTTTTAATATATCTTTTTAAAAGATGTGTTTTAATGGATTAAAAAATATATTTTTTAAATGTTTTGTGGTTTCTGTTTTGGAGCTTGTTGAAATGTAGCAAAAAACGTAAATGTAATAGACTGTGCTTTTTACTCTATCTATAGCTTTAGAATTCAAATGTGAGTGCTGTGATGATTATTATTGTATTGTTTAGTGTTGTTTATTACGTTTTTTGCATAAATGAATGTTTTATCTTATTTCGGTTTTGTTTTATGATCGTTTGAATGCCAATGTTCCACATGTGGAACGTTGGCGGTTCAGAGTACAAAATTGTCTTATTGTTACTTTTTTTAGGATCTTGATTATTTTTACTGGGCTCCCTCGGGCGATTATTTTTTTTATTATTTTCGTACCAGTATTATTAAAGAATAAATTTTATGATATATATCTCTTGCACCTGTTGCCTAAGTGTCTGTGAAATATTTTTGAACCAATAAATGCCAATAAAATCTACAAAAGAATTGCAAAAATAAAAGGGAGGTGATTTTGATTAATATAGAGATGGCAAAGTTGTTTGTGTACGATGGGGTGACAACAGTGTCGTTACTGTTACATAAAATTGTGAAGCTAACACATCTCTAACTCAAAATGGAACATAATATTCTAGAAAATTGAAGCGAGAAGTTTCAATCAAGTAACCTCGATTGATTAGATTCTATAATTAGAATCTGGGTAGTGTAGAATTTTTGGATTATTCGCTTGGAACATATAGTCCAGTACTTCGATGATAAAAATGGTGATGAAATCTGTTTGCAAATGAACTAAATATGGCTGTTTTTACTTGTCATGCAGTAGGTTCAAAGGAAACCCTAAACCATTTGGAGTTTCGTCGTGAAATTGCGACTGTTGCCATAAAAATTGTATTTGATGTTTGAGAAAGGGATTAGAAAGTCCTACTGCTCCAGTAAGTATGGACATTATCACCTCATTCAGTAGCTATTGTTTTCCATCTACTACTCAAGAAGATTCTCAAATCGACAGAAAAACATTAATAAATGGTGTGAATATTATGGAAAGCGTATGCATGAAAAATGTTTTCCGGCCTTTCATAAACATTTTGCTGTTAGTGACTAGTTAACATGTGCCTAAAATAGAAACATTTTTTACTTTTACCTTGTTTTCTTTGTTTTGTTATGTGTGCAGTGCTGGTATGATTTCGAAAGAAAAATTCGCCAAAATGTACAAATGTTATTCGTACCGCCAACGTTCCACAAGTGGAACATACCTGTAACTCCACTTCTATTTTACATAACATCCCAAAATTCGGCATGCAACCTTAGAATTAATCTAAATCGTCTCAAAAAAAAAATTCAAGTTAATTTGACAAGCAGTTCATGGTGCGGTGTGTAAAAGGTTAAAATCATTATCAATAATCCTTTCATACTTCTTCGACGATAGGTACATCCAGCGCTCATCAACTCCTTTGATGAAAACTCGCAAATCGAAATTATAATATCACATTTTTATCATTTCATATACATATTTCTTTTTCTTTTTCAAATCAGATTAGATATTCTTTACTAACATTATGAAGAAAATATTCTTCAGATTTTTTTCAAGATAAATTCTAAAAAGGATTAATAGCTTGTCAGGTGTTATTATCTGTATTAACCGCAGTTTACTCTTATCAGAATGTTAGGAAAGGAACTACCTGAATAACAAAGCTTTTTTTTTTTGTTATGACTAGTGCATATCATATAACTAGTTATAAAATGATATTATCTCTTTTTTTTTAAACAGAGAACTTTTAAATGAAAATATACTCTGAAATAATACATACATCATATGATTTACCATTTTTATTATTCAATATAAATATATCAATACTTTTTCACTGATATTGTGAAAAAAATAATTCCTTGTTATGTAAAATTTTAAGCGAATAATATTCCAAAAATGATTAATAAAATGTCAGACAAGATTACCAGCATGATTTACAAGTTTCGTTTTACGGAATGCTTAATAACTGAATATATATATACATATATACACACACACACACACACATATATATATATAGGGTAACTCTAAGATAGATGGCCATAGTTTTTATAGATTGAAATTAAAATTCTCAGAATGCAAATACAAGAAATCTTTATGCATATTTGAAATTCTTATACATACATTCTTACACATTCTTATACATATCATATTTTGGACAAAATGTGGGAAACAAAATTTAAATTAAAATAGCATCTCTCCTCGGCTTGAAGGAGAGATGGCCATCCAATACAAGAAAGAAAAAAAATTAAGTTAAAATAGCAAAAAATAACACATTTCATGTACTTAAACATGAAAAACAGATAGAAATTTGTAAAGATGCAATTATATCACGGAAAATCAGTGAATGAAATATGAATAAACAAACTTTTAAGTATAATTGTAATCCTTCTCTTTTCGTAAAAACTTTCCACATTTTCGGCAAAGATTTTGATGGTTTGTACACGTTTCATGAAACCACCTCTGGCACCTTATGCATTGTATCCAGTAATCCTTTTTGGTTGTGGTATTATATCCTTCTCTACAACCAACACAGTGATCCTCATCCAATTCTATTACCTCGCAATTCTGTAGAATCTAATAATTTCAAATGTATTTAATTTTCTTCGCTACTGGAAGAGTCATGTTTTTGTTTTTTTCTCACTTTATTTTAGATTTTTCATGGATTTAAGTTTATTTATCAACTTTAATTGTTTCCGGGATGAATGTTTCCGAAGTTTTTCAATATTTTATGAAACAAAAATATATTGTTAGGATCTATTATATTATCGCTATTGATTTATTTATATTAGTTAAAATTTAAGTAATTATATCAAATAATATAATTATAAACATACAAATTACGTAATTATTTAAAAAATAATTATATTTAGTTAAAATCCCCACTCCATATAATTTTGAAATATTGATTATAGGTGGCCATTTCTCCTCGATTTGATATGGCCACCTCTCCTAAAATTGATGGGCAAATTGCCACCCAATTTAAAGCGTCACTCCGCCATTGTACATAGTAGTTTTAGGCTTAAAAGCAAATATTGGATTATATACATGCCTTAAAAGTCCTTATCGTAAAAAGTGCAACATAGGTACTTCAAAATATTCTGATACCTAACTCAACAAAAATATCCAACCACTAAATTAAATAAACATTACCATTACACTTTCTTTTTATAATTGAAAAACACAGCTGCATGTCGCAATGAATGAACATGTTGAACTATTTCTTACGAAGAATGTTTATGCTGAAATCTATGGTATAGTTTTTGAAATATTTAGACTGGCCATCTCTCCTATATGGCCATCTATCCTACAATTACTATATGCATTTTTGTTTTCAATAGTGAACTGTACCGGGATGATACAAAACATATGCAAGGATGATTACCGCTTGAAATGTCGGATAAATAAGCAAATAATAAAAAGTGTACAAATTAAGTACATCTTTTACATATGATTAGTTTTGTAAAGAATTATACATTTAAAATACAAAATTTACTTTTTTATATTATCCTACTTTCGTATAACATTATTAAAAAGTATTACCCTCCGTCCAATTAGGGGATTAAAATAATCAAATTCTTTTGCAAACGAAACTTGGCGATTTATGATATTTCGATTTGTCCTTTTTTTTTCTTTTGAGAGTTGTCCGGCTCCAAGATCGCACCAGCGTTTCTATCGAGAACCGAAAATTGCATCATGCTTAAAAAGCTATACAGTGAAATACGTTTTACACGAAACTGCGGGGACCGAAATTTTTTTCGTGTTAAAAGAATTTCGCTTACGTAAAAAAAGAACAAAACATACAAATATTTTCGACGTCGTCAAATTTTATTACGATTTTCTGTTAAATTACTAGTAAGTTGCATCCGTTAGGATATAATAGGAAGTAAAAAAAAATGTTGTTTTTTTTTGGGGGGGTGGGGGGGAATTCTGATATCTTTATTTTAAGTGTCTTTTTCAGCATTCTGAGATCTAGCTTGTTTGAACCAAATAAGCAAAGCTGTCTCTAAATCTTTGTGCATAGCAGTTTTCATACATTTTCTCTCTGGCTTAAAAATACTTGCTCAAACATTAACGTAATGGGATCCATATTTTTTATTATTGTTGATAAAGTAGCATTGGCAATGGCTCTTTGCAGATTTCTGTTTTCGTCCTTTTCATCAACTACATTAAGCAGCTTCATCTTCATTTAAAACTAAACAGCAGAGTTTGTTTTCTCACCGATTTCTCAGCCATTGTACTAATAAAACATGAGCTAATAAAAAACGCTAAATTTGCTGATCCACCCAAAATTCAGTGGTTTTAATGCGAGATTCACCAATTTCAACTCAAACTAACTAGATCGAAAGGAAATTTGTTTCGTGTTAAAAGAAAAAAAAATATTAAATTGCATAGTATACTTTCCGAACCGCTATATCATTTCGTGTTAACCGATTTTTCATGTTAAGCGTTTTCGTGTTAAACGTATTTCTCTGTAGTTAAAACGTCGTATTCGTAACCCTTTTCTTTATAGCATTTTCAAACACTGTATTTTTAATTACGCGCAAAAAAATATGAATGAGTAAAAGCATCATAATTGAATTTTAAAATGAATCATGTAGGACTATATGGATCACTCGTAGTATATGAATCACTTCATCTGGATTTCGAAAACTACGGTGCGCGAGCTTCTCGATACTGGTACGCGAAATTCCTATTATGAATGCAGTGGAATTATGTAACAACTTTCCGGATTTTCACGCTGTAATCCAGAGACATTTTACAATGAAGTGATTGGATTAAAAACAATATAGATATTATAAGCTAATAAAAAAGTCTATTAGTATGTTGCAACGCGCAAATATTTAACATTAAAGGATTGTACATATATAACGTTATCATTTTAGGGGCAGTGTGGGTCTGCGACCTGATATCGTAAGTTATCTCTAGAAAGCGGGGGTTTGTCTTTAGATACCACTTACGATTCAGTTAAAATTTTCTTTTTTTGTTAACTTTTTCTTTACATCGGAAAATACAAAGTTCTAAAACTCTTAAATGATTATAAAATCATTTCATTCCAAAATATGGAATATCCCAACGCTCGGCATTCCTGTTCTTCTCCCATATGCACATCTAATGCGTTGTTAGAGAAACCTGGTTCGGAAAGATACATGTTATTTTTACTAAAAAAAAAATGGTGAAGAATGTTATCCACCTGTTATGTTGAAATAAAGTTCTGCTTATCCCTTCCTCGTGCAGAAGGCAAGCGCAAGAAATCGATATTGCTGTTTAATGAATTATGTAACTATTGAATACATTTAGTTATTGTTTGTTCAAAGTGTTATTTAATATAAAGTTACTTCATATATAATATATTTTATTATCTTCTTCTCTTCAGTAAAGTGTGCAAACAATAAAAGTATAACCATATCTGTCTATCATTGCAAACATATAAAAAAGAAAACGAAAGGGAAAAAAAATAGACAGTGATAATTATATTATTAGGAAGGGGGTGGGTTGAGGATTGATAACGTATGATATTGTAAGTGGGAAGAGGGCCCAAATTTGATAAAAACTTGATAACGTTATATATGTATAGTCCCTAACAGAATATTATAATTCTAAAACATTCACTACACATTTTTCTCATTTAAGCAAATTTCGTGTTTTTTACATAGTAAATCTTCAGCATTATTCTCTCAATTTTTGACATTTTTATCGAAAAAATATACGCGAACACGACTGTATAATTGTAAAAGGTCTGTAAGGAATAAACTAAATATTTGAAACAATTCACTGAATAAACATTCTCACATTAAAGATGTTAAACCGAACACCCTTATAAATCTACATTTCAAATTTCAATTCAAATTTAAAAAGAAATGTAATATTCTTCGGTGATGAATTCTGTATGAGCCACTCCTATCTTGGTATCTCCATGGAAATAGCTTCAAATAAAATGCAAAATATTTTTTTCTTTAGAAAAAGTCTCATACATATTAAAAACGTTTCTCTATTCAATTGCAAACAGTGAAATTAAAAAAAAAATCAATTTCAGAAACTGTTCTATGGTCTTATAATTTGGAAAAAAAAAGATTAAAATTTAAATGTAATTGAAGAATTTATATTTACAATCTTTATGAATTTATTTCATAATTGAATCGGCATGTCTGTTAAAAAAAAAAAAAAAAAAAAAAAAAAAAAGGAAAATAAATTAACTTTAGCTACAAAACGTCCTTTCTTATATTTAATTAAATTCTGGGAGATCATATTGCTACCATACTTTTCCATATTTAATAACATTAAAATAAATGTTGTAATATTTTTAGACAATTTCAAAATCTATATTATACTATATTTATTATTAATTTAGTCATTAATAAACGGAAAATAAATGTATGCAGTAAATGATTTTGTAATTTAATAAACAGATGTAAATTTAACATTCTAAAAAAATAATAAAAAAAAACATTATTGTATTAAAGGTATATATAAATATTATACAGACATACATACAATAAATACAATAAACCCAAGTGAAGTGAAAAATTAGCCAGAGCCACGAATCGAACCCGAGACCACAGTATTATTCGATTCCTGGCTCTGGCTAATTTTGCACTCCAGTTGAATTTTATTGTATTTATTGTATATATGCCTGTATAATATTTATACCTGGTGTCCTAAAAAGGACTGACTGATTTAAAATTCAGTAACTTGCAAAAGGTGACAGATATTTAAAAAATTCTTGCAGGAGGGTTATGCATGAGGTCAAAAGTTTTTTTTACAGTGATTTTCAATTTTAGTTCGAATTACAAGCAATAGAAGCACTGCGATCAATAGACGCCAAATTCAGGCTCGGTGAATGGTCCTTCGGAACCCACTCAATACATTTTAATCTCCTTTTTACGCATGGAAGAAGAGATAGGCCAAAAAATCGAGCATGTATTTAGATCCTGTTGCTTAAAGCGCCATCTATTGTTTGTAATTCGAACTAAAATCGAAAACCACAGTAAAAAAAAAAACAACTTTTGACCTTATGCATAACCCTCCTGCAAGAATTTTTTAAATATCTGTCACCGTTTGCAAGTTACTGAATTTTAAAATAAGTCTGTCCTTTTTAGGACACCCGGTATATACCTTTAACTGTTGAATGCAGGCGTTATTTATGTGTGTATGTGTATTTTAATATGTATTGTAGTATGTGTGTTTTATTATATATATCGTACATTATTGTATTGTTTTACTGATAATTTGAAATTATGCTAGTTATTTTACGGACACATACATTCAAAGCGAGTTATTGTAATCGTGATAAAACTTGATTATAGGTGTTTTGGTGCAGGTTCCGTGCATCCGCTTTCGCAATTTCTAAAATGAGCGTGTATTTCGTGTACAGAAATCCCTTAACATTCACGAAGTTAGGTTCGCGAAACCTCCACGAATGACAATCGAGAATGTTGAAATTATCTCGCGTGCATAAACGGCGGTTTTGTTTTGTGATTTTTTTTTAAATGGAAAAATGCAATTGAAACGTAAAAATATAATTATTAAGCAATAAAAAGTACAAACTGCAAATGAATTTGATTAATTATAAACATACTGTACAAATTTAAATTACTAGTTGGTGGGTAAAACAATTTATTCATATACGATTATTTTTTCTAAAACAGATCTTTTGTTTGTGAATTTCCATATAAGGAAATGCCGCGGGTCTCTTTTTCTCTTTTATGCGCTTCTCTGTCGGTTTTTCCGAATTTCCAATCCCAAAAAAGCATTTTTTTGTATTGCTGAAAATTAATATATGTTCTATTCTGAATTGGAAAATGTAAAATATTTTCGTTTGTAAGCAATTTTTGTTTGACCAGTGGTAAAAAGAAAAAGAAATGTCACTGAACCCCAGTTTTTCCTGCAATGCACTCAAGTTTAAAATTTTAAAAAATAGTCTGAAACTATATTTATCAAATATATTTGAAGTATATGCACAAAGTTGGGAACCTTTTGCCAAATTTGGTAAAATATTGCAAACATTAATTTTCTGAACACATTTTTACATAAAAGCTCATATCCTCGTCTTCACCTTCTGATCCACTAGAATATGAAAAACTTTCATCACTTGATAAGTAATTTGTACCCGATCAGAAACATTTTAATACAAATCATTCTTTTGTACGGTGTTAATGAATAAGCATATGAATTGTTCTTATGAACCCCTTCTCTGTAGGGGTTTTTTCTTCGAATTTCCAATGACAAAAAAGCATTTTTTTTCATTGCTGAAAATTAATATATGTTCTATCCTGAATTGGAAAATGTAAAATATTTTCGTTTGTAAACAATTTTTGTTTGACCAGTGGTTAAAAAAAAAAAAATAATAATAGTGTCACTGAATCCTAGATTTTCCTGCAATGCTCTCAAGTTTAAAATAAAAACAATAGTCTGAAACTATATTTATCAAATCTATTTGAAGTATAAACACAAAGTGGGCAAAATTTCTCCAAATTTGGCAAAATCTAGCCAGCATTGATTTTCTGAATACCTTTTTACATAAAATTTACACGCATAAAATATTTTCTCATAAAAAGCGAGCTAATTAATTATCTCTCATCAATGTGAAACTATTTTTTTTTTATATTACTTACCTATTTTTTTATTTACTTGTATTGATGACTTTTAAGTTGTGTTTAATTCTTATATCATATTTATAAATGCTGTTTTGGTGAGGCCTACCCATGTCTATGAAGGTTAGAGTCGCAATAAATCTAGAGATCCTACCTACACAACTTCCAGGTTGTGTAATATTAGATAAATATCTGCATAAAAAGAATTATTAAAAACTATTATATGTAGGTATTACATAAGTCAGAGCTCTCATCTTCTGACTGAGGGATATTATATTCACTTCCCTCATAAGAATCACTCTCTGAATCTACCATATAAGCCATTTTGACATGGAACAATAACTAACGAAAGCCGATATTACAGCAAATTCGAAAATAATAGAACTAGTTGCCCTCTCTTGCACTATGCAGAAATACAAAAAAAAAAAAAAAAAAAAAAAAAAAATCCCAGAATATACCGACGTGCAAATTGTGACAAATTCACTTTCAAAATAAAAATTTTCTTCTTTAAATCGGCGTCACATGACATGCGCCGCCGACCGTACCTGAAGTAAAACGCCGAACATGTGACATGCGAGGCCGACGAAGAAGGGATTAAATTTAAGGATCATCACCAGTTAAGATTAATTCTATTGCTTTATTAACAATTGTTGTTGAAGCTTTAAAATTTCTCATACAAATTTGGCAGAAAAAATTCACTTGCAACAAAAATTTTGAATTTTAGAAAATTTAGATTTTTTTTTTTTAGCATCAAATTACGTTT
This sequence comes from Maratus speciosus, assembly GCA_963932465.1. Lineage (NCBI taxonomy): Eukaryota > Metazoa > Arthropoda > Arachnida > Araneae > Salticidae > Maratus > Maratus speciosus. The sequence goes on along the minus strand of OZ010799.1, from coordinate 356,590,238 downwards.
TGGGTTTCCTGGAATCACTATATTTTGCCTCAATATAAGGGTTGAAAACCTTGGTACTTAGGATATACAGTACAATGCAGCTGTCCAATGTCAAATAGTTTGTGAAATTTGTAAAACAAATCAAATTTACTTTGTAAAAAAGAAAAATACATTCTTTTATAAAACAAAATTCGTGAATAATCAAGTTAAGTATTCTCGAATGCTGAAATGTTACTCATTTCTTATTTTGCGAATAATTAAAACTCGCGAATGTTAAATCCGCGATTATTAAGGAATTACTGTATATTAGGCTCTTTAAAATCTAGTTAAAAACTTTATTCTTCACAAAAAAGCCAAACATAGGGAAAAACAGTGTGAAAATTGCAGCTAAAAAATGAAAGTCATGTGATATAAAATTTCCAAGCTGATATCATGATTCTTTTTTAACATTTTGTACACACATGTAAGTCGAGTGCCTACGTATATGTTGATAAATATCCTTTTCTCTTGTAGAAAATATTAAAATTCTTAACTTTATTTTTTTATTTTTTTTTAATTATGCATGATGGGTTTGGCTGACAACTTTTCATATTTTGCAGAAATTTCTAAGCACCAAACTCTATAGTTAAAATCTAAAGTTTAAAATTGTTACTAACGTAAACATTTTATGCATTTTCTTTTTATATTTTAATTGTTAAATTGGGAGCTAAGCCGAAGGTGGGAGGAGCAAAAATATTAAAAATATATTTTGGTAGGTTACATATTTTAGGTAGCTTTCATTACAAAAAGCTACCTATTGCAGCTGTTCGGAGGAAAGCGATTTCAAAAAAATTTGGTATATTTTCATCGATCAGTACCCCCAGACCCCGAAACCACCCTCTGTTCAAAAGTTGATATATATATATCCATATATATATATATATATATATATATATATATATATATATCCATATATATATATATATATATATCCATATATATATATATATATATATATCCATATATATATATATATATATATATATATATATATCTGACCTTTGTCACACTGTAACTCTCGTAATTATGAACCGATTTCGATGTAATTCGGTGTGTACATAGTACATACCAATGTCTCGACCGAGTTCGTTGGCCAGCTTCATCCGCCGTTTTGTTTCCAAATTGCGGACATTTAAAATTTTTAAAAAAATTTTTAATTTGAAATGTGGTAACAAAAAATTAAAAATGGAAAAATATTTTTTTCTTATGTATTTGACCTTTATATAAAGATTCCGGAGCAGTTTTGTTTCGTCTATATCTTAAAAAATGGCTGAGTTATAGCATTTTGAATTTCTAGCGTGGCTGACATTTTGAAACGTCCTGAATTTTGTCACGCGATAAAAGGCGTATTTATGAACCGATTTCGATGTAATTCGGTGTGTACATAGTACAGACCAATGTCTCGACCGAGTTCGTTGGCAAGCTTCATCCGCCATTTTGTTTCAAAATGGCGGCCATTTAAAATTTTTAAAAAATTTTAAAATTTGAAATGTGGTACCAAAAAATTGAAAATGGAAAACTTTTTTTCTCTTATGTATTTGACCTTTATACAAAGATTCCGGAGCAGTTTTGTTTCGTCTATATCTTAAAAAATGGCTGAGTTATAGCATTTTGAATTTCTAGCGTGGCTGACATTTTGAAACGTCCTGAATTTTGTCACGCGATAAAAGGCGTATTTATAAACCGATTTCGATGTAATTCGGTGTGTACATAGTACATACCAATGTCTCGACCGACTTCGTTGGCAAGCTTCATCCGCCATTTTGTTTCAAAATGGCGGCCATTTAAATTTTTAAAAAATTTTAAAATTTGAAATGTGGTACCAAAAAATTGAAAATGGAAAACTTTTTTTCTCTTATGTATTTGACCTTTATACAAAGATTTCGGAGCGGTTTTTGTTTCGTCTATATCTTAAAAAATGACTGAGTTATAGCATTTTGAATTTCTAGCGTGGCTGACATTTTGAAACGTCCTGAATTTTGTCACGCGATAAAAGGCGTATTTATGAACCGATTTGGATGTAACTTCGTTTATATATAGTACATACCAATGTCTCGACCGAGTTCGTTGACCAGCTTCATCCGCCATCTTGTTTAAAAATGGCGGCCATTTAAATTTTTAAGAAAAATTTAAATTTGAAATGTGGTACCAAAAAATTGAAAATTGAAAAATATTTTTTCTTATGTGTTTGAACTTGATAAGAAGATTCGGGAGCAGTTTTTGTTTCGTCTATATCTTAAAAAATGGCTGAGTTATAGCATTTTGAATTTCTAGCGTGGCCGACATTTTGAAACGTCCTGATTTTTGTCACGTGATAACAGGCGTATTTATGAATTGATTTGGATGTACCTTGGTGTGTACATAGTACATACAAATATCTCGACCGAGTTCGTTGGCTAGCTTCATCCGCCATCTTGTTTCAAAATGGCGACCATTTAAAAAAATTTTAAAAATAAAAAAATTAAAATGAGACAGCAAAAAATTGGAAAATTAAAAAGATTTTTTTTGTATCTGTTTGACCTTAATACAAAAATTCCGGAACAGTTTTTGTTTCGTCTATATCTAAAAAAATGGTTGAGTAATAGCATTTTGAATTTCTATTGTGGCTGACATTTTAAAATGACCTGATTTTTGTCACGCGATAACAGGCGTATTTATGAACCGATTTGGATGTAACTTGGTCTGTACATAGTACATATCAATGTCACGACCGAGTTAGTTGGCCAGTTTCATTCGCCATCTTGTTTCAAAAGAGTTGCCATTAAAAAAATTAAATTTAAAATTTAAAATGAGGTATTAAAAAATTGGAAAATGAAAAAGATTTTTTTTTATGCGTTTGGCCTTGATACAAAGATTCCGTAGCAGTTTCTGTTTCTAAAAATTTGTTCTTTTGTTTATATCTTAAAAAAAAGGTTGAATTATAGCACTTTGAATTTCTAGCATGGTTAACATTTTGAAACGATCTTGTATTTGTCACACGATAACACACGTATTCGCCTATTTCGATGTAAGATAGCATGTGGATAGTATACATCAATATCTCGACCAAGTTCGCTGGCCAGATTCATCAGCCATCTTGTTTCAAAATGGCGGCCTTTAAATTAAAAATATATATATATATATTTAAAGTGAGGTGCAAAAAAAATTAGAAATTGAAAAAGGTTTCTTTCTTAAGTATTTGACCTTGATATAAGGATTCAGGAGCATTTTTTGTTTGTCTTTGCCTTAAAAAATGGCTCGGATATAGCAGTTTCAATTTCTATTGTGGGTGACATTTTGAAAAATCTGATTTTTTGCATGCGACAGCACTCGTATATATCAACCGATTCCGATGTGAGTGAGCATGTGCACAGAGCAATTACTAAGGTCTCGACTAAGTTCACTGGTTAGCCTCATCCACCATGTTGTCTTAAAATGGCAGGCACTTTAAAAAATCGCCGAATTTGGCAGCCAAATATCAGTTACTTTAAAGAAAAGCAACTTGAATAAAGCTGACTAATTTCGCGAAATTCTCATTCATTATATTGATAAAAATTAGTATTGAATCTCCTATATTCGGTTTCCACTAAATTGGGCTTCGTGTGTTTGAATGATATAAGTTGGCTTTTTTAAATTAAGGAATATGAGAGCTACCTCTTCCTCCTGGCACTGGCCGGAAGGACTTTTTAAAACTATGTTTGATCATCTCACCATCTAAAGAGCTTTGAGCTAATTTTTCTGATTGTCGTTGTTGTAGATTATTATTTGTTATTATGTTTAATCTTTAAAAGATAAATTTGGCATCTTGTTATTACACCCACTTTTCATAAAAATACTTCATAATTCTCATCTCAGCTTAAATTATTTCTTTCAGCGTATCGCATTATACTGCAAGAATATTTACCAAAAATCATCACATTTAAATCGTGATCAAGACTTTCATTCAATTTTTATTTAAATTTTCATTTGGATAAAGATAATAATTTAATAATTAGAATAAGTTTGAGTAAATAATTTATATAAGTAAAAGAAAAATGTAAATACGAATTTAACATTGTATATTTATAAGAAAACTTATTCCTTGAAGTCTAAGAAAATATTAATTCATTTTACTTGCAATATCACAGTAAATGTCGATGCGATATTTACCTTAGTTTTACTTCCTGCTGTGTCACATTCTCAATTTCCAATTCTCTTTTATTTTGATAGGTTTGCAAAACTAAAACTTGTCTTCAATTAAAATGTTTATTTACTTTAAGTGTGTCAGAAAATTGTATTATTTAACCGAAATCGAAATATACAATGTATGTGAAAATAAATGTAAACCAGCTATTGTACCAAAATCATTTATACAACAAAAATAAAAAAAAAAACACCTTTTTTTAACAGATTATGGGACGCTTTACAAAACTATCAGAATATTGATTTAAAATATCATATTTTTATGAAGTGATGGGAAGTATCTAAGTAAACAATTTAGAAAACCTTTAAAACAACTGAAAATCCATTTTTTTTAATTATCGCCTCTAGACGCTAATATGCTTGAAATCTTTTATGCAGTCCTGTATATATGATCGACAATATTTTGTGCGTACCACGTGATATAAAAAAAAATTATTTCGTCTCCAAAATTCAGAATACTATTGAAAACGAACGGCCATCAATTACCATCGATAAATGACAAAGTATCCGAATGAAGCTCTAAATATAATTTATTTTCCTGTTATATATAAACTCATATACATATATATGACTATAATTATATGACCCATACACATTATAGTGTACTAAAATATAGTTTATCTCACAGTGTTGTAAGCGATTTTAAAGCACACGTTAAAAATCTCCATAGATTGTGTATAATTATATTATTTTTCATTAATGCATATGAATTTCGTGATAGTCAAACATATGTACGAATGTTATAAGCCGTTAATGTTATTAGAAAGACAGAAGAACCGAGACAAACAAAGAAGAAAAAAAACCCTTTTAACTATGTTGAAAAATGTTAAAAATCCTGATACCGGTGTTATTTCATTTGAAAGAATATTTCATTTCAAAATATGAATGCCATTTTTAACAAGTATTTTAATGATAGTATAAAATATAATTTGTGATATATTTCTTGTTAAAAGAATTAATGTAAACACATATTTTACCTTTCATACAAATATATAGATAAAAGATTAATTCCCAGTACATTTCAACCAATATTTATTCATTTACTTGAAATTCAATGATGGATTTAAATGTTATTTGACATTAGATAAATTTTAGTTAAAGGTGTAGTCTTTTAGAATATCATTTTTTTTTTTTTATTGTGAAATATTTACAAATCTAATTTGTGTTGAACTTTTAAAAAATATATATTTAATCCGGATTTGTTAGATAAAAGCAAATATTTTAATTGTTTGGCAATGTTTTTTACACATTCGGTTTAAAAATTTATTAAAATCACGACTACGCAAAGTATCGGTATGTATATTTATATTTCATTGCTTTTTGTAGGAGGAATTTGAATATGGGAAACTGGAGACTAAATGAATTGGTTTTACATTTTATACTGTAGACAATGTAATTAATATATATATATTTTTTTCTAGACAGACAAATGCTGTCGGTAGTTTTACATTAATGGATGAAAAATATTAGCCACAATTAAATTAATATCTGTCTAAATTTAAAATTTCATATACTCTGGATTTGTCAAAAAATAACAAAGCCTTTAAATCTGTGGCAATATTTTTACACACATATTTAAACCTTTATAAGAAAACAAAAACAACACATCATGCAAAGTATTGACATGTATAAGTACATTGGTATCTGAGAACATTTTACGGGAGGATTTAGAACCTGGGAGACTGTGTCTAATTAAGCTTCTTTTACATTTAATAGAATATAGATAATGTAATGTATAAAATTTCTAGGCTGCTTTTTTTAGTCAGTGAACTGATTTATGATCTTTTCTAAAATTGGATATAAATATTAGCCACAGCTTAATTCATAATACTAGAAAGCTTTTGAGTCTATCCCATTTAATATCTGGTCTTATGAAACATGGCAACAAACTTACTTGGACACATAAAAACAAAATTTTATACCACCAGCTTCGCATTTAGAGATCAATTGAAAAAATACAGCAAAAGGCACTATTCTATATTATATGCTGTAATGTAATTAGAAAATTTAACAAAAAATGTTTCTCGCAATGTGATATACTCATTGTCTAATGATGACGAAACGGTTCACATATCAAGAAAGTCAAGCTGAATATAATTTATCGATATACAAGTGTAAAGTATTAACTTAAAAAAAAATTATGTCAATTTACGTGTAAATTATTTTCATCAGGGATATTTATGAACAAATTTGGGTTTTATTTCCTAACATATTTTGCTACTTTGGAATTATTTAACGTTATTGCTTCTCATACAAATAATCTGGATATAAAAAGAGCCTTTTTGCAAAACTTATACTTCCTAATTTCTTGAAAAATCGAAGATATAAAATATTTTGTTAAAATTTAATAATCAACTTTGTCACAAAGATATTGTTTACAAAATAACAAATCAATTATGTAGTTGAAAATTAATTGTGTATTTTGTCTCCCATCTTAAATCTTATGTAAGGATAAACTTAAACTGATTTTAATTTCATATAATTTTATATCTGTATGCTTGTGGATAATAGGCTATTGTTACTAATCATAAATATCTCCTAACTTGGCAAATTGTTATATCGGCACTTGGAAAATGTCCCATTTGACGCTATTCAGATATGTTACATTATTCGCTATACGAATTTGTGTTACATTTAGGATTATTGTAAATTAACTATTTATCACTAATACAATATATAGATTGAAAATAAATCGCAGTTACTAAAAGCTTAATATTCAATCCTATTATTGTTAAAAACAGAGTCAATAATATACTAAACAAGTCTTTGTAAAATATGTAAAAACTACAATAATGATTAGGAAAGTCTTGCATCTTATTTTTAAACCAGTTAATAGAAAAATATATACTTTTATAATGATGATGCTGCTATCGATTGATGAAATAGAGAATATTTGTCAGATTTGACGCAAAAATTCTTTTATCTCGCTAGCTAAAATGTTCCATTTACCCAGTCTTTCCCAGTTGTTCAATAATTTGCTGAAATGTCGGGACCACAAAAATAAAAAATGTTATCATAGAAACATCAGGTCACAAGCCACGTATTTAGTCAAAAACTAAATGTTTCTGTCTAACCACAGTCTTGATTTCATTACTAACTCTCATAAACTGTACTAGGGAAGTGCATGCTGGGAATCTACAAAACTGGTCTAAATTTGAAGAGTCCACTTTTTGTCGTCAATCAGACATTGATAAATTTTAAATGAACATTATGATTAGCTTAGTTATCGAAAGAAAATTTGTCTTCCAGAATTTGAAATTTTCGACTTTCCATAATTTCACTTCAGCTATAATATTTTTAAGCATTTCAAACACTATGATTAAAGAGCAGTTAATGTTTTTCGGGAATACGTATCAAAATTAGACAAATATGCAATGGAATATTCTGCTTTGGCACCAATTGTTTAGAGTTTTAATGCATTGGCAATGATAGGAAGTGTCCAGAATAACCTTATAATAATGATAAATACTATAGGTTGGAAGGAAACATTATTTTGCTTTCATTGAAACATATTTGTATGGTTTCTTCTAGATACAATCATGTGAGATTTGTGGTCATTACATCAAGAAAAAAACCATCCAAATAAATCTCAATGAAAGTATACTATTCAGTCATTATAAGAAAAACCACACAGATTGTAACACGTACAAAACTCAGGATGTAATGATGCAGAACCATTTAACTTACCAAAATTATGGCTCGAATTACTCCATGGTTACGAATATGGAAATAAACATCCTAGGTAAAATAACAATTAACGTGCGTGATGTGAAACAGTACTTGAAAAATTGAATTATGGCTTTTAAGATTATTACATCATAGCCCGTGCCATTTTGGGATATTCTAATTTATTTGTTTTGAAAATGGCTTAGATACAGCCGAAACATGTACACAGACTAATAAAAATATTTTTACTGATTTTAAATTTTTCATCATCCGTCTTTAAATTTTTCATCATCCCGTACTAGCCGGGGGTGACCGAGCTATTCTCGGTCAAAATTAAGTTTGTGTTCAACTCGATATAATATTCTCACTGTATCATTCTCTCTGTATTATTGCTATAAAGCATATTATTTATAACAGTATTATTTACAGAAACAATCAATGTGAAAACTATCTATGTATGTACATGTTTATAAATTTTATATTATTTACACATTTACAACTAAAGGACATCAATTCAAATCACATTTTTAGCTCGATTCTGATTGGTTTAACCATGCATTTCGATTCCTATTAAGAGTGTCTACAAAATTTCTTCACATTCTGAAAGCAAGTTTTTTTTTCTAATTTTGACAAATTTTGCGACATTCTTTCATTTGGCGCCAAGTGTGTGTTTTGCATTTGTAATCTTGAAAGTTGATTTTTCGGCCAAATGTGGCCAACATTTTGTCAAATATTGCATTCTTGTTGGCTGTTGACAACTTCTCGGCTTCGTGACCCTGACTCGTAGTTACCCAAAATGACCCAATAATCGAAATTTCTCGACCATGTGATCTAGCCCAATGGTTTTCTCGTGCTCGAAAATATATTATACAAAATTTTGCCAGTATCGTTTAAGTGGTTTTGCTATACAATTAGCTTGACCCGCACCCATAGAGACCCAAATAGACCGACTAATCGAATTTTCTCGAACATGCGACTTAACCTTCTTGGTCTTCTCGAGTTCGAAAAAGATGGAATACAAAATTTAATTAAATTCGTTAGAGCTATTTTCTGGATAAAATTTGTTTACCCCGTAGTGACCCAAAACTGACCCACTAATTGAAATTTCTCGAACATGTGATCTAGCTCAGTGATAATCTCGTACCCGAAATGGTACAATGTAATTTTTTCTCAATATCGTTTGAGCCATTTTTTAGATACAATTAGCTTGCCTGGACCCTTAGTGACCCCCTAATCGAAATTCCTCGAACATGTAACCTAGTCCAATGAACTTCTCGTGCCCTGAAACGATATAACGCAAAATTAAATCAAAATTGTTTGAGCCGTTTTTTAGATAAATTTAGCTTGACCCGTAGTAACCCAAAAATGACTCAGTTATGGAAATTTCTCAAACATACGATCTAGCCCAGTGGATCCCAAACCTTTTGACTCGCGGAGCCCTTTTTAGAATGAATTTCTATGGCGGAGCCCCTGAACCCTAACGTGCCCTATGTTACAAGGTAAGGTTTTTTAAGTGCATTCCTACTGAGTACAGGGAGTGGGAATGAATAGTAATCTAAACAATTGTGCATTGTCCCAGAAATAAAATTTTATTTTGAAACTTTCACCGGAACACTGGATTTATTTTCAATTACCATCAATACAGATGGAATTGTCAATAGTTTACATACATAAAAAACCTCCAAAACTCAGAAAGACGAAACCTTTTACATTATTAGAGTGACGAACATTAACGCATAAACTGATATATCTTAGTTAGCAATTTTTATTAGAACATCACGAGACCACCAAGTTAAAGTAGTAGTACTACTACATAGTATGTGCTGCCATCAGGTGCAAACCTATTAAATACATTGCATGCCCCTTTTTTTTAAAATAAACAAGAGAGTTATGAAGGCAATGGATATTTAAAAAGTATTAAAAATTATAAATCATTTAAAAGTTCTAAATTTAACATAGTTTAGTTTAGTTGTCTCTATAGCATTGAGGTTTTACAATTGTTCTTGAAGATTTCCGTAGAGGCACTTGAGGCAACACCGTTTGTAACTTAGCTGTTTTATTATCTATTGTATCTATTGTATCTGAATCTGTAGTTGCTGGATAAAAATCTTCTACTGATCTCACAGATTGACTTAATTCGGATTTATCAGGACGGATGTAAAATCTGTTTCTTCTGTAAATATTACCATCTATCCCTTTAATAATGTAGGATCGAGGTTGAGGACCAACCTGAATGACAGTTCCTTGCTTCCATGGTTCGTTCATCTTTTGGCGAAACCAAACTCTTGCCTTATATTTCAAATTTGAGAGTTGTGCACTATGCTTGTTAGCATATATATTTTGAATCATCTGTCGCTTCTCTAAAGACTCCTTTGCTTCAGCTAACGGAAAATTTGGCCAAAGTTTTTCTGGATGAAATGGCAAAGAGACCCCAGTCGTCTGCCCATTAATAGTTCCGCTGGAGAGGGGAGATCTTGAGATGGTTGAATACGATAGTCTAATAAGACCATATATAGATTTTTCCATCCTGCAATGCATTAATTAGAGATTTTTTTATTGTTTGCACGGCTATTTCAGCTTAACCGTTAGCTCTAGGAAAGTATGGTGATGTGAGGTTATGTTCCCCATTCCATTCTTTAAAAAAAAAATTTCACTTCCTCTGAATTGAATGGTGGTCCTCCATCGCTGACCAACTCCTCTGGAATTTCATGTCTTGCAAAAATAGATTTGAAGGCAATTATGACATTTGGTGCATTATTATTCTTAACTATTTGTACTTCAACATATTTTGAGAAATAATCAATTAATAACAGATATTGCTGGCCTTTTAGATAAAAAAAATCACAACCAACCTTTTGCCAGGTCTTCTCTGGAACAGCTTGATCAAGCAAAACTTCTTTTTGATCGTTACGCCGATGCTGATGGCAAGTTTTACATTTCTCAATAAAAGTTTCAATGTCACAGTTTTGATGGCCAATAAAAATATTCTCTTGCTTTCGTTTTACAAGCCATTATACCCCGATGTGTTAAATGCAACTTTTGTAATATTTCTGCTCTTGCGACCTTTGGCACAGCAAGTTTTTAACCGCGACAAATTATACCTTCATCTGTACAGTACAATTCTTCTTTACAATGCCAACAGGGCTTAGCGAAATTTCGTGTATTTTTTCTTTCAGGCCAACCATTTTGTATGTGGTATAAAACATCTTGCAATTCATTGTCATTGGTCGTAAATGTTGCATATTATTTCCACTTGTTTACTGATGCATGAGATAGTAGATTTATTTTAACACTTGTGTCTGATTCTTCCTCATCGGCAAAATATTCTTTGACTAACTGAGCGCGAGAAAGTGTATCGGCTATCACAAGAAGCTTTCCAGGGACATATTCAAGCTTGTAATCATACCTATTAAGCCTGAGAAGCATACGTTGAAGTCTCGGTGATATGGCATCATACTGCTTTTTGCTTAATCCCAACAATGGCTTGTGGTCTGTCTGCACTTTAACTGGTCTTCCATATGTATAATAATTGAAATGTGCAAGGCCAAAAATTACAGCGAGTAACTCTTTCTCGATTTGAGCATACCGTTGCTGTGTTTCAGTTAATGATGCAGAACCATTTGCAACTGGTTTATTATCTTGCAGTAAAACAGCTCCCTAGCCATAACGGCTGGCATCCACTGAAACGGTTACAGCTTTGTCTTTATCAAAATACTGTAAACATGGAGCTTGTACTAAAGTTCCTTTTATTAGTTCAAAGTCCCGTTGAACATTTTCATCCCACAACCACTGTGTATCCTGTTTCAAAAGCTGTCTCAATGAATGGGTTAGATTTGAGAGATGAGGCGTAAATTTAGCTAAGTGTGTTATCATGCCAAGAAACCTTTGCAACTCCTCTCGATTCTTTGGCGCAGGAAATTCAGTTATAGCCATTATCTTTTTAGGATCTGGTTTTATTCCTTTGTCAGATAATATGTGGCCCAAGTAATTCACAGAAGATTTTGACAACTGGGTCTGGGCAAGGTTAAATTTTAGATTTGCTTCTCTAGCACGTGTTAAAACTTTATGTAGTAACTGGCAGTGATTTTCAATAGAAGATGTTCCAAGGGCTAGATAATCAAAGTAAGGGTTTACTTCAGGCATATCTTCAAACGTGTTCTCCATAGCCATCTGAAACTCTTCTGCAGCATTATTAAGCCCAAAAGGCAGACCTAAATATCTGAACCGTCCCCAAAGTGTTGTAAATGTAGTTAAATATGAAGATTCTCTATCTAATGGCAATTGCCAAAAACCATTTTTTACATCTAGGATAGTAAATATTTTACATCCTTGAAGTCGTGCAATAAGACTATCAGCTGTTGGTATAGGGTAGTGAGGTCGACGAATTACTTCATTTAGAGGCCTTGGATCTAAACAGATGCTCAATTTTTTAGGCGAGTTAATGACAACCATATTATTTACCCATTCTGTTGGTTCATCCACTTTTGGAATTATTCCAGATTCTACCATATTCTGCAACTCATTCTTTACTTTGTCATGTAGAGCTAGTGGTACCTTACGTGGGGCCGCTATGTGAGGGATATAGTGGTCTTTTAATTTTATTTTTACAACACGGTTCAAGCGACCAATTCCTGTAAATACATCAGAAAACTGCTGGACAATATCTTCTGGTGTTTGATGGAAAAAATTATACATCGGCTTTATAACGTTATTAAGTCTTTGGATAAGTTCTAATTTCTCACAGGCTTCGAGCCCTAATATTGGACTAGCATTTAAAGAGGTTACTAAAAATTTACATGTCATAGCTTTCTTTAAAGTTTTGCAATTAAGAAAACACTCACCTAGAATTGGTACAACGTTGTCACAGTAATCCAGTATAGGTTGTTTGCATTTTCTCACCATTGGCTTTTCACTCCATTTTAATATTTGACTCTTTGGAATAACACTGACTTGAGAACCTGTATCTAGCTTAAATATAACATCATTTCCATTTACTTTTAATTTTTTGTAGCCATACAGAATTTGATTTTTACTTTCAAGTTGATTTATATATTTCAGTTCACCGAAATAAACAAACTCTGTATCACTGTCATTATTCCGCTCCACTGCATTTAGTCGACGCACCTGTTGACTGTTGTTTACTTTATTCCGACATACTTTCGACCAATGGTTTTTTCCTTCACGGTTTCTGCATTTTGTACCGAAGGCTGGACATTTCTTTGGTTCGTGAGATCTGCCACAGTATTTACAAAATATTTCTCTTTTATGATATCGTGCACGGCCATCCTTCCACTTCATTGCATTGACATTCAATCTGCTGATTTTATCGCACATTTCCGCGGCCTGCACTTTACTATGCTCGTCCGTTTTACATTCAGCAACAATTTCTTCCAAGGTCTTCTTCTTTCTACTAGTTTCGCGAATTAATCGCTCTTGTAGCGATTTATCAGCCAACCCTTGAATGATTTTATCACGAAGCATCCGATCCTCAAGGTTGCCGTAATTGCATTCAATAACGGCTCTACGTAAACGTGAATAATAGTCCGCAAATTTTTCTTCACTTTCTTGCTTGATTTCTAAAAATTTAAATGAAGCATACATATCATTCACATAGTCCTGAATATATTTATCAAATTCGTCCAAAATTTGCTTCAATGTTATTTCACTGGCTCCTCCTTCTGGCTTCAGATCAAATGCACGAAATTGCTTTTTTAACTCATCACCGCCAACATGCCGGAAGAGCGCTGTTTTTGTTTTTTCGGATTCACCTGCATATTTCAAAGCTTCTATATAATCTTCAAAATCTTGCCTCCAACACCGCCATGACTCGGATGGATTGGAACCCGGTTCAAATGCTGCAATATTAGGTAAACTTCCTGCCATATTGCTTCAATTTCTTTTGTAATATTTAACAAATATACATGGGTCACTATACTTCTGACACCATGATATATCTTAGTTAGCAATTTTTATTAGAACACCACGAGACCACCAAGTTAAAGTAGTAGTACTACTACATAGTATGTGCTGCCATCAGGTGCAAACCTATTAAATACATTACATAAACGTTTAATGTGATTGGATTATTTTGCACAAATGTTTGAATTCGGGTCGGGCGGATGCTGGCTTCCAATTAACTTGACACATAAGCTTAAATTTTTGCTTTTAAGTGTTCGCGATTTTATATAGTTTGTTATTTTAATGGCATCATCCAACCTTTTCATAAATTCAGAAGACATTTCATTGGGGATAGCGTCTATCTAGTATAAAGAGCGAAATAGATGGTGTTATACTGCTTTGTCATTTATTAAATTTTTGCAATGGCTCTTGCATTGTTACCCATCATTGCTTTAGCATAATCAGTGCATTCATGTTCATATGCGTTTTACTGTGTATTCATCCAAAAATATTTCGTCTCTTAGTTTTTTTTGTTGGTAGTGATCTACAAACCAATCCTGGTACCTTTTTGAAACCTCTTTCAGACTAGCGCTAGTAACGCACTTCATTTTCGAGTTAATGTTTCGAGTTAATGTTCTCAAACACTGTAGTAATAGAGAAGTTAAGTCTAGTTGCATGTGAACGTTTCAAGAAAGTAAGTTGAGACACTTAACGGCCATAGTCTGAACGAGATACTAGTATATGTAACTAAAAATTACTAATAAAGATGCTAATCCAGTGTCGTCAGTAGATTCATGCATTTGTAGTGTAAATTTAGCACATCTGAAGAGGCTGTTAAGTGTTATTTTTTCCCAAATATCATATAGTTAATTTAAAAAAGATATGATGTTATTTGACAAGGAAATATTGAACACCAAATTGAAAATTTATTTATAAAGCAAGTTCTTGACAATATCAATTTTATAAGGTTTATTGAGTGTCTTTGCAATTATACGATCTTCACTAACTCAGGCGACCCGTTAAACTATCAAGTAGGAGCCATGGGTATCTGGTAGGTGCCATCATAAGCGCCGACTTAACGGGGGCGACGGAAACAAACTAGGCAAACTTTCATCATTAGATCTAGAACATTATTTTTATCCTAATTTATCACAATGATTAAACAGGACAAAATGAAAAATTTAAATTAGTGGTAGAAATATATCTTATTACCTATTTCGTCCGAATGAAGTCTGCGAATATGTCCAGGACATTTCATATTTGTTTTAACAAGTGTTGTATTCTTTTACGTCACCAGTCATGTAACTAATTTTTGAAAAAAATTATGTTATTTGACAAGGGAATATTGGACACTAAATAAAAAACTTTTTCAGAAATCGTATTCTTGACAATATCAATTTTTCAGTTTTTATCAATTTTTCAAGAGTCTGTACAATTATATGATCTTCATGAACTGAAGCGACTAAGGTTCCAGTTAGGGCCCAGGGGGTTAAAGGCGTCGAATTAACGAGGGCGAAGAGGTCAAACCAGGCAAATTTCCATCGCTAATTTTAGAACTTTATATTTGTCATAATAAATCACAGGGATTATACATGACAAAAGGAAAATTTTAAATTAGTGTTACCCTGAGAAAAAAAAAATACCGCTTTCACCTAAAATGAATAGGTAGTCATTTTTTGAATCTCTAAACTAAAACTATAAATTTCCGAGCTATGCGAATAGGGTAAACAACTAATGTGAATAGACGAAATGATCTAGAATTTCTAGTCTCTTGTTTTCTAGTGACGAAATGATAATGAATCGTTTCAATAGTTATCGTTTGATTTCTGGAATGGTTTCATAAACTAGAATTAAAGTTACTAAAACTAACCTCTTGTGTTCGCATCTATTTGCAGAGATTTTTAAATAAGCCTTACCACAAGAATATAGGAAAAAACACTTGAATTCTAGTAGGAGACTCTAGAAATCTCTAACAAAGGGAACTATAATTTATAGGGATGACATGGAACTATTTTTTCTAGAGCCACAGTTTAGATTCTGGATGCCAGAACCATATTTTTTTCTCAGTGTAAAAGGGAGTATAAATGTTACTGCCTATTTCGCCTTCGTGAAGTCTGCGCCTATGTCCAAAACATTTCATATTTGTTTTACCAAGTGTTGTGACAGTTTCTTTTGAAGCATGCATACTTTACTTCGCCCTTCATATTAAAAAAACTGAGACGCACTGTAAAAAATACTGCCATTTTTCCTGTAGGAATCGGAAAAATAGTTGCCCTTATCGTACCGGAATAATTTCCGACCCAGCTCGGAATAAAATCCATAAAAATAAGGAAATAGTCAGTAAAACGGTATTTTACGGATTTTATTGCGATTTTAAGTATTTTATTCCGAGCTGGGCTGGAAATTATTCCGGTACGATAAGGGCAACTATTTTTTCGATTCCTACCGGAAAACTGGCATTATTATTTTTTTTACAGTGCGGTTTATCTTTCAAATCAGAATGGTTTATTTCGAAATTATGACGCAGCTGAGCATGAAACGTAGAGTTATTGGATAACACTACCCCTCAAGTCACACTGAGAGGAGGAGTTGAGAAATTCAAATATCCAAATTTTCCTTCACAATATAATTTCTTGCTTTCTTATATTAAATCTACATTCCATTTATCGCATTTTTTTGATCGGAACACTTAAAAACAGAGTGCTAGTAGTAATTAATATTTGCACCGTAAGTTTAAAAAAAAAATAGAATTTAGATTTTTAAAAAGAGTTGAGATAGTTGAAGATCAATGTATAAATATTTTTTTGTAAAAAAAGAAACTGTTTAAATATTAGGAAAAAAAGAAGAAGGAAAAAACGTTTCTGTAAATGGGTTTTTTCGCGCTCAAATTTTCTTTATTTTCCTAAAGCGCAGAAGAGCTCTTGGAAAGTTCACGCGGAGCCCCTGGGGCTCCGCGGAGCACACTTTCGGAACCGCTGATCTAGCCCAATGATCTTTTCGTATCCGAGAACGGTATAATACAAATTCTTGTCAAAATGGTTTGAGCCGTTTTTTAGATATAATTAGCTTGACCCGATCCCATAGTGACCCAAAATGATTCACTAATCGAACTGTGCCGAACATGCCACGTAACCCAATGATGTTCTCGATCCCCGAAAACGATAGAATATAAATTTTAATAAAAATTGCTCGAGTAGTTTTCTAGAAAATTCCTTTGATCCATAGTGACCCAAAAATGACCCACTAATCAAAATTTCTCAAACATGTGACCTATCAAAATGTTCTTCTCGTGCCCGGAAATGGTATAATACGAAATTTTGTCAAAATCTTTTGAGCCGTTTTTTAGACAGAATTAGCTTGACCCACAAATCGAATTTTTTCTAACTTGCGACATAGCCCAATAGTATTCTTGTGCCCAAAAACGATAGAATACAAAATTTAATCAAAATCATTTGAGCCATTTTCTAGATAAAATAAACGTGACCCACAGTGACTCAAAAATGACTCACAAATAGACTTTTCTCTAACATGTGACTTACCCTAATGGTCATCTCGTAATCCAAAACGGTAGAATACAAAATTTAGTCAAAATCGTTAGAGCCGTTTTTTAGATAATATTGGTTTGACCCATAATGACCCCATAATGACCTGCTAATAGAAATTTCTCGAACATGTGATCCAGCCCAATTGTTTTCTTGCACCCGAAAATGGTAAAATGTTAAATTTTGTCAAAATCTTTAGAGCCGGTTTTAAGGTGAAATTTACATATACACACGCAATTTTTGCTCACATTATAATATAAAATACTAGCCGTCCTTGGCGAACAGTTTGGTCGCTCTTCAAATTTATGTTTGGGAAAGCATGCTAAGCATTGTGCCCTGTTACTTTTATTCGTAATTTAATTTACTTGGACTCCCTGAAATATAATTAATATAATCCCTTAAGCTAATATTAGTTTTTGTTGAATTAAAATATCTCAATTTGTTGATTTTCGGTAAGGAAGCAAACCCTATAGGTTTACAATTGAAGTCTATGTGAATTTGGTGAAATATTACAGATATGACCAAGTTAGCGTCACTTTTGGAGACGGATTTTGGTCGCCAAATTTGGCGATAGAACATGTTTCCCCTATGGTAATCCCCTGTTCAATAACCAATGCTGTTCAATGCTGTTCAATAACCAATGTAATCCGTTTCTTTCGGGCGTTGGCAGTAAAAATTAACAAATAATCGCGTTTTCTGTGCTACGTACGATAGCGTAATATATATATAGATTATTACAAGGTATTATTTTGATATGGAATTATTATTATTGTTTCTTGGTTTAATTCTCATGATGTTCTTGCAAATTACTAAACAGTTTTCTTGAATTATTCTGTATAATTATTATCTACTGCTGCAACATAAATTTGAAAATTTTCTTACTAAAGTCTTTGAATTCGTAAGCTAGATTATGGGCAGAAAGAGCGAAATACCTGTTCTTAAATGAAACATACAGCGCCATGTGACTGAATATGATGTATGATAACAATGATTCTTAATACGTTTAAAAAGATATATCATATACTTTATTATTTGATAAAAGGTGTTAAATAAAACAGAAAAAATGTTTTATATAAAAACTGTCTATATATTTTAGCTTCACCGAAGCCATTTTTTAGACAAATGAGAATATTCTATTTTAATACAAATATTCTATACTTTAATTTTTGCATTTGCCTAGAAAATAGCTTTAATGAAACCGAAACGTATAGACAGTTTTTATATAAAACTTTTTTAGTGTTTTATTTAACATTTTTCAACAATTAATAAAATATATTATATAGCGGAGGTTCTTGCTTGTTTTTCATCAATGGCGGTCATCCAGTAAAAATCTGGTGCAAAGTGGCACAGTCCTGTTGACAATATTTATCGTCTTACAATTAAAAACGCGACATGGTAGTTTAGGGTGCCATTATAAATGATAGATGGTTATCAGTGGTTTTTGCCAGAAGTACACTAACTCAAGGGGATAATATTGCAGATATTCATACTACCGTTTTTTCAGCCGCTGGAAAATGCCCTTTCTCTTCAAGCTAACTCCACAAAATTATTGGGGCAATAGTGACTAATTCTGTAGTCGTTGTTCTACTCTGACCAACAGTAAAAAGCATTCGCTTTGATATATCATTCACAATATATATATATATATATATATTTGTTAACAATAGCACAATAGTGGCCCAAACGTCAATATCTCAGATATTCGTAAAATTCACCCCGTGCATCGATCATAATTCGAAAGTTAACTACCCACTTATTTCGGTACAAGACGAGGTTAAGATCTGTAAATCAACATGTATATTAGGTTATTTTTCTGAAATTAAAATAATCTATTTATATATGCATTATCTGCCTCTCTACTGATTTTTATTGCATTTTGCTCATTCTTTCGTGCTTTGCGTTTTCTTGTTAGGCAACGTTCATTGAAGAGGCATAATATTTACGTCTATTCTTCAGGGCACTCTTTGCATCGATCACTAATTCGAAGGGTAACTAGTTATTCAGGTATAAGAAGAGGTTAAGATTTGTAAATGAATATTTATGCTAGGTTATATTTCTGAAATTAAAATAATATATTTATATATGCATTATATGACTATCTATTGATTTTTATCACATTTTGGTCATTCTTTTATGCGTTGCGTTTCCTTGTTAGGCGATGTGCATTAAAGGATAACTACTTATTCCGATGCAAGATGTGGTCTTTAAATTTGCAAATCAACACGTATATTCGGTTATCATTTTTAGAATAATCCATTTATACATGCATTATTTGACTATCTATTGATTTTTATCACATTTTGCTCATTCTTTCGTGCGTGGCATTTCCTTGTTAGACGATGCCCATTAAAGAGTCATAATATGTGCAGTACATCTATCCTTCAGGACACTCTTTGCAGTGATCATTAATTAGAAAGCAGCTGCTTATTCAGATGTAAAATATGGTCTTTAGATTTGTAAATCAACATGCATGTCATGTTACACTTCTGAAATTAAAATAATCTATTTATGTATGCATTATCTGACTATCTATTGATTTTTATAATATTTTGCTTACTCTTCCGTGCGTTGTGTTTCCTTGTTAGGAGATGTCCATTAAACGGGAAGAATATAGACATCTACCTTTTAGGCACTCTTTCCATCGATCATTAATATGAAAGGTAACTACTTATTTCAGTGCAAGATGGGGTCTTTAGATTGCGGTGTGATTCCTTGTTAGGTGATGTCCATTAAACAGGCAAAATAAGAACATCTATCCTTCAGGACACTCTTTGCAGTGATCATTAATTCTAAAGATAACTACTTATTTCGACACAAGATGCAGTCTTTAAATTTGTAAATCAACATATATATTAGGTTATCTTTTTTAGATTAATCCATTTATACATGCATTATTTCACTATCCATTGGTTTTCACCACATTTTGCGCATTCTTTCGTTCGTTGCGCTCCCTTCTTAGACAATGTGCATTAAGGTGTCTCCGGAGTCTTAAAATTGGAAAAAAATGAAAAAAAAAAAGACCATGTTAAACATTTAATATCATAAAATGTATATGGTTTTAAACCACAATTTTTACAGGGATGAAAGATATAAGTATGTTCTTTCATTTAATCTATTTAAAAAATTATAGATGCAGAATTAATATTTATAGGAGGTTCCAGGTGTAGGCAGAAAATTTGTATAACAGCTTACGCGGAGGTTTACAAAATAAATATTGCAACTAGAATAAAAAATTTTGTGTCTATTTATACGTAGGATTTTAATAATGACACTAAACCTAAATGAATTTGTAATTAGAGTATCTTTATATTTTTAATACAAAATTGCATTTAGGTAATAAGAAATTTTGAAAATTTCAACAATATAATCAACTAAAAAAGCTTTTTTTGAACAATAAAAAGGAAATTTTAGGTTCAGTTTATACAGACTAACATGAAACACATGTTTGTAAAATTTCATGAAAACAATATTGAGAAGTTTTTGAGACATCCTGCGCGTTATTCCCAAACATGTCATTTGGAGAAAAATCACTTCAAAGTTTCGGAAACGCCGCATCAGCTATTGAGCGGGTATAATTCTAAAAGCCATAACTTCTGTTCTAATGGAAATTTCAAGGGAACGATTATATCAAAATGTTTATAAAAGATAGGAGTTTAACATCTAAAAAAATTAAAATGTTGAAAATTTTGAAGCTTTAAGAGTCCTTAGACGCCTTAAAGAGGCATAATATGTACAGTACATCTATCCTTCAGGACACTCTTTGCAAGAATCATTAACTCGAAAGTAACTACATAGTTCGATTCAAGATGTGGTCTTTAGATCTGTAAATCAACATGTATCTTAGGCTATCTTTTTTAAATTAAAATAATATATTTATACATGCATTATTCGACTATCTGTTGATTTTTATCATATTTTGCTCATCCTTTCGTGCGTTGCGTTTCGTTGTTAGACGATGCCAATTAAAGAGGCACCAGACTTTTATATATAAAAAAAATCGATTTTTCGAATACATTGATTCTATCGATGTATTAAATCTGAACCTAATTTTCTTTATTATTCCGTCGATCGAAATAATTGTACATAGATAAATTCTTACAAAATATGCAATACAGTCAACTTTATTTTATAAATTGAAATTATCTTAAATTATGCATGAATTTAGGTTCAGTTGCAAGATATAGACGTAATCTTTAAATTCGAGAATATTGCATGTAAAAATATTATGTTGATAAAGAGAAAAATTTCCCGAATTTAAAACAAAAAAACATAGTTTATTGCATTTGAAATGAACCACTTCAACTCGATACTTACAAAAAGAAACCCTGGCACATTTTTAGTCATACCTGGTGTAATCATCACCATTCTTTTATTCAGTTAATTTTACAATGCTGAGAATTATATTACTCTTTCGCATATTATTTTTCGTAAAAATCAAATATTATTTAGAATGAACAGTAGTATGCCCTACTAAACTTTAAGGGGACCACGTAAACCCTATATCTGCCATATTAAATTCACCTATTTTATGTATATGTTTCTCAGAAACAGTGATAAGATAGAAGTCTAGATTTTTTATTACAGTTAGAATAATATGTTTTACATACTTTAACATAGGGGTTTGAAGATTTGCTGATAATTATTTATTTTAAACAGTAAAAATGCTAATTTAAAAATGATTTTGAATAAAAAATTAATAATGATTTTTTTAGTTTCACTTAGAAAGAAAATGGTCCGTTAAAGTATGTAAAACATGTTATTCTAACTACCATAAAGAATCTAGACCTTTATCTATCACCGTTCCTGAGAAAAAGGTGCATAAGGTAGGTGAATCTAAGGTGGCGGAGATAGAGCTTACTTGGTCCACTTAAAATGTTTCTTTGAAACTGATTTTAATAGGAAAAATATAACTAATTATTATTAAACAAGAAAATTCTTCAAAATTGATTATTTGTAATTTTTATTTTAAAATAATATGAGAAATTCTAAAATTTTATTTGAAATGCAGTGAAATTAAACAAAAAAATCCTTTTAAAATTGTAAACATTTGTCTTAATCTAACAACCACTTCTGAAACTTAGTGATGTAAATTTTAGATTCGCAACCAATCAGACAAAAATATTCAAAAGCCCGCTGAGAAATATGTATGCAAAAGAAAATAAATCAGGTAATAATAGTAATAATACACTTTTCAAGAATTCATTACAAAATCTTTCTTACTTTCAAAAAAATATTTTAAAGCTTGCAGTCTTAGAAAATTAAATTTCCATTTTTATTTAAATTTTCTAAGAAAATCTAGTTTGCTAGAGCAACGAACTGAATTTCAGATTCTTCTACTTCGATATCTCCCTGAGAATTAAAATAAATATACGGTTTATTCTTTTTCCGGATACAAAATTCCATTCAAATATAAAAAAAAAATGTTTCTTTTTACTTAAAAAAGGGAAGGGTGAAAGTTATATTTCCATACATCTCCAATATCTTTTGAAAGAATCATTCTTGCTTGTGTATTTAATTCCGTTTTTAAAGTTTATTCAAGTAGTAGTTTGAAATAATGAACGTTTAAATTAAAAATAACCCTGTTATGAATTTTTTAAAACTATCTTTTTTAGCCCTTGGTTCGGTATGCTGTTACTTTCTCCCAGCTTATTTTGTGTCGCCTCCGAAAAATTACGTTACCTTAAAGAAGCCATCCGTAAAAAAAATGCAGTACGATTAAATACTCTATAGCAATTTTTTTAACTTCTAAGCATCGCACATTTTCAATTTTTATACCGTCGTATTGGAAAAAAAGTACTTTTAAATGCAATCTGTTTGAAACTGTATCTCCATTTATTTTTGAAATATTAATTTTTTTGTAGTTTTTAGCACCAATTGTTTAATTTTGGCAACTCAAGTACTCCATTTATGTAGAAAGTAAAGGGAAAATTCGTTGAAAAATAGCAATTATATCTTTTTGTTGCCGTTTTCTAATAACAACCGAAAGAAAATGTAATTAAAATACGTGCTATTTTGAAAAAATATAAACGAATAATTTCTGTTAAAACATGGAGCTATTATAAACTATATTTCATTTTAAGTATGTATAGACGCTTTCAGTGTGACGTCAGTCATGATATTTTGGTTGGAATCTGACTCAAAAAAAAAAAAACGGTTGCTATGCGTCATTTCTTTTTAAATATAAATCGTGGAAAATGTCACCAGTACATATCAAGTATTAAAACACTTAGATGTGAGATATAGATATAAGATATAGCTGCAACACACAAACAAAATAGAAAATACAACATAACAACCGTTTGTTTGGAGTCATTTTCCAACCAAAACATCCTGACTGACGTCACGATTTAAATCGTCTATATTAATGTTACAAACAAATGAAAGCCTATGAATCATTAGATAGACGATTGTTTTGTCTAGTTTCTTTAATGACGGCATCTTTTTGCTGCATTCGTATATTATTTTGCGATAGTGACATCCTATGCATGCTTTACTGTAGATGTTTAAGAGTGGATTGTAAATGTGAAATGCTTAAGCGGATGCGAATGACGTCATTTTACATAAAATAAAAGTTTGTGCTTTAAGACTTAAAATTGAAATATGTTTTGTACTATTTATATATACATATATTGTTTTTATCGGGGGCAACACTAAATTCTGAAAAAGCAGAATTCCTGTTTTCTAGTCTTTTATATTTTCAGCCTATGTCATGAAAAATCCCACCTATATTCGCAGATCGCTTACAATAAAATTACAACATAGATGTCATTAGACTCAGAATTATCTTTTTTGTACTCTGTTATTTAACACAAACTTTTTAGGTGCGTTCGTAATTATATAAATACATAGCACCCATAGTCGTCGTTCAGTCAGTCCGCATATATCAGAGCAAAAACTACCCAACCGAATGGTCTGAAATTTTAAATATATGATTGTTGCAAAATTTTGTCGAGCCATTTAAAATGTTATGAAAATCGGATGTATAGTTTAATTACAGGGACAGTTAAAAGCTTTTCTTTACATTACGGCCAATGGGAAAAATTATTGCATTTTAATGATGTTAAAACCTTCCGAATAGTCTGAAAATTTAAATATATAATTGTTGCAAAATTTTGTCGGGCCATTTCAAATTTTATGAAAATCGGATGTATAGTTGAATTACAGGGACAGTCAAAAGTTTTTCGTTACATTACGAGGAATGGGAAAAAAATTGCAAGTGCATTTTAATGATGTTACAGGCTATGCACTTATGAAGTGCAAAACAATATACATTCTGTACAATATGTGGTACAAAAAATAATTATAAAACTAGTTATAGTACGAACGCACCTCATGTGCCACGTTTGACGTGCAATTTACAACTTGTTTTTATATCTAAAGATGAAATATTGTAATAGACATTTACATCATTTCCTGATATGCTAGATTTATAAAAATTATGTACATAGGTTTGTTTCTCATGACAGTATAACATTTTAATATTTTTACAACTTAAATGTAAATTAATATATTAATTTTTAGGCATTTGTCTAATTAATCCTGCGCAGGTGATAAATCACCATATATTCTCTGCAACTCATACAATTGTACGGGAGTTGAAAAAAACAATGAATTTCTTTATACGCCAATAAACGCTCGCTTATATAATATTTATGCTATCAAAATCCCTTTTTCCATGCATTTACAAAACACACTGTAATGAATAATGTATCATTCGAAAGGTTTTTGAACATGTTTTTGACATTGTACACTCACATTTTGTTAAAACATGTTTTCTGAATAAGAACTGCAATGAATTAACAATTAAATCTGCATTGTTTTCATATAGAAATGAAAGGTTTTTTCACAAAATCAATGTTGCCACAAATGTAAAATACTGCGTTAGATCATGCTCAGCTAGGGTTATAAAAAAAAGAAAATTATTAGTACAAAAGGGATAAAATGTGAATGTCCCCGAATTGGTTTATTTTCTAGTTATGATCAAAAAGCAAAATTGAAATTAATTTGTTTTTATGAAAATGATATCATCCAATCAATCGAAACAGTGGTATTTACGTGCAGGTCAATAAGCATGCTTCGTTACACTAGATTAAATTGTATATTATATGTTTTCAATTTATTTTTCTTTAACCCATTTTCTCCTTAAGAGGATGATGTCATCCACGGATGCAGTTAAAATACGACTGTTAAAGGGACCGGGAAAGCCCTATCTCCGCCATGATAAATTCACCAACTTTATGTATCTTTTCCTCAGAAATGGTAAAAGAAAGAGGTCTAGATTTTTAGAGTAGTTAAAATAATAGAGATAGAATAAACAGAAACTCAAATTAATTATTGATTATTTATTTAAAGTGAATTTTAAATTATTTTTGGTAATATTTCACTGTCTAAAATAAATAATTCTCAACAAAGCATTAAATCCCTGCGTTAAATTATACAATATAACATAAGTATTAAATAAAAATCTGAGTTCTTAAGTTTAATAGATATTCAAAAAAAGGAACAAAAACAGGTTTTGAGAAAAAGTCAATTAAAGATTTAAATAGCCATTAAGCTGGAAAGTACTCTGAGAAAGAATGAATAATTTCAACACTTATTTATATATATATATATAAACAAGTGTGACACATCGTCGGAAAGATAAAAGTTTAAACTATTTAATGATATAAAAAAGTAAAAATCGATTTTTTGGTTGAATTTTGCTTTCCCGGTCCCCTTAAGGCCTGAAATCGTACCCAGATGTCTGGCTAAGCTATTTGCACTGACAACCGACGAACCCATTTCGCTCAGATAAACTTATTGGCAATAACATCTGGTCAGTCATGTAGACAGCTTAAAAGAATAAACCGCTGGTAAAGAAAATCCATATAAAAGCATTGGCAACGAAAGTCAATGATGTTGGTTCGATTTCAGTCTTGGGCATTTTTTCGCTCGGTTGGAAATATTCAATTCGCATGATAGATTTACCAATAAGTATGACTGTGTTAAAATAACAGTAACAGATATTTAATTGATTAAATATTAAGGAAAAATAGCAAAATTATTATTAAAATACACTAATAAAATTGCTAAATTTAATATTTACAGAAGGTACAACTTATTGCACGAAATAAGAAAGCAAAATGCATTGATTATTTAACAGAGAGCACTTACGTTGAAAGTTGTCCGCGAAATCTTCAAAACCCCATTCTTCTTTTTCTTCCCTTTCTTTTTCGCGAACAACTCCATCCCGCTTAGCGCACAGACCGAACTGACGATGACCATGCCTGATTAAACGGAGTACTCATAATAAAAATCCAATGCATCCTTAAGCATTATAAAGGAGCTCCTTCCGGGGAATAAAAATTTATCGTTTTGCTTGGGTTTTATAACATGCGATGTTTCAAAAGTGAAAAAGTCCTTCCGGCCAGTGCCGGGAGGAAGAGGTAGCTTTCATATTCCTTATTTTTAAAAAGCCAACTTATATTATTCAAACACACGAAGCTCAATTAAGTGGAAACCGAATGTAGGAGATTCAATACTAATTTTTATCAATACTAAATCATTATGAATGAGAATTTCGCGAAATTAGTCAGCTTTATCCAAGCTGCTTTTATTTAAAGTCACTTATATTTGGCTGCCAAATTCGGCGATTTCTTAAAGTGCCTGCCATTTTAAGACAACATGGTAGATGAGGCTAACCAGTGAACTTGGTCGAGACCTTAGTAATTGCTGTGCACATGCTCACTCATATCGGAATCGGTTGATATATACGAGTGCTGTCGCAGGCAAAAAATCAGATTTTTCAAAATGTCACCCACTTTAGAAATTGAAACTGCTATATCTGAGCCATTTTTTAAGATAAAGACAAACAAAAAATGCTCCTGAATCCTTATATCAAGGTCAAATACTTAAGAAAGAAACCTTTTTCAATTTCTAATTTTTTTGCACCTCACTTTAAATATAATTTTTTTTTTTAATTTAATGGCCGCCATTTTGAAACAAGATGGCTGATGAAGCTGGCCAGCGAACTTGGTCGAGATATTGATGTATACTATCCACATGCCTTCTTCCATAGAAATAGGTGAATAAGTGTGGTATCGCGTGACAAATACAAGATCGTTTCAAAGTGTTAGCCATGCTAGAAATTCAAAGTGCTATAATTCAACTACTTTTTAAGATATAAACAAAAGAACAAATTTTCAGAAACAAAAACTGCTCCAGAATCTTTGTATCAAGGCCAAACACATAAAAAAATCTTTTACATTTTCCAATTTTTTAATACCTCATTTTAAATTTTAAATTACATTTTTTTTTAAATGGCAACCCTTTTGAAACAAGATGGCGAATGAAGCTGGCCCACGAACTCGGTCGAGACATTGGTATGTACTATGTACAGACCAAGTTACATTCAAATCGGTTCATAAATACGCCTGTTATCGCGTGACAAAATCAGGTCGTTTTAAAATGTCAGCCACAATAGAAATTCAAAATGTATAACTCAGCCATTTGTTTAGATGTAGACGAAACAAAACCTGTTCCGGAATCTTTGTATTAAGGTCAAACGCATACAAAAAAAAAATATTTTTCATTTTCCAATTTTTTGGTATCTCATTTTAAATTTATTTTTTTTATTTTTTTTAAATGGCCACCATTTTGAAATAAGATGGCGAATGAAGCTGGTCAACGAAATCGGTTGAGTTATTTGTCTGTACTATGCACACACCAAGGTACATCCAAATCGGTTCATAAATACGTCTGTTATCACGTGGCAAAAATCAGGACGTTTCAAAATGTCAGCCACGCTAGAAATTCAAAATGCTATAACTCAGCCATTTTTTAAGATATAGACGAAACAAAAACTGCTCCCGAATCTTTTTATCAAGGTCAAACACATAAGAAAAAAATATTTTTTCAATTTTCAATTTTTTGCTACCACATTTCAAATTTAAATTTTTCTTAGAATTTTAAATGGCCGCCATTTTTAAACAAGATGGCGGATGAAGCTGGCCAACGAACTCGTTCGAGACTCTGGTCTGTACTATGTATAAACGAAGTTACATCCAAATCGGTTCATAAATACGCCTTTTATCGCGTGACAAAATTCAGGACGTTTCAAAATGTCAGCTTCGCTAAAAATTCAAAATGCTATAACTCAGCCATTTTTTAAGATATAGACGAAACAAAAACTGCTACGGAGTCTTTGTATAAAGGTCAAATACATAAGAAAACTATATTTTTCCATTTTCAATTTTTTGGTACCACATTTCAAACTTTAATTTTTTTTAACAATTTTAAATGGCCGCCATTTTGAAACAAAATGGCGGATGAAGCTGGCCAACGAACTCGGTCGAGACATTGGTATGTACTATGTACACACCGAATTACATCCAAATCGGTTCATAAATACGAGAGTTACAGTGTGACATAGGTCAGATATATACAGTGGACTCTCTCTATTCTGAACACGCATGGGACCGACCAAAAATGTTCAGATTATGGGGGTGTTCATTATAGAGGGAGACTGGGAAATAAATGCATTACTACTACAACGATTGAGTTTATAGACTGTATAAAATGCCAATTACCGAGATGGACGTGCTGAATTTAGAATTGGCGGCTAGTGCAATGTCAAAGTGAATACAGTCGAACCTGTAATCTACCGTAGTGATGGGCGATTCTCGAAAATTCGACAATCGAGAAAAATCGTCATCGTAAAAAATAACAATCGATACAGCCATCGATTAATTCCTAGAATGTACAATCGAGATGTTTTACAATCGATTATAACGAGAGAAGCTAAAAACAATTGTTGGAAAATTTAGCTATTATTCTGGCCGAAACTTTCACAGTAGTGATAGGGTTTGCTCGATAATTCTGCTATCGCAATTATTTTCTCCTGATTTAGGCTTAAGGGGTTACTTCAGTCAAGTGAAAAGACCTGCTCGCTAATGCTAATCTTATGGAAGAAATTTATAGAGATATCTCATTTGAATTTCAGTATTTTAAAATGATTTTCTTTTCATTGGAATAAATTCCCCTTTCTTCTTTGTGAAACTGCCATGTCCGCGTAACTATGGCGCATTTGATGAATCAAATAACCTTTCTACTTTTTAGATAACTCCAAAAAGTTTGATACAGTTTAAAGTTCCCCTAAATGTCAAATACTGTGGAATTTCTCCATTGATCGAAAACAAAAGTTTCTTTCGAAAAACGTAAGGATAGTAAGATAAAGATACCTGCCAAGAAAGAACCTGCCTAACACGGAAACTGTTTTCCAGTACCTAGCGATTCCAACATGACTCTTGTCTGCATCGAAATCGAAAGTAGCTACTTTATGACACATTTAAAAACTCATTTTTTATTTTAGGCGCATTAGCTAGAATCGATTAGCATTTCCCTGTTTTCGATAAAGGAAAAAGGTTTGATATAAATTAAAGTTCCCTAAATGTCTAAAGTGTATCAAATGCTGTGGAATTTCTCCGTTTATCGAAAACAAGACATCTTTATCGAAAAACGTAAGGATAACCAGACATATATAACTACTGAGAGGGAACCTGCCTAACACGGAAATTGTTTTCCAGTGCCTAGCGATTCCAACATGATTCTTCAAGTCTGTATCGAAATCCAAAGTAGCTAGTTTCTATGACACATTTACTAGCTCATTTTTTATTTTAGGCGCATTAGCTAGAATCGATTAGCATTTTCTTCTTTTCGATAAAGGCAGAAGGTTTGATACAAGTTAAAGTTCCTTAAATGTCTAAAATGTGTCTAATGCTGTTGAATTTGTCGATTTATCGAAAACAAAGGAGTGTTATCGTAAAATAGAAAAGTAAACAGACAAATATATCCGCTAATAGGGAATTCTATAACTAAAATAAAACTTCAATGGACTTCATTTTTGGTATTTTGGATAATTTTAATTTTCCAATCCTTACCAACGTGGTATTAGATGATCGGTCTGGAAAAGGTAGAAGAAACGCACCCCCCCCCCCTTCCCCCCAAAAAGGGGCATTAGGCCCCAAATTGACAGTAGGGCAGACCAAGGATGAAAGTTAACTTCATGTAAGAGAGGACTAGGGGAAGTTGAGAATGATAAAAAAAACTAAACCATTGAATAAGAAAAAAATTGAAGAAAAAGAAAAATGGTAAAAGAACAAGTGAAGCGTGTGATTAGAGCCAGACAAATGAAGAGGGGCCCGATGGGCCACAGCTGGTCCAGAATGAGTGCCCAAGTAGTCAGAATGGGTCAAGAACTTGGAGAATAGTATCTACAATGAAGAAAAACAATGAGACAAAACATTATGAAAAACAGATGAAAAATACCAATAGCCTGAGGCTAAAAGTAAAATGTTTCACTGGGCGGCGTCCCCTGGTGGTAGTAAAAATAAAATTCATACGAGAAGATAGGGGAGAGTGAAAAGACTTTATTTTGTGAATTTTATAATTTTTGGACAAACAGTATACTAAAGTTTTGAAGAAACAAAACTTTAAAGCGCCCTCTTGAGGCGAAGAAGGGAGTTAAAATTAAGAAACATATGTCCATATTTTTTATTCGATTTTAGACATAATTTGATGTTAGTCTTATAATTTTCCTATGAGTGCAAGATACCGTACCAAAGTACGAAAAATACCGTCGCTAAGTATATTCCTTTAGAGTATTTTAAGCCCAGGGGCCTAAAATTAACGGTGGATTGACAAAAGAAAGGTAGATTTAGAAAGGTTATGAGATTACCCTTATTTTAATATATTACATGAGTGGGGGAAAATAATTTTGAAAAATCCTCTTTCCTGAGGCGACACTTAAAATCTTGAAAACACATAATTTGCAGTGCAGTTTTGTTTTAACAGTAGCATTCTAATATTAAGAGATATGGGACAGCTATGAGGGCTAAAATAAGAGAAACATTGAAAATCAAGACAAACTGGTGCCGCCAAATTCACTAGAAAACTTCTATATCAACAACTGAAACCCGAACTGATAACTTAAACCACTATGCCTCCTAACCCATATCGGTTAATAACAAAAGCGAATGGAAAAGAACATGTACTCCTTTGGGAAATCATGACTTACACCAGAAGCGCGGTAAGTTTGACTCTTCTGAAAGCTTCCTTTCTCTCGTCCTCTCTCTGGCATTTCGAGATATATTTTCTGCTGCTGCGAACTGCTCGTTTATCTCGAGGAGATGGCAAACCCGAGGGCAAGCCTCTCGCTTACTTCGAGATATCTCATTGATTGTAACTCATTGCTTCCCATTGCCATTCTCGTTTCTCGCTCTCGGTCTCTGTTCAACATTTCATATGACATTGTCGAGATTGAGAAATCAGTTTTCGTCCTTCCTCGAAATGTTACTCTCGATGATTGTCATTTCACGCTCGGCCAAGAAGGGCCGAGATGAGATATCGAGGGGCGAGCTGACAGGCATGACAATGAGCTATGAAATGAAGCTTTAATTTTCAATGTTTTTCTTATTTTAGCCCTACCAAGCTGTCACATACCCGGAACCCTCCGATAAATATTATTTATTAAATATAAAAATTTCAAAGAGGAAGGTGGGTCGGGTGAATTCAGAGGACGTGAGAGTGGGCGGGGAGCAATTAAAAAAATTTACCGAACTCTTCCTGTGACATATTATCGAAAAGTCCTTTGACAACTCTTTCATATTATGAACCTTTCTTCCCCTGAAGGTGAAATTCGGGGGATGGGGAGGGGGCGAACAAATTTTTAAAACCGTAGCCGATTTCAATAATAAATTTAAATATAATTTTAAATGTGGTTTTTTTGTGCAGTCTTCCGGTAAATATTATTTATTGAACATAAAAATTTTAAAGTGGGGGCTGCGTAAATTCCGGGGCGAAAGAGTGGACACAAGGGGGGGGGGAGGGGGATCAATTTTCAAACTTTTTTTCGACCCGTGATGTGATATGTTTTCGGAAAGCTCTCGAATGACTCTTTCATATTATGAGACTTTCTTCCTCCCCTTCCCAATTTGGCCCCCCACCGCGGGGGGTAGTTTTTTTCCGTTTTTATCATTTTAGATCGAATTTTTTTATGGAGCCCTCCGATAAATATTATTTATAATATATGAAATTTCAGGACACTTTTCTAAATTTAGTCAAGACCCCTCATGTGACATATCTTTGGAAAGGTTTGTGACTACTTATTGATGTTATGCACTTCCGGTGACAGTCCCCCACTTTGCCCACCCGGGGGACACTTTTCCAAATATAGCCAAGACCCCTCATGTGAGATATCGTTGGAAAGGTCAGTGACTACTTATTGATGTTATGCACCTCCGGTGACAGTCTCCCACTTTGCCCCCCCGTGGGGCATTTTTCCAAATTTAGCAAAGACCCTTCATGTGAGATATCGTTGGAAAGGTCTGTGACTACTCATTGATGTTATGCACCTATGGTGTCCGTCCCCCCACTTTGCCCCCCCGGGGGCACTTTTCCCAAATTTAGCCAAGACCCCTCATGTGAGATATCGTTGGAAAGGTCCGTGACTACTTATTGATGTTATGCACCTCCGGTGACAGCCTCCCCGCTTTGCCCCCCCCGGAGTATACTTTTTCAAATTTAGCCAAGACCCCTCATGTGAGATATCGTTGGAAAGGTCTGTAATTACTTATTGATGTTATGCACCTACGGTGTTCGTCCCCCCCCCCATTTCCCCCCAGGGGGGCACTTTTCAAAATTTAGCCAAGACTTCTCATGTGAGATATTGTTGGAAAGGTCTGTGACTACTTATTGATGTTATTCACCTCCGGTGACAGTCCCCCCCACTTTGCCCCCACCACGGGGGACACTTTTTCAAATTTAGCCAAGATCCCTCATGTGAGATATTGTTGGAAAGGTCTGTGACTACTTATTGATGTTATGCTCCTCCGGTGTCCGTCCCCCCACTTTGCCCCCCCCGGGAGACACTTTTCCAAAAATATAGCCAAGACCCCACAAGTGAGATATCGTTGGAAAGGTTTGTGACTACTTATTGATGTTATGCTCCTCCGGTGTCCGTCCCCCCACTTTATCACCCCCCGGGAGACACTTTTTTCAAATTTAGCCAAGACCCCACATGTGAGATATTATTGGTAAGGTCTGTGACTACTTATTGATGTTTTGCACTTCCGGTGACCGCCCCCACTTTTCCCCCCATGGGGGACACTTTTCTAAATTTAGCCGAGACCCTTCATGTGACATTGTTGGAAAGGCCCATGACCACTTACTCATGTTATCCATCTCCCGCACCCCTCCCCCCTCTTTGCCCCCACGGGAAGGGCATTTTTATAAATTCAGATCCAGACCACTCATGTGGCATATGGTTCG
Source organism: Maratus speciosus (assembly GCA_963932465.1). NCBI lineage: Eukaryota > Metazoa > Arthropoda > Arachnida > Araneae > Salticidae > Maratus > Maratus speciosus. The sequence goes on along the minus strand of OZ010799.1, from coordinate 356,556,648 downwards.
AAAGGCCTAAAGACCTGTGACGACTTATTCATATTATGCAGCTACTGTGCCCCTCCGCTCACTTTGACCCCTCTTCCAAGACATCTGGTTCGATGTTCGTTCGTTTCGAGATTATATTTTTTTACAAGATTTTGTAGTGCGTGCACACCACGCCTGCTATACGGTGTCGTATATAGCGGGTAACCTGTTCGTGATTTCATATTACAAGATTACGTATAACTTAGGGGCCCCGATTAAAGGAGGAGCCCACTAGCGGGCGAAGTCACCTACTCTTTATTAACGCCGACTCATTCCAGTTCACCCGCAGACGATTCTTGATAAATGTATGACGTATATAATATATGATGTATAAAAGCAATTGGCAAACTGGAGTCATCGAGAAAAAATTTACACAATCGAAAAGTATCGAGATGTCCATACAATCGAGAAAAACATCTCGTTATCGCCCATCACTAATCTACCGTCTCTTTTTTTAATTAAAAAAGTTTTACAAAACATACATATATACAATATATTACTTAAAAACAAAATCTGTACGTTATTTAACAAAGTGAGTAATTTTAGTTTGTTTTTGCACTGTGCGTGCTTGTGCAGTGTACATGTTAGCCAGTTGTTTAACCCCTTAATTCTCGTTCCCGTGATATTCGCGGGCTGCGTCTTTTATTCAGATTGTTTGATTCCTACCAGTTTTATAAAATAGTGCAATTGGCTTTATATGGTATCATTTTACCTGTCATTAAATAAGGTGAATATTTCTTTTTCAAAAAAACTGGTGCCAATAAGCAATTTGATTTTTTAAACCGCAATTTAATGCGACCGTTAAGGGGTTAAAAAGTGGAAAGACTTCGGGTGATGTTCAGTTACATAGTTCAACAGGTCTTAAATCCCTTGCCCATATTGCTTGAAGGTAAGCGTACTTCTAGTTTCATCGGTCTATTCTGACTTTACGTTTTCTTCACTATCCTCTTCCGCTTCAACGATGTTGTTATCGCAAACTGGAAGGCTTCCGTCGGCTCCAAGATAAGCTCCAGGTTCAGTATAGACAATTTGGAGAATTGACCCCAAGTCACTCACACCTGTTGCTTCTTATTCCTCTATAAGAATTGCTCATTCTCACATTGGAATCCAGGTTTTTAGAAGCAGCTTTGGAATGCGTAGGAAGTTACTTCATTCCAAGTTGTTGATATCCAATGGATATCATCCATAACGTTGACCTTCTTCGTTAGTTTGGTTGCCTTCAAAAAATGGATTCGGTAGTGAGCTTTAAAGGTCTTGATTACTCCTTTATCCAGTTGTTGGATTATAAAAGTAGAATTCGGTGGTCAGGAACTTCAGACTCACGTTGCTCAGCTGCATGTTTGTGTGTGCCGTCTGGCATTATCCACAAAAAAAAAATTTTTTCTCTTTCTCTCTTCATCATCTCGTTACTACCCTCCAATCATTGTGAGAAATTTGTGAATGTCATCATGGCTGTTCAATTTAATTTACATAGGCAATGAGGCGATTTTCACATTTTAGAAACATCGTGGTTTCTCACTTTTTCCGATCACAAGTGGTAAGAGCTTCTCACAAAAAACTGGCACTGAGCATCACGACAAGTCTTTCTTTTGACATTTTTAAGCCCACACCTTTCTCGCTTGCTTCTGTTAGGGTTTTATTTGGAAGACCAGTTTCGTTGGCATTAAAAATGTTAAACGCGTCGAAATCCTTCAATATATCCTGAAGATTTCTTTCCATTCCTTCACAGTGTCGATATTTACGTCTGCAGCTTCACCAGTGATTATTTTGAATTCGATGTTATACCGATTTTTGAAGCGAGTCAACCATCCTTCTTATGCCTTGAATTCCATTATTTTCTCCTTTTCTGTAAAATTAAGAGCAATCTTCTTTAGCAGGGGTCTCGTACAAGAAGATTCTTCATTCTCATTTGGCAATAAAATTTCAGACGCGATTGTTTATGTTCTTGTTTCCCATTTTCTTTTTGAAAATTCTACAGTTTGAGGAAATTTCATTTGATTTGTTCAAAAGCGATTAGAATTTTTTTCTCTTTCTTGCTCATGGTGTTGACTTAACCTACTGAAATTCCAAACTCACATGCAATTTTCCTTTGACATGCGTTTGATTTTAATTTTTGAACAACTTCGTATTTCTCCTAAAGCTTCAGTTCTTTCCGTTTTTCTACTTATTTCCAATATAGCTGCATAAGTGCAATGCTTCTTACCCTGAAACTGTAGAGAAACGGCGAACAAAATTTACCATTGCCGAGCAAAAGGAAGAAAGAAACAGTAGCGATAGTCCCCATGGAGGTGTGCGGAAAAGAAACCATAATCCTTTTTTAGCCACTCCCTCTAATACCTGTTGACTTTTATCTGTCACTGGGGGCGGGGCCTTTCTGTTGCATAATCTTTCTATTTTTATCTCGGCTCCGGAGAGGGGTACTCTCCTCACATGGTTTTTACATTATTATTATTATTATTTTGTATCCATTTGCATAAAAATTGATTGTTTTGTTCATTTTATTTATCTGATTAACATGATTTACTTTTTGTGAAATGGCAACAGTTTTATATCTGGACTTTTTTGTTTATTAAAAATATAAGAATGTTCTAGCTAGTTTAGATGTAGAACACGTAAAGGCATACCTGTTTGAAAAATATTCTTTCAATTTTTTTTTTCTTTTGTTATAACATATGTTTTGTTAACTGAAGATTTTATCTCAATTATTCAAACAAATTACAGCATCGAGCAGATACTTAAAATCTGGCAATGATTCTGTCTGTTTATTTTTAAATCGAGTTTATTGAAATTTTTATTCTTCTGCAACAATTCCCAGAATTTTTAATTACAAACACACGTTCAGTTTACAGAGAGGCGGAGTAGAATGGGGATCAAAAGTAGCGTTCATAATAGCGAGGTGTTCACATTAGAGAGTGTTCAGAATATAGAGAGTTCATCTTATGTTAAATCTATGGAGTTTCGCCGGGGCCGTCGGAATGTGTTCATAATACCGAGGTGTTCACATTAAAGAGTGTTCAGATAGAGAGAGTCCACTGTATATATATATATATATATATATTGATATATATATATATATATATACATATATCAATTTTGAACGGAGGGTGGTTTCGGGGTCTGGGGGTCATGATCGATGAAAATATACCAAAATTTTTTGAAATCGCTTTCCTCCGAACGGCTGCAATAGGTAGCTTTTTGTAAAGAAAGCTACCTAAAAGCATAGGATCATTTTTGATCTAGATATACTGAATTTGATATGAATCGATATGAATCATCGGTTTATTCTTTTTCAAATAATTAATTTTTTTTCAGTGTAAACTTTGCAGAGCCGAATGCTAATTGCCAGTGAACCCGTCCGCTGATTTCGCACTGCAATCTTTCAGATTTTTGCCTGATACGTTTATTCATCAATTTTTAATCAAATGAAACTTTTAATCTCACATGTTTTATAAAAATGCAAATATGCTATGTCAAAACCTATTCAAACTTCTTTCATACCTTATCCCTCATTGTGCTTTTTGTATAAACATAAGTAAAGAGATGTTGACGTCAGAAAAAATTTATATGATTTTTAATTCCCACCCTCTTTTTAGAAACTCTAACACATTAAAAAGTCTTAGGATGCAAATCGTATTCGAATATGAGAATTTCTTGATTTTTTGTATTTGTATTTTTTGTACTTTTATTATTTTTTAAATGTATCAAGACTACTTGAATAGACATATTTCACTGGAAAAATATGTTTTAATCATTTAAAAGGGAATATAATTGAAAAACATGGATACATCACTGAACATTATGATGAATTTTAAAGTATGAACAATCTTGTGATGTTTTAAATTGTAAATAACTTTTTAAAAAGTTCCCGTATGCACTGTTACTCTGTTTAAAAATTTCAAACAAACAACAATGCATCTAAAGCTTTTTCGAGAATTCCGGAGATTAGAAAAAAAGGCTTCAAACAAATCTATATCAGGTATTCTCACAAAATTTTAACTTTCGAGAATAAAAATCTAATGAAATTAAATTTAGCAAAATAACATTTTAAACTTATAACGAATGCTTTCATGATTCAAAATAAAGGAAAAATAGTCAGTAGCGAAGATTTTTTTTATTTATTTGAGTTTTAAGTTAAACATGAGGGTTTCATTTTCCTTACCGTTTTACCTCTTTAACTTTTTATTTTCTTGTAAATTTTTACTTATAATGAATTTGCATAGTACCCACAGAACATTCAAATAAGAAATAATAACAATGTAGTATTTTTAGTACAAAATTATAGTATAACATTGTCTTAAAGGAGTGTTAAAGAAGGGACATTAAGAAAAAAAAAAAGGTATTGTAAGGATGGGCAGGTAAGGAAAATTGCCACCTATTTTTAAGCAAATCATGTTAAGACTAAGTGATAGCAACATTGTTCAAGGATTTTTAGAAATTGTTACTTACATTGGATTAAATTTTAAAAAAAATACCCCGAAAAGTACAGGAATAAACCTTGGAGACGGTAAGACTACCCATAAAGCCACGATGCTTGAAATTGTTATTTGAATGTTGATTTAAATTCTGCAGTAAATTGGCTGTCAAAGAATTTTAGCCATTCTTTCTCTAGCATACTTCTGCATGATAAAAAAAGTTGAAAACAATTCTGTGGCTGCATCTGAAGTGCTTTTCTGTATAATTTTAGCAAGATGGACGGTAAGGAATATAAAATCCAGGAACAGAGTTAAAAAAATAATATCAACCGTAAAAATGTGTGCAGGTTAATTTTTTGCTACACATTTATATAAAACAATTGTCCCAGTTTCGGAAAGAAATTACATCGAATTACTTTTATTGAAACTTTTTTATACAGACAGCTCCAAACTTAAAAATCAGCATCAGGGACACCTGATGGTGTAGGAGTTTTCCCGGTATTTGGACTTCCAACATCGTCCAAAAGGTATTTATCTCGTTAATATTGTTACAGTCATGCAATGGGATGTTTTACAGTATAAGAAAACTAGTTGGATGTGCCAATCCCAAAACTTTCTTCTATCTTATACATCTTAATATTTCAAAACCTAGTTACACATGTTAATACTTCAATATTATTAGTTCAATACTATACCAACTTTGATTTTCATCTTAAATTTCTGCTCAAGTCAATTAAACGGACTAAAAACGAGTTAATCTATATCATGATATTTGTTAAAATTATTAATTTTTCCTTATTCTGTCGTTATCAGCTGTTTGCGAATAGCCGGCATAGCAGGAAGCGAGTTCCCGCCGCTGCATGAGCCGCCGATGCACAATAGCACTACGAAAAATCAAGAAAAGTATACAAAAATCGCTAGCACGGAGCCCCTTTACCGCGCAATATTTCCAAATTCAAGGAGAACCTGTTGGCCAAAGCCAAAAACAAGCACAAACATTTTGGTTCAATTGTATGAATAATTTTATACGCTGTTCGATGGTACAATAATGAAAATGGCACAGAGATCGGAATTATAGCGCCCCCTTCTTTCGGAATTTTTTCAAGTTCAGGGAGGACTTGTTTGCCATAGCCAGAAACATGCACAAAAAATTTGGTTCAATTATATGGATAACTTCATACACTTTTCGATGGTACAATAATGAAAATGGTACAGACATCGCAATTATAGTGCCCCCTTCCGGCAGAATTTTTCCAAATTCAGGGAGGACCTTCGTGACATGACCAAAAATAAACACATAAAATTTGGTTCAATTCTATGCATAACTTCATACACTTTTCGGCGGTACAATATTCAAAATGGCACAAAAATTGTACAAAAATCGCTATTACAGCGCCCTCTACGAGCGATTTTTTTACAAATTAAGGGAGGACCTCCTTGCCATAGCCAAGAACTTAAAATATTTTTTTGGTTCAATTCTATGCATAACTTCATACACTTTTCGATGGTGCAATATTCAAAATCGCACAAAAATTGCTATTACAGCGCCCCCTCGTGGCGAATTTTTTGCAAATTCATGGAGGATCTGCTTGCCATATCCAAAAACTTAAAATAAAAATTTGGTTTAATTCTATGCATAACTTCATACACTTTTGGACGGTACAATATTCAAAATCGCACAAAAATCGCTATTACAGCGCCCCCTACCAGCGAATTTTTTCCAAATTCAGGGAGGACCTGCTTGCCATAGCCAAAAACTTAAAATAAAAATTTGGTTCAATTCTATGCATAACTTCATACGCTTTTCGATGGTACAATATTCAAAATCGCACAAAAAACGCATTTACAGCGCCCCCTACCGGCGAATTTTTTCCAAATTCAGGGAGGACCTGCTTGTCATATCCAAAAACTTAAACTAAAAATTTGGTTCAATTCTATGCATAACTCCATACACTTTTGGATGGTACAATATTCAAAATCGCACAAAAATTGTTATATCAGCGCCCCCTGCCGGCGAATTTTTTCCAAATTCCGGGAGGACCTGCTTGCCATAGCCAAAAACTTATAATAAAATTTTGGTTTAATTCTATACATAACTTCATACACTTTTTGATGGTACAATGGCGACAGACAGACGGACAGACGGACAGACGGACAGACGGACGGACGGACAGACGGACAGACGGACACACAGACAGACAGACATTTTCTATAAACATGTTTTTTGGAATCTCTGACCCCTAAAACATGCAAATCCGTCGAAAACCGGAAGTCGAAAAAAATTTCGATTACAATACTTTCTTCTATTGAAGATAGAAGAAAGTAAAAAACCCCACAAGAATGTGTATTAAAATAAAAATTATTATTCTGGTAAAAGTCAAAATTATACGAGAATGCCTCATATACACTGGAAAATTCACATTTTATTATGAATTATTTTTATTTATTACACATTATTTTTAACGATAGTCGTTTTTAATGGTATTATAAACAAGAACTTCAAGGCGTTACAACTTTGGAATTTATAAGATGCCTGGCATCATTACTTCAGATTAGAAATTGTTCTTTTAATTAACTTTTAAATAGCAGAATTTCTCATCACCCTGTTGAATCGTAGGATTTATATTAACTTTCTGGGATTAAAGAAGGATAGCATATCTATTCAAAAATTGTCATAGAACTCTACTCAGTCTGAGAATAATACACATGTCTTCTCGAAAAGTTTGGCAATAAATAGTTCGTATTCCGTTGAATTTATTCTTGTAAATTTAAAATTCCTTTGAAATTCCCGTAAACGTATATATATTAAATGTTAAGTAAATCTTAGAGATGGATATTTAATGTCAAAGTGCAATGAGTGACAACGGTTACTTTAAAACACATCTACTCGATGGTGAAACGAATAATACACTTCCCAATATCTAGAGGAAACAGATTTATACATTTAAATCTTTTTACAATAAAGGATTTTAATGCCTTTGTACCATACTACTTTGAAAATTAAAATATTGGAAAATCAAGTCACGTTTCTTTGAAAAGTTAATTTTAAAATGTTATTTTAGCTTGTTTCAAAACACCAGCATCGATTTTTTTTCTTTTTATTCCAATTTCTTTTATTAATATATTTTGAAAGTTAGTGAACTTGCAAGGGTAAACTCTTGGGTAAAATTATGTGAGAAGAAATATGTTAAATAAATGTTAAAGAAAAAAAAAAAAAAAAAAAAAAAAAAAACTTTCTGCTAATCTTTTGTGAAAGTTTTAAATTGAAATTCAAAAGTGGGTGTGAGGTTTTTCTTTTGACTTGTTATTAATGTTATTCCAAAGAGCTAAAATAAACTCATAAGCATAAAAGGTTTCTATCCAATAAATTTGGTTTCCAGTATTATTTTGTAGGTAAAAAAATGAATGGATTTAACGTTGTAAATTATATATATATATATATATATCGAAATATATATATCGAGATATATATATCGAAATTATGGTGTTTCCAGTAATAAATAGCACAGGCGTTTTAGGCCAATTGGGTTGTTGAAAATAAAAGATTCGAGGAACATAAAAATGCAGTCGATTGAAAGTAATCCAACTTTCTTAACCTTCTCATAATTTGACTTTCGGGGGGATATTCTCCACTCCACCGATGATAAGAATGAAGTTCGCTCACATCAAAATTAGCTTAAAAAGTGTTCCATCTCTCGGTTGTTTCCACACATAATTCACAATTCTACTTGTTTCGATGCGATGGTACATACTCTGATATTTTACCATACTCAGTTCGAAAACATTTTCGCTTCAGTATGCTACCAGACTCTTATTACATTCGTAAACTCACTAAATATCTGTATTAGACATACGGTCATTTTCCATAACTGAGCAACTCACAATCTCTCACAAAGTTCTTAAAATCTCCAAGAAAACAACAACATCTCAACAAAATCGCAGCAAATCTCTCCGAAGAACCTTTTTGTATCAGGCTAGCTGATTGTATTTATACTACCTCGATCAACGATCGTTCCAGAATATTCCATACTCTTGCACCTCTTGCATAGGTTTAAACAAATTTTCAGAAACTCTGTTGTCGAGATTGAGCTAAAAATGGATTTTTTCTTACCAGACGATTTTTAACAAAAAGTAAAAGGAATTTATTTATGCGTAAGTTTTAAAGCATTGAAATATTCTGGTAGGCACCTGGATATTTTTTTATAGAAGAATAATTTTTAAAGAAATAGGTTTTTTAGACGGGATAATTTATGAGTTACAATATTTTAGCAATTAAATAAAGAATTTGGGGGGATATGATATACCAGGATTTAATAGCGATAGCGGATCTTAATAGGAATTTAAATCATAAAAGGTTTTATTAAAGAGATATAAATAGTTAGAGCCATTTTTATATTTACGCAATTTAGAAGAAATATTATTAGATGGATTAGGATCGTATAGAGATTAATAGACTAGGGTTTTAATTTAATAAGCCGGTATAATATACGGAATATTAGTGAAAAAGGGAAATTTATATAAAATACTTTTAAACTTGGCGAAAAAATTAAAATTTTGTAAATATATAAAGACAAAAATCAGTAGAATAATTAAAGTTCTTTAATATACAGATTGTTCCTTCTCAACGGTGTCCAATGGGGCTAATTACAAAATCGTTATTGCAAAAAAGGTTTTAATGGAGGTTTAAAAAAAACTAAAGTCGTTTCGATCTATAAAAACATCTTTTAAAAAGTTACGAAAGTTAAATTTTTATACGGTTCCCCGGTCCCATAGGTCATATTTAATAATAATTTCCTATTACACTAATAAGAAAGACAAAAAAAAGTTCTATTTATCTAGCACTAAAATTTACCGAGTTATAAAACTTTGAATTGCATGTCTTACGCTAATTTTCTGCAACAGAAAAAAGATGAGTTCGGCCATACTTCGAGGGATCGTATACAAACTGCTTAAAGTATCAGAAGGATTTTGTTCTCTTGTACATTTCTGCATTGCAGTCGCAGGGATTCACTTCGAGCAAGTCTTAAGATAACTTTAATTTTTATTAATTAAATTTCAGATTCGATAAACTCATAGCGTTTTAAAATAGGTATCATTTTGTAAAGGATTACGACCATTGCTTTTCATCATTTCATGTAACAAAAATTCTGTTATATTTTTAACTTTTACATTTTGTACAATTGTACGTTTTTCTTTAATATGTCAGAATGAAGGTTAATGTCAAATGTATTTTGTAGTGTTAATTTCACTATCAGCTATTACTTTTTTATGTCTGACGATTATTTTTATTTCTAGTACTAGGGGGCTTGGCCCCCTACGAGCTACGCTCGCCAACCCCCGTCCAGAAACCGCAGACTCTAAATGCACGCTAATGTGATCGGCTTTAAAAAGATTTCGAAAGATTGAATTATAATTTAAAAAACAGTGGCGATCTCCCTATAAACGGATTTCTATTCATTTCTCTTTGATTGGGGACATTTTAACGCCAAATCCGCTGCGGTACTACTTGATTATCCCGTCGACTAATTTCGCCAAATTATATAAATCGCCAAACCACTCGCCAAATTATACAAATTGATATAATTTTTATTTTAAATAACGAAAGAACAAATAAATTAGTACAACATTAATAAAAATACAAATAAAACGTCGAAATAAAAATAACTTGATGACGTAGACACGTGTAACAACATTTCAAAATAAGCTAATATAAAAGGAATTAAGTAAACAGAATCTTTGTCTCCCGGTATTTTTTAACAAAGCGAAAAGAAAATTCTTTTAAATGAGACATTTTAAATTAATCGTTTTTAATTTGACGTAATTTTGACCAAACTATTCTTTCTCTTTTTAATATTCACGTGAAAATACTTGTGTTAGAAATGAAATAATTTTTGCGCTTTCCTAAGAAAAATAGTTGAAAAGTATCCGCTCAAAATATCAAATAAATGTCTAGCGCAATTTCTAAATTTAAACCGTTTTGCAATATTATTTTGTGCTCGTTTTATGTAATAACTGTAATGTGACGTAAATGTGACGTAATTTCTCCTATTTAAGACTTCTAACGCATGTTAATAAATTTATTATTTTACAAATTCCTCTCTCTCTTAAAATTCACGTGTAATTATAGTTTTATGACGTAATTTTTAATAAGTTCCTGCTTTTTGTACATAATTATTTAATTCTAATTCCAATGTTTTTTTCTGTTTATAATAGTCACGTGTAAATAAATTTTTAATTTATTACACGTATAAATATATATATATATATATATATATATATATATATATATATATATTGAAGCAAACATTATTGTTTCCGCTGTTTATACAGTTGGCAACAGTTTAAATTAGTATCACTTTCTAAAATCTGTAAAAAATATCTCTAGAAATGCTGAAAATTTGAATTTAAAATAGAAATAAAACCTCAAAATATTAGCCAAATTAAAAAAAAAGAAATACAATCTGCACACCGGCAAATTCTAACGCATAAAAAGATCTGAAAATGATTACATTCCCATGTATAGTTTTTGCTGCTATAAAACTTTTTTAATGGAACGATTTTGTCCAACTTTAGCATTAAATATCTCCTAAAATAATTCTTCGATTTGAAAACTGTCTGCATCAGCGTATTTATCAAACATTTCTCTATAATACCATTGATTTTCATATTTTTGTACGCAATATTTTTCTTAATATTAACGAAGAAAGACCTCCTGTCACAAAATATTCAAAACCGGCGGCGGCGGCGGTGACAGCGGTAGTTACTTTTTTTTAGAATAGAGAGAAATTTGCGAATAACCCCAATTTCGCAGAAAAAATGCTTTAACTTTAAACGCGGTCAGTTTATTTTTGTCTTACTTCTTAGTGTAATAGGATATTTGTACTAAATATAATTTATAGGTACGGGGGACGGTGTAAAAATTGCAATTTGGTAATTTTTTAAGAAATGTTTTTATTGTATCAAATTGATTTTAAAATACTTATTTACCTCATTTAAAACAATTTTGTAACTGGAACTATATGTCTATGCCTAACGGTGTAGGAATTAGCCGTTAGACAGCGTTGAGAGTGGACACCCTATGTATATGTCAACTCGAAGCAGAAAGTTATTATTCTAATATATGCAAACGATGTATTTATTCAAATAATTCGATATTATATAAGGTATTATCCCATACAAATAAAAAAATAAAAACCATAAATATATAAAATCCAGCCGTGATTTATCTCACGTTAGATGGGAAATAGATTTATGTAATCACACAAAATATATTTTAAATAGTACTGTCATGTTTTTAAATATTTTCATACAATTATTTGCATATTAATATGTAATGTATTTTCTCAATTTATATTTTGAAAGTTAACGAATATCCAAGTTAAATATCATTTTTTAAATTAAAAGAAAAATAATGTTTTTTTCTTTTTCCCAATCCATTGAGATAATTTTAATTTAAGTTTCCGCATTATCCTTCTGGATTTTTCTTTTTACATAATATTTAAATTTTTTTAATAGCTAAGATGGACGTGGAACCATAAAAATACATCTATCGAAAACCCTTTATTCCTAAATTATTTTACAGTTTAAAATGTGGATTTTGAAATGTATATTCAATGTTGAAAACAATTAGGGGAGCACATGGTTTAGCAAAATTTCGCAAATATTTACACCGATAAGTAACGTAAAATAAAACATCCATAACTTAAAGCTTTGTTGAAAATAGAAAAAGAAAACTGTCACGTGTTCACACGCAAAATAAAGTTTGTGACTTCAAAAGCTATGAAAAAGGAGATAAGTGCAGAAATCGTGATTTTGCAGAAACGTCTGGTTCACTTTCTCACTTGTAAAATTCAATTGCTCAGCTTGTGTTTTGAGAAAAGGTGGCTTGAAAATGTCACAACAACGCGATTTAACAGAATTCATAACTTTGCGTGTTATTGTGACAGTTGAATTTGGGGAAACACAACGACGTTTAGTGGACGCTGTTGGAGTCGCAAGAAGTGTCCATGAAAGGCTGTGGAATCGATTACAAGATACATGGAATGGTAGACATTGCCAAAGGGAAGTTCGGCCATATTTTAAGACAGAAACTGATGACCAATAAATTCTGTTAATAGCTCGTAGAGACGGAATGGACAATGCTACTCAGCTTAAAACACAGTTGTTCTTGGGCACAGGACGAAGGGTGTCCACACAAACAGTCCGAAATAGTCCTCATCAGGATGGCCTCTATGCACGTAAGCCAATAGTTTGTATTCCATTGACCTCAAGCAACTGAACATCGAGTTTGGAGGCAACTTTGTTGGAGTCACATTCTGTCAACAGACGAGTCCCGATTCAGTCTGGATGTGACATCCGATGCGTTTCGGCATAGAGAAAAAGAGGCACTCAAAATATTCTCACATTCGTTCCTGAAAGATCCCATTACAGTCGAGGTGGGTTGATGCTATGGGCTGGAATGAGCATAGGTTGACGTACGGGCCTGCATATCATTCGGAATTGCACTTTCACGGTTCGAAATTATACAGACTAGATACTGAGAACTCATGTCGTATTTTATGTTGCAGCAATTGGTGATTTCTTTTCTTGGATGCATGATAATGCCGCATACAGATCGTCTTGTGGAGAACATTCTTAAAGTTGAAACAATATAGAATATGGAATGACCAGCATGCTTTCCTTACTTGAATCCGATCGAGCAAGTGTGGGATACACTCGGGCGACGCATTCCAGCGAGATTGAGTTTTGTCCGATACTTGAAGATAGCAGTTCTTGAGGAGTGGAACAGTACTCCCCGACAATGCCATCGAATCCATGGAAAACAGGTGTTCATAAGAAAAGTTTAATGTAAAATAACATGTAAATCTTAGGTGTACTTTAAAATAGTAAACTATAGGAAAATAAGGGTCAGCTAGGTGGGGAGGCCTACCAAATGGCTTAAGCACTCACAAGCCCCACCCAGCGGTTTCCATCTACTACCGCCGTCACCACACACACACAAAATAAATAAATAAATAAAAATAATAATAATAATAATAATAATAAATAAAAGGCCCGACGGACCTACAGGAAAGCCAATTGAGAATATTAAGATTAAATACAATATAAGTACAATATATACACGATGGAAAGCCCAATTTCTACTGGGCGTTTACGAGAGAAATTTAGATATTTGTAATTAATAAGATCATGAGATAATAGATAATAGGATTTTTAAACTTGTTGGAGCGGCAAAAGCTCAATTACTCTGCAAAGCTGGGCGTTCTGCAAAAATACAATAAAAGCTACGTATATGTATACTAAATTAGAAAGAGATTCATAATTTAAAAAATAATGTAGAATATAAAAAATAGGTAAAATAGTGAATAATTATGATGAATATTATATAATTATATACACACACAAAAGTTCAAAAGTCTATTGTTCTTGCAACAGTTCAATTATAGTTCAATCGTGTTGTTTGTGGCTAAGAGTTTATTTTGTATTGGTGGTATCTGTCTATTTGTTAAGATACGTTCTCATCATCATCTATAAATGGCAAAACATTTTGAAACAAATAATGGTTGTTTTCTAAAACTTTCATACACTATAGGAAAATAAGTATATACATTAGATTTCATTAATGGGCAAGACACACAATCTAGATATGGATCTAAGGAAGATATTAGAGGCTGTTTTTACTTTTGCAACCCTAACATTACCATCCTTTCCTGGTATAACCTCTAAGATTCGCCCTAGCATCCACTTACAAGGAGGTAAATTGTCCTCCTTTATCACTACCATCGCCCCTGGTTTAATGTTTTACCATTTTACCTGCCATTTTGAACGATTTTGGAGATGACTCAAGTAATTCAATTGCCAATTTCTCCAAATTAATTGGACGAATTTAGTGATTCTCTGCCACCTAGATAATCTCGATTCTGCGATATCAATCAACTGAGGTTCTGGAATGGCATCGATAGGCCAACCAATTAGGAAATGGCCTGGTGTCAATGCATTAAAATAATTTATGTCGATCGATAATGGAGTTAAGGGACGTGAATTTAATATTCCTTCGATTTGGGTGGTAACTGTTTGAAATTCTTCCATAGTCAGTCTAGAACCTTTTAATGTCCGTTTAAGATAATACTTGAAAGGTTTTACGCCAACAGGTATGCGACAGTTGATCTATTCGAAGGGACCACACGCCTTATTAAATACATTGCATCATTCCTAAACGGTACTATTTTTGTCATTTACATGTAACCAAATTGTTGCCCTAAAACATCTTTTTATATTCTTCTGATCGTTTCAAAGAAATAAAACTCTCTTGAAATTTTTTTGCGTCTTTTTTTCTGTATTGCACATTGATACACATGTTACTCTCAATTTTATGCCCGTTCATGACTGTCTCGCACTGTTCTCATCGATTTTTTGCTTGTTTCCCTAATTATTTTGCGCAGTGTACATTAAATATAATAATCTACATCATAAAGGGCAAACGTGTTCGTCCGTAATGCTGACGTAATTTAGATGGTGTCAAATCCAGACGATTAAATTATATTTAACTGAAAATTTGTTCAACTTCTGAACATCGCACATTTTCAATTTATGCACCGTGGAAAAGGGAAGAAAAATTCGTTCAAATTCAATCCGTTCGAAAAATGTTTAAAAACTGCATTGTAGTTCACTCAATTTGTGTTGTTCTAAAAATTATTTTCAATCACGAATTTCGAATTTGAATCACGATAATAGAACTATTCGATGCTTAACTATTGCAAGGATTAAACTCGGAAAGGCGGGATGTAAATAATGTTCTTTGGGGATTTTTTCTGCTTGTAATTCTTGGCGTGAGGCCAGTACCGAAGTGTCGCTTTTAATAGATTTCCAAATCTTTAAATCTTTATATGAACGAATAATTGCTTTTTTCATATACAGTCGAACCTCTATTTAACAAAGTCGCTAAATCGCGGAAAAAAGTTCGTTATATGAAAAATTCGTAAAATAGAGATTCACCTTTTAAAATACTTTAAACTACATAAAATAGATTTTAAATTCATAAACACTAAACATTTTTACTAAAAGTAATTAATCACATTTTTTTAAAATAAGATATATCGATTTGTTTTACTTATTTTACCCACCAATATCCATCATCTATTCCTTTTTTCTATGTGTTTAAATCTTTGAAATCTGCAAGTAAAACAAAATATTGTCCGGGAATACACTGTATTATCTGTTTAAAGTTAACAGTTATACATTAAAATTAACGAATTTTAATGACATTATCGTATTTATTATTATTATAAGAAATAATTTTTACCATACATTAACATATGCGTCCTTAAATTTAATTTTGAAAAACTGTTAATTTTACCTGAGTTTGTTTATAAAGTGCCTTCTCTCATAATACGTCTCGCATCTTTACAATGCACCAAAAACCCCTTCAGTTTTCTTCTAACTATAATCCGCGTCGGATTGTTTCAAATGATTTTAGCATTTTATCATACGAAGTTTTGTTAAATCCTGCTTAATGATAATTTCCATCATCATCATATTCGTCTTCATCGCAATTCATTGCTGTATTGTTTTATTTTTCACACTGTCGAAAATATCCAATTCGGATAGTGTTTCTGAGGTCTCAATTTCAGAATTAAGTGAAATACAATCATCAATCAGAACATCACGGTTAATTTCTTCTTTTTTTCTCATCTGTATCCACATTTTTTAAAGTTAGTTTAAGGGATTATCGTCTTCGTTCTCCGTACTTACCGAATTCTCACTGCTGACAAAGAAGGCGCCTTGTAAAACCAGTTCAAGGCCATTGAACATCATAAAATGTGTTTAAAGAAAGAATGAGTTTGAAATGTCCAGAAATATTTTGAGAAATGGGGAGAAAAAAAAATTAGATCACAAGAAAATGTTCGTTAAATAGAGAATGCACTTCGCTATTTAGAGGTTATTTTACGAAGAAATTCGCAAAATGTTCTTGGTTCCAAGGAAAAGTTCGCAAAAAAGAGAAATTCGCAAAATAGAGGTTCGTTAAATAGAGGTCCGTCTGTAAATATGATTTTTGGTATTGTTAGTGGGTATTCTGAAAATCATATAAGAGAAAATCTATTGGAGTTATCAATTTAAGTAAAAAAAGTTATCATCTATATTATGGAATACGGGAAGCCCGTTGTTATACTTAAGGAAGTAACATTTTAAGTGAAAGAGAATATTTAAATATTATTAATGGTTGCTGAATTTTAAAAAACACAGAAGCAACATTCAAACTTTACAATATAATAAAACTCTAAAGCTGTTCCTAATTTTTCAAATATGTATTATTCTATAAACATCCCCCATTGTAAGACATGTTATCTAGAGTTGAAACAAACACACACAAAAAAAATAAATAACAATGAAAGATTTATTATTTACTAAACATAAAACTAACTGCAGAAAATCAAAATATGCTTTTTTAAAATTAATACTTTGTATCTGAACAGTAATATAATTTTAGAATAAAAGTAATTTCCAGTATAGCGGCATTGGCGTTCTATTAAAAAAACTTGCCGCAATCCGAGTTTCAGGAAGTCAGATTGTTTCCAAATATTATAAACGGATGTGAAAACAAACCTAGTGAAATTTTATGCTTGTTTATATCCATATCTATCTATGTATCTCTCTATCTGTTATTAGCGTTATTGTTGTTGTTTTTTATATAGAAATTATTACATAAATTTAGTTCTGTTCGTACATAAAATAAAAAGCTCAATGACTTTTTTATATTAGATAAATTGTACCAATATTGAAATAAAAATGTTTGTGTATATGAAACATTGAATATATTTAAGACAATATGTTACCTAATTTATTTCTTCCGCCAATGCCATTTTCTCTAACTCACCGAGACCCCTTTACTAAGAAAATAAGAATATGAATATACTATTTTTTTTTTAAACACATATGAAATAACCATATGATATAAATATACACATATGAAATAAATCACTTTTAAATATGACTAATGATACTAATGATATTAAATTACTAATTGATTTTCTAATGATATTGAATATTATACTATACTAATGATCTTGAATTACTAATGATAATATATAAAAATATTATCACTAATGATAATATATAAAAATATTATCATATATAATGGATATATTAATAAAAATCAGGAAAACAGACTCATATGAAATAAATCACTTTTAAATATGACTAATGATACTAATGATATTGAATTACTAACTAATTTATTAATGATATTGAATATTATATTTTAGTATTGATATTGAATACTATATTTTACTAATGATATTGAATATTATATTTTACTAACGATATTGATATTTACAAATTGATATTGAAATTCTAATGATACTAATGATATTGAATTATTATGATATTGAAGCGAGACCTTCCACACAAGATATTTCTAGTAAAAGACAAAAAATGGAAACAACAACATCTGTTCAAAAGTTATGCATGGTTATATATTAAAAAAAACATACAAACTAATTCTATGACATCCTTCGTTGTAAGACGATTTAAAATTTCAGAACACTTGTTGTCCTGTATATTAAATCTATTAAACAGAAGACATAATCGATAAAACAATAGGTAGAAGAATATTTGAGTAAAAATAATTAAATTTTCTTCTAATCTATTAGCTATCATTTTTCTAAAATATTTTTCTCTGTATTTTATTATTATAAATAACAAATAAAAAAATCAATAATTAATTATGAACTTTTCTTTTTATCATTTTTCGTCTCACGTCTGAAACTTACAAAAAAATAAAAAAAAAAATAAAAAAAAAAAGCTTCTGTTTTAAATTATATTTTTATTCTTTAACTATTTTTTCTGTTTTATTAACTTGATAAAACATATTTTTAATAAGATGAAAATAAACCTTTATTTAAAAAATATTAAAGAAAGACAAATTAATTTTTCTAATCTTTTTAACCATGTATGTTTTTTTTTTTTTTTTTTTTTTTTTTTTTTTTTTTTTTTTTAAACCTCTTTTATGTAATTTAGCAGAGAGTGTTAAAGATTGTCTTTGAACAAATTTTATACAATATTGTTATTATTATGCCAATATTTCGAAAAGAAATTATTTTATTTAGAAACGCATAAGAAAATTATATATGAGTGAGTGATATTTGTATTTTGAAATTTTCGAAAAAAAAAAAAAAAAAAAAATATATATATATATATATATATATATATATATATTATACCGAAATATTTTAATGTTCTAGTTTCAGTTTTAAAAATGCATTATACAAATATGAATTAAAAAAAAAATCAAATTTATTTTAATTAATTATATAAAATTTTTAAAAACAAAATTTCTTATTTTAAAGAGAATATATTAGATAAAAACATTTTGAAAAAAAAAATAATCTAATCAACCTTAAAGATTAATTTAAAAGACTTTTTATTTAAATATGGTCTTTAGAAATTTTTTGTTTGCTTTACTTATCACTTAAATTTTTTAACAAAAAAAAAATTTATTTCTGGATATATTTTTTCTCCGTGGTTTACTGCATTTTTTCTCGAAAACTATAATTTTAATTAGTTTTCTTGAAATATAATTGATAAAATATGCAGTATTAAAGTAGCTATTATATTTATAGTTATATATAAATTCTATAGCACTGGTGCCAAAAAGTTGAAAAACAAACACAAACGACTAAATTTGAAACACGAATAATAACTGTAAATATTCAAAAGATATTGATTTAAACGGCAGGTGTAGCAAGTTATTACGACAACAATTGTACGTTTACTCTATGTTATTCACTTTGACGTTCCAATGCACACATGTGACATGCTCATTATAGTGAATTGAAGTGTTATATCTTTCATTTGTTTCATTATTTAGTCTTTAATGATCCACATTTTCTCCCGTTACTGAGCAGTCGAAGCGATTGTTATTTTGTGACGAGTCATCAGGTAACTTTAAAGTGAAGCTACCTTTACGACTCGCATAAAACCGTCATTTGGAGACTCCTTTGTATAGTAATCATGATAATTGTTTTGTGACGAGTCTCCATGTGACAAAAATGATGTCATCTAGAAACATTTCATAAAGCAATGCTCACTGTGGTGATTTTACTGTAAGGTATTTTAATATATGTCATCTGCGAGTCACCATGTGCTTTTTTTGTGCTCTTAATTTGCGACTCATTAGAATACAATGATCATGAATATTTCAAAATTGAGTTTTAAAATGATGGCCACGTAAAAATCATACAGTGATTTCATTCGAATTTCATCTGGCGATCTTTCATGTAGCAGACAACAGTGACTTTTAAATGGAATTGGTTGGTTGGTTGGTTGTGTTTATGTCGGCCAATTATCAACACGAGGGATATAGGCCCTATGGGGGGGAGTGCCCTTCGTGGGGGTCTTTTAAATAGAATTGTAGACTGAAACTTGAGAGTAAAACACGAGAGCCGACACTAGTCACGGAAGAAATGAGAACGCTAATGTTAATTCTATGGGAGCATTGTTTCCAGATTTCTCTCTCGCATTCTAATATTTTAAAGTGATTTTTCTGCACAGGGTACCTCTAGTCGATAACTTTTATCGACTAGAGGTACCCTGTGCGACTGTGCTTTTGTACGTTTTCGATTTTGTTTACAGATTTTTGTATGAGTATATGTTCATTTTCAGAACTGGTTCTAACAGGTTTCGAAAGTGAAAGTATCCGCATATAAAAAAATTACTAAAATCTAACAACATAACCTCAGATACCCTATGAAAAATAAAATCGTTTAAAAATATTAGAATGCGAGCGAGAAATCTGTAAACAATGCTCCCATAGGATTAACAATAGTATTCTCGTTCCTTCACTTGACTAGTGTAGACTCTTAAGAGAATACTTTGGAAGATGAATGATACAAGCTTTTGGTACACCGCATTGAAGGTGATGCCTCTGAAAATGTACGAAGTTAAAGTGACGTCACATTGGTTGTGCTGCAAAGATATTACTATTTTCTACACCAGTCGTTTTTATAATATTTGAGTAACGATATTAATTTCATTGTTAAAAAATTTGCATTTTATGTTTATCGCTTAAATTTTTTACACTAGTGTTATTATTTTCAGTAATTTTTTTATTTATGAATATTTATAAAATTTCGAAATAATGTCTATAATCCACAAATGTCTCAGTCACAATCTATAGTCCAGGCAATACAGACCGTATGGGGGCTCTACCTAGCAAAATTCATGGTAGTTCTGGAAAAGGGCTTACTATATGTTTTTTGGGTCGCTGAATCCGAATTTTTAACTTCCCACAAAAATTTCCCCCGGCAACCCCCCTCCCCCCCCAAAAAAAAGGTTTTTATTGAAAAAATCAATTTTTTTAATTGTTTTAGGGAAAAAGTATCTAGAAATTCAGAAAGTAGACAAAATTTGCAAGAAATTAGATACATGACATTATGACTTAGGATGAAGGGGAAGGGAGGATCTGCCTCGGAACGTGCGCGCGGTGCTGCGTGAACTAAGTTGCGCAATTCCACTTAACCACTCACACGTTTACATTCGCCCTCTCATCTCCCCTCCGAACTTTCTCTATAAGGGTTACTTTAAGTTTTTTGGGTCGCTGAATCCGTGTTTTTAACTTCCCCCAAAATTCCCCCCCGAACGCCCCCCCCCAAATAGTTGTTTTTAACTTAAACTTCTTATTGTTTTAGGGGAAAAGCATTACGAAATTCAGAAACTAGACAAAATTTGCAACAAATAGGATATATGATATTATGACGTAGGATTAACTGGGAGGGGGAGGGCTGCCTCTGAACATGCACTGCGGCGCTACTTGCACTAAGTTATGAAGTCCAGGCAATAGGGGATTTTACCTGGAAAATCCTATTTGTTGCAAATTTTGTCAAGTTTCTGAATGTCGTAATGCCTTTCCCCTAAAACAATAAGAAATTTAAGTTAATAACAACTATTTTTTTTTGGGGGGGGAGGTTCGGGGGGGGGATTTTGGGGGTAAGTTAAAAATTCGGATTCAGCGACGCAAAAAATTAAAGTAAACATTATAAGGAAAGATCGGAGAGGAGATGGGAGGGCGAATGTAAGCGTGTGAGTGGTTAAGTGGAATTGCGCAACTTAGTCCACGCAGCACCGCGCGCATGTTACGAGGCAGATCCCCCCTTCCCCTTCATCGTAAGTC
Organism: Maratus speciosus; assembly: GCA_963932465.1. NCBI lineage: Eukaryota > Metazoa > Arthropoda > Arachnida > Araneae > Salticidae > Maratus > Maratus speciosus. Next base: position 356,535,051 of record OZ010799.1, on the reverse strand, counting down.
ATAATGTCATACATCTAATTTGTTGCAAATTATGTCTACTTTCTGAATTTCTAGATACTTTTCCCCTAAAGCAATAAAAAATTGATTTTTTTAATAAAAACCTTTTCTGGGGGGCTTTTTACCAACATTTGGGGGAGTTGCCGAGGGAAATTGTGCTGGCAAGTTACAAATTCGGATTCAGTGACCAAAAAACATAAAGTAAGCCGATTTCCAGAACTACCATTAATTTTGCTAGGTAAAATTCCCTATTGCCTGGACTACTAGTGTTTTGCTAATTTTTTTTAAAAAACAAAACAAAAAAGTAAAACAAATACCCTAGCATATAAAGATTAGAATACATTATACTACAGTAAGGAACGGAACATATAAAATTAAAAGGTTTTATTCACTAACTTGTGCAGTCACAGTATAATTCACCCATTTAGCATTTATACCAGAATTGCAAATTTCTAAATTATTGGATATTTCTGTGTTTATACTTGGACTACATATAAATTTCAACAGAAATAATTGCTTTTAATATCTTTAAAAGCATATAAAAGACCAATTCTAATTTTACGCTTTAATAATTTATTGAGCATTGAGTACTTTTAATTATTTCTTGAATGACGTTTTTAATAGGATTATCACTTTTAGATGATTAAAAAATAGTTACGTATTCCTTATTTTTATAAAGATTAAACATATGTAAAATAAAAATTAATTATAATTTGCATAAAGCAAATAATAATTGAGCAGGAAACATTTTTTACATCATTTTATTAAATAATAAAACCATGTAGTATTTATAATTAATATGAAGGAAAAAATAAGTTCACTTTTAAAAAATAATTTTGTTTCAATATTTGAAAATTGAAGTGTTTAGAGTCAAAGAGGAGTAAGTGTTTGTAACATCATACAAAGATATTTGGAGGTAACAATGTCATCATTTGTTGCTCACATTTTGAAGTAAGACTTGGTTTTTAGGACATCTAACAACTCATAGCTTATGTAAGAAAATGTATCTCAAATCTTGTTGGCCAAAAAAATGAAGGTGATCTGCTTTGCTCCTGTATACCCCAATTATATGAATTTCAAAATACATAAATTTAAAAACGATATTATTTTTTTAACTCCAATTTTTCAAAACATTAACTCTGAAGATTGTGGACAACATAATTTTATCTTAGGCATGTTTTGATAATTTCGTATTATGAAATATTTATTAACGTATCAATTTAAAGCAGATACTTAAAAATAATTAGGTATTCTTTTATATACATATATTTCATGTATATATAATGAAGATTAATAGTACTTTGCATGCGACTAATGAAAAACAAAGTTTGTTCCCTTTTTTAGGGACATTTTTGTTGCACAATTAAAATTAATTTATTGTTCTTAAAAGTAAAAGGGAAAATATTTATACTTATCTTGTAAGGACTTTTTTTTTAAGGAGACATTGTTGCATCATTAATACGATTTACTGCCTGTATTCAACACCTAAAATTAAATAAAGTTAGCTGTTTAATCTTAATATTATTCAAGTGACAATTTAATTGCCTAACATAGTATTTTTGGGGTGAGTGGAAGGCGTGTTCACAGCTGTTACTAAGAATTCTCACTCCAAATCTTCCATATTTATTATTATTATTTTATTATTTTCTTCAAGAACATCATGTGTGAAGGTTTCTTATATGCTTAAGGGGACGGTAGGCGTTCAAAACCATTTTTTTTCGCTCAATTGTACACAAATTTTGCATGCATTTATTAAAAAAGTGTGTAATTAATTAAATTATAAATTAAAATGTTTTAATTAATCGTTCTAATTAAAAATGCCCTATGCGCGTTAAATTCATCAGTAGGAACCTGGTATTTTGTTAAATAGTAGTTTTATAATATCGCAACACATGTTTGAAAGCATTTTAAAATTATACTAATATATTAAGAAAAAATAATGAAAAACTTCCAATTCACACCTTTTCTTGAAATTTCACGGAAAAAAGTTATATAACTACCAAATTTACCTTTTATGTACAGTAATGCATATATATCAATACTAAATTTTGAAACATAGCACTTTGCTGACAATAATTTATAATATTATAAAATTGGAATAAAAAGTAAGATACATGGAACATTTTGTATATGCTAACTCGACGAAAATTGTCATTTTGAGAAAACGCCGTTTAATATTTTACTTTTAGTGTAATTCAATTACGATGTACACATTTGAAATGCCTGTAACTTTCATACGAATCGTTGAAATTGCATGCTGTTTTTTTGCAAATATTGCAGTTAAGATTGAAGCATATTAAGGGGATTCGGGACACAAAAATCATCAAATTTTCTATAAAAAATTATTGCATTAACAATTTTTGTGTTTTATCTGCTTAAAATGGCTTTTAAATCATGTTTCTCTCTTAAATAGAACAGGAAATATTAATTTTTTCGTTTTGGTTTGTTTTGGAAGTCTTTTCCAGAACAACCATCGCTTGCAAGCTATTGGGTCGTTCGGAAAGTCGTGTCCGTTTGGGAAAATAAATTCATACGGGAAAATTCTGCCCGGTAATTATTAGACATCGGATTCTATGTCTAATAATTATGTAATAGAATATTCCTGTACGAATTTATTTTCCCACGACTTCCGAACGACCCAATAGCTTTCAAGAGATGATTGTCGTGGAAAAGACTTCTTCTAAGAATGCGTTTTTCTTCATGATGGGTTTTTCATATTTTCTCGTATTTAAATTTCTAATAGTCAAGAACCGTTAAAGATAAATGGTTACAACTTGAAAGAAGTCTTTTTCAATTGTTTTACTTTAATTTTGATTTAGCAAATTTGAAAAAAATATTTACTTTTGAAAAATATGATTTTATGTTTTTATAGTTACATATTTTTTTTAAATTTTTACTTTAAATATTTTTTTTTAATTAATATTTTTTTAAATTCTGAATCACAGTTAAAACTTATATGTATTTCTGTTTATTTAAATGAAAATAAATTGAAATTCTACAAATAATATTTTGAGTTATAACGATTTTAAATTATCCCACTTTTTTGATAAATTTTAAATTAAAAAAAATATATAAATATATGAGAAGTGTTATCATGTGATGCTGCTCTCAAACGATGTGGTTAACGATCACAAAAATTCAAAATTTTAACTCAATTAATAAAAATTATTTTAAAATTTGTCCCGGTGTGTGTTTAAAAGATGACCCGTTTAATAAATCAAAGAAGAAAAACCGATTTTTAGTCGATTTTTGCTCAACAGAATGTCCACAGTGCCCTTAAATTTTATTAATTAAAAAAATAGCATCATCATAAAACTTGTGAGTGCTTTCAATATGATAATTTTTAAATTGTTATTCATCACTCGCGATTTTCTAATATAGTCCTATTGTACAAAATATGCAAACAAAATAGGACTACTATACTTTTTGGTATTTTTCTTCATGTTTGTTATTCAGTTAATATTGTCTCATTATCTGTTAACATAAAGGAGGATAAAAGGGGAGGAAAACAAAATTATCAGGTTTGCTTTTGACAGATTTGGAAAGAGCAGATTTTGTTAAAAGCAAACCTGATAATTTTGTTGCCCTCCCCTTTTATCCTCCTTTATGTTTCAAATTAGCTAAAGTTTTACGTCGTTTCAAGTTTAACGTTATCTTTAAACCTGTCAATAAATTCAAATATCCCTCCACTAAATCTCCTGTTCCTGATCTTCGAAAATGGGGAATTTATAATGTTCCTTGTAACAGCTGTGATTTATCTTATATTGGTCAAACTAAAAGAAATCTTGAAATCCGTTTAAAAGAACACTCTCGTTATGTAATTAATCAAGAAATTTCTAAATCTTCTATTGCCAAGCACTCTTGAGATTCCGACCATAGTTTTAATTTTCAAAATGCTAAACTTATCTTTAATGCCAATAGTGTCTCTGAATTGGACTTTCTTGAAAATTTAGCTATTTATCTTAATCGTGAAGTTATTGTTAATGATAAATCTGATTCCACAATGCTCTTTGCAGCTTGGAAAAACCTTTTCAGTACTACCATATAAGTTTATTTTAGTATTAATTTATTTTAGACTGTTTTTATATTTTATTCATTTATTTATTTTTATTTCATGTGTTCTCATAGTTTAATATATGTGTGTGTTTTCCCTTTATTATAATTTATTTTTTTTCCCATTTTGCTTCCTTATTCCCCTTCTACTCTGTGTTCTTTGGTTTTGATTATACTCTCCTGTGATTGGTTGTTGTCTCCTGCTATCCTATTGGCTGTTGATTTCTAATTTCCTATTGGCTGTTTCTTCAGCTTGTTTTCCCTTCCCTTCTCTCATTTCAGTCTTGCTGCTGCTTTCATAGTAGAAGTACGTCTTTTTGCGACCGACGAAGAAAGGCTCAGATCTTTTGAAAGGCCTAGCGCATTTAAGGGTTTAATGGTGTTTAAGAAGTTATTTTAGTTCGTATGCCTGTAATAGCATTTTTCTTAAAAAGGTGCGCTGTTGCATCCTTAATTCGATGTGTGTTATTCCATCATCATTAATATCATTAAAGTTTAATATCATTAAAATACACCGCAAACGATTTTTCCCCCATAGACCGTAATGTAACGGGATTATTTTGAGTTTCCCTGTAAATGAATCTTAAATACGACACACTTCATTTTCAATTTCAAACATGCCATATTAATACCCAATAGCATAAATCCATGTCATGGCAATCGGACTGGATTTACGTGAGTTACAGCACGGACAGACAGAGTGACAGACCAAACCGAATTCATAAACATTTTTCAACTATGTTGTAAAGTATTAAAAACAACAGAATTCTTTTAACATACCTGAAAGTGCATTTTTGAAAAAGGACCTTTTTTGCATGGATTAATCGATGTACGGTATCACACCAATATCTACAACAAAATTAAAGTTTCTGTTAAATTTTAATATTTAAATTTGTTCAAGGAAAAGTGAAATATTTCATTTCTAATTTCTTATTTGGGCCTTTACTGTTTACCTTTACTGTTACTGGTAAACCTTTACTGTTTTAACGTATACATGGGTTTGTAGTTAATGCCTGCACTGTAAAAAAGAAAAATCTGTAGCTCTACAGATGTAAAGTTACATGCTTACTAAACTTTCATCTGTAACTGTACAAAAAAAGTTGTTAATCTACAAAACTAGTTTTTCTAAAGCTACAGAAATCTGTAGCTTTACAAATGAATCTGCTAAAATTACAGTAATCTCACTAAAATTTTATCTGTAACCCTGACCGCAGGTACATGAAAAGTATTTTCGGTGCAAAGGTGTATCTGTTACATGAATTTTTGTTGTTGCTGTTACATAAAAAGTTCTAGGAATCCCAGTTTCCTATAAAAACTTTAGAAAATTTACAGATTTTTATTTATTTATTTATTTTTTTTTTAACAATGTGGTAATGTTTTATTTATAAAACAATGTAATTCTTATAGAAATCAACAGATCTTTTAAAATGAAATTATTTATATGTCTGCTGTTTTATTTATGGTTTACGGATTATTTTGTGTGGAACACAGAATGATTTCTTTAACTTTTTAGTCCTTTTGCACGTTTTGTTTCAGTTAATGTTTCAGTTAATATTGTTTTAAATCTCTATCTTGCTTAGTGTCCTCCACGTGTTAGTTGCAACCCTACCTGAAACCGAAAAAACTGCTTAAAGTCAATTCATATCCCTAACCGACCCCGAATTGGATGAAAAGTAATCCATATTTTAATACATAAATGTCAAAATATTAGTGACCGAACGCTTTCGATTTTACACGGTTTGTCGAATACCTAAATGGTATGTCGAACCTACAACATGAAATTCTTGACGAATTCTTCTTTAACTTTTAGGATGTAAAAAACATGTTTGACTTCATATTTCTCAGAGAAGATTTAGTTGGTAGGGCAATTATAGGGCTAATAATAAATTTAATAATAAAATAATACTTTCGATAATCTATGTAACAGAAAATACTAAAAATGGTCTGCCAATGTGTTAAATGACTTTTTGGGTCCTGTTCAACGTTTGTGTGCATTTGTGTATGCATAGCACTGATATTCGTAAAGATGTGAACGTTTGTGTGAAATTTTTAGAAGTTTTTTGATTATAGATTACAGGGTTTTCAACGAAATTTAACACAACTTTCAAAAATCTGACAAAGAATAGTAAAAACAGTATACAGCAATTAAAGCATGAATATATTGAATATTTGATAAGATATGGACATTTGTACGAAATAATTTTCTTCGAAAATTTTTATTTCATAATTTGGTAGTCAGCTGTTTAGGGCAACTTATATAAAAAGTCCAGTCACGAATCGAAAAAATTCAGAAAGATAGGGGTGATATAGTGAGTTGCTTTCTAAAAATAGCTTTATTATAAGCGATTTCTCACAGATTTTCAATCAGCTCACTATATCTTCCTGAGTTTTCACAATATTTGACTGGATTTTTTTGTAGAAATTGCACAAAACAGCTAACTACCAAACTAAGAAAAAAAATTAATCAATCACGCATGCGCAATTAAAAATTTTAAAAGTAGCTTTAATAGGGGAAATAGGGTTAATTAGAATCACTTTTAAACAATTTGAACTTTGACAATTAATTGCCAGAGAATGAAGTGGAATACATACTAATGTTATGTATAATTTTACTCAATAGGTAGTTGTCTCTTGAAATGTTAAAGAATTATTTCAATGCACCGTGTTCCCTTGTAGAAGTGTCTTTTTCAAAAAATACCCCTGATCCAAATTATCCCATGAAATAGGGAAATTGGGATCAGTGGAAGTTTCTCTCATGCCCTACAAGATACACAGTCATGGGTAAATAGAATTAAAAGGTATCGGTGTGGGCCTTAGGTCAAGATATATATATATTTTTTTTTTCTTTTTTTTTGCATCTACTACATCTATTCTCTGAGGTATAGTATTGGTTAAGTTAAGTACACTCTGCTTACAAAAAAAAAAAAAAAAAAAAAAAAAAAAAAATGGAAAATTTTCTATTGGAAATTAATAGCCTTGATGTATTACTAAAGAACTAATTTTTAAAGTTTAGAAAAAAAAAAAAAACACATTTTTTTTTCAAAATAACATGAAATGCAAGGAACAGGGGAAAAAGGATCAAACAACGCTCATATGTTGTAAAGGAGAAAAATTTCATTTAAATTAAAAGTATTGAGGCCTAATTAGCCCTAAAACATCCGGTCAAGGGTAAAATTTTGAATAAATGCAAAATAAAATTGTAAAATAAATGTTTTTTCTAAATAAACGTTTGCAGTCCCAATTTACCTTTAACCCCAAACCCTATGATCCTATTTACCTCAAAAATGCTATTTCAAGGTTAATTAGAATCATGCAGATTATCAACATTATGCTTCGTCTGTTGCAAAACGTCACCATTTCTTCTTAAAAACAATCTTTTTCTAAAATTAAATCCATAACTAACTTCACTATTTTTACACAGGACCTTTTTAATTGAAACATCCCCACTTTGATGGACAACGTTTTTCTTTGTATTCTGGAAAACAGTGATTACTTCTACAGGAATACTTATTTTCACTCCAAAAAAAATTTCACATGTACGGTATTAGTCAGATTTCATATATAGTATCGTTCATTTTTTTATCTATTAAAGATTGCCCCAGAAGTGCCACTCATCCCAATTAACCCTGATCCTAATTACCCTACCTCCCTTATCAAGGATTTTCCACAATTTTTCCATGTATCTCTCTGAGTTTTTACAGAAAACGTGTAAAAACGAAAGCGTTTGGTCACTAACCCTTAACATTTAAACATGAGTGAATAAAAATATAATCTACAATTATGTCTGTAACATTAATCTGATCCTCATTCCTGTTCAAATAATATAATTTCTTCAATTGAAATATATTAAAGCCCGTAACTGGAGACAGTAGTCAAACTGACTCCGTGTAGTTCATTTGTTCTGATTATCACGTGGTTTTTTGTCCTTGAATACAATCATCTCCTCAGTACCTTCAAGTAACTTTTTTTATATATGTTGGCAGAAGACCATGTTTGAATACATGTCTATAAGCGAGTTATTCTTTTTCAAAGTTTTGTTAGCTATTGCTAGAGTCTCGTTGACTCCACGTCTCTGAAAATGCTATTGAATAAATATATAACGCGCCAGTTAATTTCTACGTATTTCGCATTCCAGTCTGCTTCGTTTGTCTAGAATAACATATTGTTGTTTAAAAAGAAATGGATAATACTCAACCATGACCTCTCAGGAAAAAATTCGGCCATGTGATCCAGATTTTGATAAAACTGTTATGCAATGGTTTAAAGAATGCGAAGTGTCGAAAGATGATTCTGATATTAGCGATAGAGAAACGAATATAAGCGATCATGAAGAAGAATGTGAATAAGAAATTGGAGAAAATTCAGAAGACGACATGGTTGAAATGGATAATTATTTCTACAGGAAAAGAAAATATATATTCAAGTGGTCCAAGAAGCAGTTAGGGAGTTCACATTCCAGGACGCCACAGCACCACATTGTTTTGAAGCTGCCCGGAATCCGTCCTAATTGTCAAAGGCTATCTTTGTCTGAAATTGAAGCCTGGACTTACGACCGACATGTTGTTTATGATTGTGAAATATATAAATGTTAAACTTACTGTTGACAAAAGTATAAAGATCAACAGAAGCCAGATTTGCGTGATTTGGATATAACGGAGTTACACGACATCATGCGTCTATTGTTTTACACTGCTGCTTTTATATAAAACCATGAGAATCTGATTTCACTGTTTGCAACAGATGGCAGGGGTAGAGTCATTTTCCGGTGTATCATGAACGTGAAATGCTTTGCAGTTCTACGCCAATGCTTGAGGTTTGATGACACAGATACGAGAGAAGAAACATTAAGAGAAAATTCAGTGGTATTACTATCAGAGATTTTAAAAAAAATATCACAAACTCTCAGTCAGTTTGTAGCATCGGGCATGTGTCGATGAGATGCTCGTTAGTTTTAAAGGAAGGAATAAATTAAACATGCATATGCCTAATAAGCCATATAAATATGGGCTGAAAATAATGGCTTTAAATGATGCCAGAAACGATACTTCTTCAATGGCTGTATATATTGTGGTAAAAATTCTGATAGTATGACACTTTGAGAAGAAGATAAAATATTACAAAAGCCCTTGTCTGCTTGTATTGCAGGCACAAACAGGAATATAACAGCAGGCAATTGGTTTTCATCAGTTGAGATTGTAAATTTTGGAAGAAATAAAAAATAACCTAAGTTGGAACATAAAACAGAAGTACTTAAAGAATTCCTTCGAAACAGAAGCATAATAGTCTAGAGTTCAATTTATGGCTTTTTGAACATTTTAACCTTGGTATCATATGTTTCTAAAAAAGGAAAAGCTGTATTGCCAGTGTCCTATATGCACTCATCAATATTCCAAAATACAGACATCAATAAGCTGGAAAAATGGCTTTTTATAATAATACCAAATCTGGTGTTGATACCTTGGATTAAAGATGTGCCATATATTATACTGGTCGGTGAACAAGAAGATAGCCAACGGCTATATTTTTCGCCTTGTGGATATAAGTGCAGTTAACGCATTTATTATTTACCAGGCAACACGAGACTACAGAAAAGAGTGAAGGCTACATTTTATAAAGAACTAAGGAAAGCTGCTCGCCAGTCAACAGTTAGAAAGGATATTAACAAATACCCGTCTTCGACAGGAAGTGAAATTTGAAATTACTAATGTACTTGGTAAAGGAGTGGAAACAGTACAAGCAGATAGCTGCGAAAAATTAGGTACTAGAAAATATTGTACCATTTGCATAAAAAAGGAAAATGAAAACATCTACACTATGCCATTCTTATTAACACCCAGTATGTGGACAATGTTCCGTAGTCCTATGCCCCAGCTGCATTTGAAAGATGTAAAAAGCAAAAAGAATAAAAAAATATTTTTAAAGTAATAGTTTAAGATAGTGTATTCTTCATTTTTGTTTGTTAAAATCTAACAGTTATTAGTACTAGTGTCATCTCAGTGTAAAGAAGTAAGTACTCATTAAAAGGTTGTTTAGGTTTTTCTTATAACATCTTTCCAACATTTAATACTATAACATTTAATATTTTTTATATTTTCTGTAACTACATGATTTACAGAATATATTGAGTTTCCAAAATAAATTCCAATGCTGTTTACAAACGACAATAAAGAAAGTCAAGATTGAAGTCTTTTTGACTGCATGTATCTTACCGCGTAAAGAAAATTCATGTCTCTAGTTACGGGTTAAGGGATTTATGTTGAAAAATCGGGTGAAACTGGTCCCGAAAATTTGGAATACTCGATCGAATGCATGACCCAAATCGAGTTCTTTTTAAACAGTAATAGATAATTGGAATTTTTTGCGTATTTATATTCTTATGCAATTTAAGAAAATGGAATGAAGAAACTCTGAAAAGCAATTTTTTACACTCTAAGTGATTCAATTAATTTCTGTCTGGAAAAATTTACTCACACGCCAATAAAAAAAAAATTAAAAAATGCATAATATTTTAACAAACATTAAATGTATTAATGCAGTAAAAGTAAACAAGGAGGAAAAATAGATTGTTTTAATTATTGTAGAGCTGTTAAGTTTAATAATTTTACTACATCCAATAAAGAAAATGAATATTATTTTAATTAAAAAAATTCTCATATTTTTTAAGCTAAATTTTATCAAAAACGCAAAATGAAACGACTGACCTTTAACATAATATTGTGCTTTAAGCATATTTAATTAATTTCATGTTGCGAAATTTTCATTAATGCAACACTCTTGAAAACTATTTATATTTAAAATAAATTAAGCAGTCTCTTTTTTACATATATTTAATGTATAGATAAAAAAAAGAGGCTAACGATACTAAAAGAAAGAGACTAAAATTACCATACCAAATATTAACAATATTTTTATGTGGGTAAGGAAAAAAAAATATTTTTTACGATTTTTATAAACTTATTTATTGCATAACAATTAAAATTAGTTTCTTCTTATTAGAAAAGGGGAAAATAATCTAAAACATCATTAAGGGATATTTTTGAAAGAAAAATCTCTCGGATCACTAAGAGGATATAATGCATCTAAAGTTGAATAAAGGTTTCTATTAAATCTTAATTTTTCTCCAGTGAAACTTAAATTTTATACTTAAAAATTTTTTTGTATTTTTTTCACATCTGTTGCAAATAAATCTCCCTAAAATAAAAATATTTTCAACGTTAGAATTTTATTCTTTTCTTCTACATGTTTCGAGGTAGCTTATCTGCTTACGTTTTGTTAATGAAAAGTGTAGCATAATTGTGAAATTATATCCTTATTAATTCCTTCAAAATGGTATAGTAATAAAATAAATTTGTTATTGATGAATGACGTATTCTTTCAGGGGGATTAAAATAGACCAATTTTAGTGTATGTACTTTTTCCATTTTTTTATTAATTATCTTAAATGTCTGAATTTTAATCTTTTCTGACAGATATGTCGCGAATAGTGATCGACTTAATTTATCAATAAAATAGCAGTATACTTCTAAAACTTTCAAAATGTTAATGCTAAAAAATCAACCATGTTATTGATGATTCATGCATTCTTCCAACTATCTATTCTATACTAATAAAATATACTAATAACAAAAATTTTCGCTTTGTGCGTCTATCTTTTGGAGATAACGAGGAATTCTACCGCAGATAGAGATCTCAAAATTTGTACAAAGCTAGTCCAAGGTAGGTCCTGATGCACCTGAGGATTAGATTTTCCAGTTTTTTTATGACTAGTTGAGATATTAATTAAATAAGAAAGAAAAAATTGTGCGTCAAGCATAGATTATGAAACACTTTCCAACACATTCAAAATGATGTAACAAAACTGTACCGTTTAAAAGTTTTAAATATTACGTCTAATTCAGCCATTTGGAAACGCATAACACATTTCAAAACCCAATTTCAGATGTTCCCATCCACAATCGGAAAATTAACCAAATTTTTTCAGCAGTCCTGTATATGATATTTAGATTTGAATCTATTAACTGCATGCATGCCAATATTCAGTTCACTTAAGTGATACATATACATCAGTTGAAAATTTACCTTCAGCTATTTCCTCTAATAAGCAGAAGGGTACGTGAATACTTTTGTGCAGCCCTGTATTTGAGGAATAGAATTTATATATAACGAGTAAGATGCAAAAAAGTAATTAAATTTAAAAGCGCATACCGAATTTTAAACCGTACACTCCACCAATTATTACTCAAAGACATTACTGTACTGTAATCGATTTCTTTTGTGTGTCCCTGTAAATGTAGAAACAATGCTATGAATGTCCTGTTCTAGCGTGATCGTAGTGAAATTCAGTGATTTATATCAGTTTCAATACATTCGAAATAGCGTATTGTCATTAAAATACTCTGCAAACGATTTTCCCCCCTATACCATAATGTAATGGAATTCTTTTGTGTGCCCCTTTAAATGAACGATTAATCCTACATACTTCATATACAATACCAAACATGCTTTGGTGACCCTAAATAACCTTTATTAATTTCATGAAAATCCTAGTCTATTTACGGGAGTTACAGCGTGGCTATACGGCCAGACGGCCAGACGGATAGACGGAGAGAGAAATCGAATGCATAAACACTTTTCAACTTTGTTGTAAAGTGTTAAAAACGTTGGAAACTGCATTCTTTTTTCTAAAAATCGACGAGCGCGTCCACGTATGCTCATTTCGGAGCTTTTCAACGCCCACAAGAAGAGGAAAAAAAGCAAGCAGACGTTTATTAATTTGCCATTTCTCTTAACACACTACCGCTCATCTGTAAAAAATACAGGAAAACAGATGCCATATTCTTAAATTGACTAATTTTACGCGTTTTAAACGTTGCATTTTTTGTGAAAAAATAGTAATGTCAACCCTTTAAAAATATATTAATAATAATTGCGAAACATCAAATTTATGGTCCTTTTTCACTTTTTCGTTTGCGAAACATGCATCCTCCGAACTAAGAAAAATACGGAGAAACCAATTACACCAAATAGAAGCTCGTTTTTTCTTCTATATATCGCCGTCTTTGATTTAAAAAATATTAATATTAGCTCTTTTAAAACGTTTGTTTTCGTAAGTCACCTTCGTAATTTTCGCGATTTCTGCAATATTTAAAAACCCAAAACTGCGTAATTAAAAATACCATATCTACGCTCATCTTTATTTCCAAATCTGCAATTAGATTCGAAAAATGTGAATAATAACCTTTAAAAAAAATTCGTTTCTGAGTATTACTTACGGAAAATTCAGTTTTTTTGTACCATGTTTAAAAATTGCCATCTGCTTCGGGAACCAAATTGCGAACAAACCAAAGATAAAAAACTATATCCACGTTCATACTTTTTTGCAAGCTGTCTTCAGTTTTAAAAAAAATATCAGTATTAACCCTTTCAAAAACATTGGTTTCCGTAAGTCACTTTTCCCATTTCTGTAATTTTTTTAAGGATTAACGTTCTTTCTACAGAATATTAATAAAATAACGTAAAAATAAATCTTACTCGCTTAACGTTCGAGCATTCAGTTTTCAAAAGGTGCCTTTTGTTTCAAAAATACGAATATTAAACATTTGTAAAAAAAATAATTTTTTAATGCCGAATTTCATTTCTTCATTTGCCCATAGGATGTGCAATCCGCATATTTTGTTTACCGAAAAAAACTTAATTTTATACAATAGCTCGAAAATTGAAATATGATATACTGATCTTTTAGACAATGATCCATTAAAAATTTCATTTGGAAATTTTGAGATATATGCGAAATTATCTGTTTAAAAACAATCTATGTCTAACTTTGTGTATGCTTATTTACCCTTATAACGTAAATCATTTTTTTTTTGCCCCTGCTCTAAAATTTAAATACTCTAAGCTCAATATTTAGCTCTTGTTGTAGTAATATTTTGATTTACATATAATAACATTTAGGAGCAAAGTATTCAAATTGAAGTAAATAAAAATTTCCGTAGGATTTCTTGTGTTGAATAAAAAGGTTAGAATAAAACATTGCTTCTTGAAACTAAATACAAACATTTAGCACGGAAATTATTGAAGTGTTTCGGTAATACTATACATGACATAAAAACTGGCATACCAAGAAAGATTTGTGCCAATGGAATGAAATTTTACATATGTGAGTACAACGTTGATATCAGTAAGTGATTACAAAATTAAAGCAAAAAGGTAATTGCTACATTCTAAGAAAATTATTAATTACAAATGAATGGGTAATCAGTATCCTGTTGGGCCACCTTTTGCTTGAATACAGGATCTGATACGGGTGGGCATTGACACACACAGGTTCCGTATGGTGTCCTCTGCGTCATATCATTCCGCAGTTTCTGTAATCGCGACTCAAGTTCAGCCAAACTCGTAGGTTGCTCATCCTGCCGTAACAAGTGATCCCAGACATGCTCGATTGGTTATAAATCTGGGGATCGGCCAGACCAGGTGAAGGTGGTAATACGGAGGATGTATTTCTGTGACAATTTTGCTGTTTGCGGCATAGCATTATTCTCTTCACAAATGCCTGCTGGAAAAACTACAACGAGGGGCAATACATGTGGCTCAAGGATGTCCGGAACATACTACTGGGCTGTAACGGTGCGCTGATCAATATTAAACGTGACCGAGTGTCGTATGCCATGGTACCCCACACAATCATATCAGGTGTGGAGTAGTGTGCCTCTATAAACCAAAGGCAGGATTAAGGTATTCACCTCGGGTCCTCCACACACGTACACGTTGGCCATTACTACACAAATTGAATCTTGAGTCATCGCTGAAGTCAGCGTGGTTAAATTCGGTTGCGGTCCAATCCCGTCGTGCGCGACGGGGAGGCAAATGGAGGCGACATTAAATGGGCGCAGCGGTACCAGATGTCATTTAGCAAGGCACCTTGCAACGTTACGGACAGACACAGGGTCTGTAGTGAAGATGCTACCTGTGTTTGGATAGTGGGTAGAGATGAAGTTGGTGCTACACCTGCGAGACGGATGATGTGAATGTCTTCACTGCTCTTGGTCTGATGAAGGCTTCCTGAGCACGGAAGACGGTATGCGACCTCTCTCTTATCCACTGGTCCCGGCATCTTCTCACAGTGGAATCAGAACGGCCTAAGCGGTTGGCTACTCGCGGAGCTGACAAACCAGCTTCCATCATCCCAATGATTCTTACCGTCTCTAACTCTTAACATCTCATAGTCTTCGATGATGGCGTAGCGGCAGCCTTGATGAAAAAGTACCTCTCTACAACAAAGTAAGTACAGGCAAAATGCTTCTACGTATTCTTTTTATACACCATTAAGATCAAAGTTCAACGCCCTCTGGTGTCATTCCGTAATGTACAATCATGTTGTATTTGATATAAACAAAAGGACTACGTCTGAAATCATTGATAACTATAAAAACTTTTCAAAATAACAGGCATTACATTAAAAGATAAAAACACTAAAAACAATTTAAAAGGACGTTTCGGATTAATTCTGAATCACTCATCAGCTAATTCCTAACGTAAAAGTTATACAAGGTTTTAAAGTTCAACAAGTAGAAAAATATTACATCAAGTTGTCAAAAAAAATACAGTTAAAACAAAGGTGAATATTCTATTGGTAGACATGCAGCCTCGTTTATTGTTAAATTGAGAACTGCTACACGAGAATTGCAGATTTAGCAATTAACGAGGCTGCATCTCTACCAATAGAATGTTCACTTTTGTTTTAACTATAATTTTTTGTAACTTGATGTAATGTTTTTCTACTTGTTGAACTTTAAAACCTAGTATGACTTTTACGTTAGGAATTAGCTGTTGAGGGATTCAGAAGGAATCCGAAACGACCTTTTAAATTGTTTTTAGTGTTTTTATCTTTTAATGTAGTGTAATGTAATGTCTGTTATTTTGAAAAGTTTTTATAATCATGTTGTATTGTTAAACATTTGCATATCTTCCAGAAACATAACCACTCGCCAAATTTCGTTACTATGCGAATATTACTTCTTGGTGAGCTAATTTTTGTGGCAGTGAGTAACTCATACAAATTTCAAACCGTTTGGACAGTAATAACTTTTTTTATATTCTATGTAAAACATTTAAATATTTTTTACTTAAAAATGTGGTGGATTTGCAACCTTTTGAACAAACTTTCTGAAATGAAATAAATGAATTTCTTAACACTAGAACGTCCAGCTGGTGTCATTTTAAGACTGATCAAATGACAAAATTTCGATTCGAACCAGAATTTCTTTCGTAAAATTATTTAAGGTGTCTCAGGACTCTTAAAATTGGAGAAAAAGAAAAAAAAATGCCCATTTTCAACATTTAATATCTTAAGATGTGCTTGATATTGAGACACAATTTTAATTGGGAATGAAAGATATAAGTATGTTCTTTCATTGCAAATATTAAAAAAAATTCAAGATGCAGAATTAGCATTTACAGGGTGCTCTAAACTGTTAGACATTTGACGAGCAGAACATCAGCATAACAGCTTACGCGTACGATTACAAAATAATTTTTGCAACTAGAATGAAAATTTTGGTGCCTACTTATACTTCCGATTATAATAATTACACTGAACCTAAATAAATTTGTATTTAAAGCATTTTTATATATTTAATAGAAAGTTGTATTTAGCTGATGCAAAATGTAAAAAATTTCAACAATATAACCCCCTGAAAAATATTTTATTTTTGCAATACGAGGGAAATTTTAGGTTCAGTTTATATAGACTGACTTGAAACATATGTTTTGAAAATTTCATTATAAAAGAATGAGAAGTTTTTGAGATATCGTGCGCGTTATGCCCAAAAACGTCATTTGGAGAAAAAGTACTTCAAAGTTTTGGATACACCGCTTTTGCTATTGAGAGAGTGTCATTTTAAAAGCCATAACTTGTTTTCTGATCGGAATTCCAAGATAACAATTATATCAAAATGTTTAGAAAACATAGAAGTTTATCATCTAAAAAAAAAATTAAAATTTCGAAAATTTTAAAGCTTTAAAAGTCCTGAGACCACTTAAATTGTAATTAGAGTAAACTCGGTTGAATAAATAAGTGAAATTGTTGTAAATAAAAATTTTGGTGCTAAAATGTTTTTATTAAGATTGGGTAAAGTTTCCGGACGTTCTAGTGTTAAATAGAGAATTTATCACAACTAACATCGCCCCTGCCTTGTTATGGAACTATCCCCCGGAAGTGCCATAACCAACCAAAAGAAAATAACGGATTTTTTTTTTTAATCCACAATCCTGAAGATAAAAAATAATATTCTCATGCATCAATGTTATTTGATAATTACAAATTTGACGCCTAATCCCGTATCACAAATAAGGCATATATCCCGGATGCAAGGTGGGACAAGAATCCTTTTAATCCGGGATTGATTCCCCAATCACTAACTCTGAAAATAGAATGAATATGACTACACTATGACATAATGTGATATCTTTTCAACAATATTCAGTAAATATTTCATGAAATTTTTTAGTACATTATATTTCGATTTCTACTTTTCTTTATCTCATAGCAGCATACAACAAAACCCAAAATTATCTTTCTTTGATGAATTTTATTTGAAATTTTATTTGAAGAAATAAATCGCTGTAATTTCGTTTACTACGCTTTTATATAATACTCGAGAATAGTAGAACGTTACTAGCTCCGCCTCACGCTTAGTAGCTGAAAAACAGTACGAAGGGCAACTAACCCGGTGGAGCATCAAACCTGGATTTACCCTAACTCTGCAGTGTGGAAAACCAGAAAAAGGGAATGCGCTGAAAACAACATTTTGTTGTGCTTTAAATGTATTCGATTAATTATACATATCTATATTAATACATGGAAATTATTCCACAGAGAAACATTCGCCTTGAATACAATAATACAAATCAAAATCATTTTCATTTGTAGTATACATATCTAATTTTAAATTAATATACTACTTTTAAAGAAGCCATTTAAAAAAATCAATTTTCAATTTTATGTGCATGTAATTAAAATTAATTATATTTTCAAAATTAATGAAAAACAGAAAAAAATAATTATCTTTTCGAAATTAATGTAAAACAGAAAACAAAATACGTCTTTAGGAGTTTATATTATGTATGATAATATTAAAATTAATATTATATTGTTAGAATTACGAATAAAATATTCAAACATGGTTTTAAGCTTTATTACATGGCTAATGCGATTTACTGTCTTACACCAACATCAAAAATTAATTTTATATGTTCACTAGTCGTGTGTTCGTTCTCTATAATGAAGTTTCAAACTTTTATTCTAAACTTAAAAAAATTCTATGAAATAATAATTTTCAACACCACTCTTAAACATTGAATCAAAAATATTTTTTATATGTTATCCCCAAGACATTTTCATTATAATAAATTACCATTACATAAATTGCCACTTTCATGGCTTTCAGTTAGAAAAAAAATGCCATAAAATTTGACATAAAATATAATAAATTTTATTTGCATATAAACAAATACATTCTTTTCTCAAACTAATTTTAATAAACCCCTTAAAACTGTATACATATATTTTAATTGGAACAAAAAATAAAATCTTATTTGGCTTTATGCAAAATATAAAAAATAATTAATAAAAAAACTTCTTTTATAAAAATAACTCCTATATGTTAAATTAATTATGCATTTTTTGATATATAAATACATTGTCGTCTCAAAAGCTTTAGAATATAACAAATGTACGTGGAGAAAATGAAACCATATTTCTCCTGAAATTATTATTATTATTTTCTCATATTTTCAGGCTTCTTTTTCATGTGATCGCTCTTCCCAATCCCAATCCCTAAATAGCCGTAAATTAAGGAAGAACCGAGATAAAAATAGAAGCAAATAAATATCCATTCATAAAATTCTGCTCGCAGTTACTTTACGTAATGTGAAAATGTTTAGAAAGAACGAAACTTCGATGTAAGGAAGAATATTTTTGTCCATTCATTGTTAAGTTAAAGAATGAAAGGTAATAAAGGGACCAAACTTTTTTTTTCAACTTTATTTAAATACTGATGATATAAACCACCGTCAAAAATGACGGAAAGTTGATCTGCAACCATTTTCATAAGATTTCATACAAACAAACAGCATGGAGATTTTTTTATTGGGAGATTTGTATTGTATAGAAATGTACATTTTTAAAATGGCAAATGCTTTCTAGAAATGCAAATGATGAAGATAATTTTTTCACCAAATATTCAATTTCTGAAATATTTGAACGATCGATAAATGTTCAGATTCTTATTTTTAAAATTACGAAATTACGAAATGAACAATCAGTGAAAATTACGTCATGTTGAGAAAAATCATATCAAATTTTCTAATTAGTTTAATTCATGTAAAAACACATCTCAAGTTAATCATAACGTCACAAACGCAAACTTTTCCAACATACTTTATATATGTTTTTTTTTATATATATATATAATTAGACATATTGCATTCATATAAAAATATTTTTTTCTATTCCAGTATAATGGAAAATCTAATAAGGTCATAATGCATAAAGATAAAATAAACCAAATAGACAATATTTTCATGATGTTGCAATAAATATGAAGTTTTATTCGGTATTAAAATTAAAGTACCCTTATATATTTTTTTGTAGAAAATAACTTGCAAACAAAAAAAAAATACATCCAAAAAGCCACGTGTCTGAATATTTTTCATTTTTTTCTCTTTTATTTGAAACGATGGAAATAATCCAACTGTCAGCAATTTCAAGAATATTCTTAAAAAAAAAAAAAAAAAAAAAAAAAAAAAAAAAAAAAAAAACCTTTTAAAGTTAAATTTAAAATATAAAAATGGGAATATTTTTTTAATAGTGCGGCCACATCTGCTAATGAACATCTTTAATTAAAAAAAGTAATTAATATAATCATTTCCGAAGAAAGCTCTGCTGAGCTGAATAAAGTAAAAAAATTGAGTTTTAAATATATAGATTGCACGGTTAGCCCGAAAAGAATACCTACACATTCCTACATCTGTATTTTATATAAGTAGATTTGTTGATGAATTTAGAAGAAAAATACTAAGATGGGCAATATTAGGAGTAAAACAATACTTCATAGGAGATATAAAATTTTTTAATTTCCTTTGGGTTCCTTTTAAATTTCATTAGTATATCTTTGGTTGTTTTTAGCTTTTGTTATATTTCATTAGAGTAACTACATCTATTAAGTCGGGGAGCTAATACAGAAGCAGAAACATTAAAATATCTACACAACTAGCAAAAGCCATGCTTTGTTTGGATCCGCGAAGCATTATTTACTAAGATAAATATTTTAAAGTACAAGTACTTACATATTATTTTTGCATCTTTATTAAGCAAAAATTTTATGTTTTGGCGCGTTTAAATTTTTGAAATGTAAATTCATACAAATAACTAAGAATTTCCTCGCATTTTTTAATTTATTATATATAGAATTTAGCAATTAATTTTATTTGTTTACAATTCTTTTGTTGCCACTTTACAAAAAAAAATCATAATATAATTTAAGACTCCCTTATCATACATCGGACTTGACAATCCTGAAAAAGTCTATGGATGAACATCCCCGATAATTGCCAACTTATTAACTGACTTTGTTCCGAAAGTTACGCCACCTGGCGCATACTACTGATAATACTCCGCAAACAAATGTATAGTGAAAAATGAAAAATATTGTGTTATTGACATTAGTTGTAAAAAAATATTTTTTCGAATTCCACTAAAATAAATACGCAAAAAAAATAAATTATTTCGCACAGTTATTTTCTGGCTATCAAAAATGTGAAAACTCTTGAAAATGAAGATTTAAATGTAAGATTTGTTGGTACTTTTTCAGTAAAGAGACCTTTGCTTTTTTTTTTTTTTTAGCCCCGGTAGGGTATGCTATTTCTTTCATCCAGCTTATTTTAGGTCGTCTTCAAAAAATAACGTTACCTTTCAGAAGCCAGCCGTAAAACAAATCAGTACGATTAAATACTCTATAGCTTTTTTTTAAATTTCTAAGCATCGCACATTTTCAATTTTTATACCGTTGTATAAAAAAAAAAGTACTTTTAAATGCAATTTTTTTGAAAAACTGTATCTCCATTTATTTTTCAAATATTAATTCTTTGTAGTTTTCAGCACCATTTGTCTGATTTTGGCAACTCAAGTACTCCATTTATGTAGAAAGTAAAGAGAGAATAGTTGAAAAATAGCAATTATATCTTTTTATTGCCATTTTCTCATAACAACCGAAAGAAAATGTAATTAAAATACGTGCTATTTTGAAAAAATATAAACAAAAAATTTCTGTTAAAACATGGAGCTATTATAACTATATTTAATTTTAAGTATCTATAGACGCTTTCAGTGTGACGTCAGTCATGACGTTTTGGTTGGAAACGGACTCCAAACAAACGGCTGTTATGCGTCATTTCTTTTTAAATATAAATCGTGGAAAATGTTACCAGTACATATCAAGTGTTAAAACACTTAGATATGAGATATAGATAAAATATATAGCTGCAACACAGAAACAAAATAGAAAATACAACATAGCAACCGTTTGTTTGGTGTCAGTTTCCAACCTAAAATTTATGGCTGACGTCACGACTGAAATCGTGTATATTAATGTTACAAAACAGATGAATGCCTATGAAACATTAGATAGCCGATTTTTGTCGAGTTTCTTTAATGACGGCATGTTTTTGTTGCATTTGTGTATTATTTTGCGATAGTGACATCCTATGCATGCTTTACTGTAGATGTTTAAGAGCGGATCGTAAATGTGGAATTCTTAAGCGGATGTGAATGACGTCATTTTACATAATATAAAAGTGTGTTCTTTAAGTTCTATCTTTAAGTTCTAGTTTTTGTTCTATTTATATATACATATATTTTTTTTCATCTGGGGCAACACTAAATTCTGAAAAAGCAGAATACCTGTTTTCTAGATTTTTTTTTTTTTTTTTAATTTTGGCACAATTTAGAAAGTTAGATTTGTTGCCAAATGATACAAACAGTTATGAAAAAAAAATATGAACTGTTAGCTTGTTTTATAAGAATTTACTTGTATCAATTTAATTTGTAGATATTATTAATTTTTTATATACAATTTACTTATGTTTGTGTATAAAAATAGATAAATTGCTCTTTTATATTAAACAAATTGTATACATATAGAAAAATTTTGCTTCTTTGTATGAAACAGTGAATAGGTTTCCATAAATTACGTTGCCAAATTTCCTTCTCTCGCCAAGGATTGAAAAGTACCGATTTTTTATTATATAATGTAGTATTAGCAAATTTTATGTAATCTGTTCTACAGCCAATGCTAGCTGCGAAAAGCGCGATGCTGGAAGAGTGAGGTATCATTTATACGGTTTAAATAATACGGTTGCGCCAAACTACACTCACTGTAATAAGCCAGTTGGCTGTAGGGATTTATGAAGAATCCCAAACGAAGATTTACAAATACCAAAATCGTAGCATGACAGTACTTTATCTTTTGGGGGAAAAGCTGAGGGACATGAATAAATTAAAGTGATTATTATTCTTTTTTATGTATCCAATTTTTTAAAGTGTTTATGGCTTCAGTCCGTTTGTTTGTCTATCATCCATGTTCTAACTTTTCTAAAATACTTGGATTGCCGCAAAATTTATATATGTTATTAAGTTTCACTGTTATTATTATTATTATTATTAAGGCTAGTAATTGCTGGATTCGAAGTTAGATAAATTTTAGTACATTATGAAGTGCACTGAACTTCTATATATCATATACAGACGTACATAACGTCTCATATATACAGTAATCTACATAACACATGTGAGTTACAAAAAATATATTAATTATGCGCCAAACCATGCGCGCCAAGATATGCCAATTTGCTGTGTACCCGATTATGAAACTTTTCATGGATTAATACATACAAACTTTACATGAAAAAAAAGTCAAGCTTGCGCCTAAAGTATGTTAAGCTGAAATGATCCCCCATTGCTTCAAAAATAAAACAAATCATAAACAAATAAATAAATAAATGAAAGTGTGCATCCAAAAAATTGAAGGAACGATATTAAATTAATAGTGTAACGTGAAATTAACTGTGGAAAGAAGCAAAACACCAGCAATAAAGTAAATCACATATTTGAAATTATAAAAGAGAAAATATATTAAAATATTTAACTTTTTTCGGATCTAGATGCTATCCATTTATTTCAAAAGCTAATATAATATCACTGACGAATTTGTGGAAAAATATTTTTTTTTCCTGGTTATTGTTATTTACATAACGGAATTCAGCTATAAACTTATTTTGTTTAACAGTAAAATAAGTCCACGTTATTAAAAAAAAATGTCCAGAACCTATGAAAATTTTTTAATTAACAACTATCATTTGTAAACTACAAATATTCAGCATATCGTAAAAAAATAGGAAAACAGATATCAAAAACAAATTAAAAAATATTTGTATTTCTCATGCTAGATGGCGCTAGTAATAGGACAACCATTTGGTTTCTGACCACGTGTACAGCGGACAAAAGAAACTTAGCGATTGTCAAGTCTGATATATGATAAGGGAGTCTTGATATAATTCTTTTAAAATGCCTAAGTATCGTCTGAGAATATGATGTCAAATAATAAGAATAAATTTGTATTGGAATTCCTAACACTGAAAAATACCTTTACAATTTAATATAAATAATTGAATTTTCACAAATTTTAATTCGTAAAAAATATGCTATAATTTCCATAAAAAAGGTATTTTAAAAATTTCATAAATGAAATCGTGAAACTATTTAATTAATCATGATTCTATCTTTGACGAACTCCATGATTTATTTCTTTTTTCTGAAAATATATTTATCTCATTTTTTATTTGCAAAAAAGCGTCCGTATTGGAAAAACATGTAAAATAAATAAAATAAAATAATACATTTTTGAAGGTTATTTTGTAAAAAAAAAAATAATAATAATATTGTGCAAATCTACAGGTCATAATTTATTTTTATGTTTAATTTCAAGTCAAAATACTGAATAGTTTTTTTGTAAAGTGTACGACAAATTGTAATTTGAGTAGACTAGTAGAGGATTCGCTTCGCTCATCCTAATAAACTTTCTTCTCAGATATATTATGAAAATAAAATAATTATTTTACTGTGTACAAATTTTAAATATATTACTTAGGTTTAAAGAATTAATACCTATGTTTTATAAAACAGGACATATATTTAAAAATCTCTACAATTCAACAAATTTTCGCAACAGGATGGGGGTTTGTAACGCAAAACCCATAAATGAGTGAAATGCGTTTAGCCCATGGAGGAAAGAGATAGATGGAGTTGCAGTATGCCTTAAAAAGGGTTTGCAATATGAAACCATTTATCGCTCAAATTTAAACGTGCAAGAAAGCCCAAACAAAACAAGCACGTGGAAGGGATTTTGTATTAATAAGACGAATTCAAAGCGATTAATCACAGCTGAAGTATATTTTAAGAAAAAAATGGTACATTTTTTAAAAGGTCTTTGTTGTGTTGTTATTTATTAAAATAAATGCTTGCTTTTAAAATAATTGGAATTGGAAAATTAGCAATAAATAAATGTCAAAATAAGATTAAATAAAATATTGAAAACATCTGATAAAAACTAAAAATTGTATTATTAAAAGTTTTCTTTCTTTAATCCTTTCCAACATAGATGAAAAATGTTTGTCTTCGGTTTGTATGGCCTTCTGGCCGAGCTCTAACTCTTGTAAATATACTGGGATCACCCTACATTTTTTATATGTTATTGACGTTTACTATAGCGTGATCGCTATTGAAAAAAAAAAGTGTGGCACTTATAATTCATTTGCATGGGCGGTTAAAAGTATTCTGTTACATTACGTTCAGTGGGAAAAATCCTTTCAAGTGCATTTTAATGATGCTGAACAACTTAAAACATAAATAAATTGATATGCATTTATAAAGTGCAGTAAAACATGCATTTCGTAGAATATGGGGTTTGAAAAGCATTTATTATTCATTAACAGGTCACACAAAAGAATTCCGTTATATAATGATATATGTGGGGGGGGGGGCTGTTTACAGCAATATTATGTTACTGAAATGTAATGGAATACACATAAATTACTCAGATTTACTACAATGTACTTGCGGTGAAATATGATGTGCATAGCATTTATCGTTCATTTACAAGGACACGCAAAAGACTCGGATACAGTACTGTATCTAAAGTACTTGTCAGTATGTCACGCAAATTTTGTGGGCGCTCTATCACAAGAACTATTGCACGGAATTTAATAAAAATTTATATTAATATAGTCCGTAAAATAAGTTGGTGCTGATTAATGTTTGATGTAAATCACCCAACAGGTGGCGCTGCTATGCTGCATTTTTCACGATTTCAGCAGTAGCAGTATCTCAAGAACTAATATGCGGATTTTCATCAAACTCCAGTTTCAATTGGTCCTTAATATGAGTTGGCGCTGATTACGTTTTGGTGTAAATCGCGCAACAGGTGGCGCCGCTATGCTGCATTTTCTGGGATTTACACGATTTTCGCAATAGCTATATATCAAGAACTGATGCACGGATTTTCCTGAAACTTCAGATTCAATTAGTCCTTGATATGACTTGGTGCTGATTGCGTGTTGGTATAAATCGCCCATCAGGTGGCGTTGCTATGCTGCATTTTTCACGATTTCCGCAATAGCTCTATCAAGAACTAATGCACGAATTTTCCTCTAACTTCAGAGTTAGATGTTAACACAAGTTGTTGCTGATTAGATTTTGGTGTTAATCGTCCAATAGGTGGCGCTGCTACGTAGAATTTTCATGATTTTCGCAATGGCTCTATCTAAAAACTAATGCACGGATTCTCCCCAAACTTCAGATTCAGTTTGACGTTGACATATGTTGTTGTTTGGTGGTTTTGGTGTAATGCACCAAATAGGTGGCGCTGCTAGGCTGCAGTTTGCTGGATTTACACGATTTCAGCGATAGTCATATCTCAAGAACTAATGCACGGAATTTCGTATCTTTAGAATCCTCATGATGGGTATAGACTGCCATTTAATCTTGGCAGTGTGCTAGCGAATTTTGAAGTATTAACATGTATGAGATAGACGAAAGTTTTGGGATTAGTATAGATGGAAGTTTTTTTTTTTTTTTTTTTTTTTTTTTTTTTGTCAATTTTCTGAAAAGAAAAAGTTATTCTTGAGAAATGCATAACAATTTTGTGAAAAATAAAACTTTGTATCGAAAGCTCAAGTCCAATTACTCAAATGCGAGCTAAGCATTTATTGATAATAACTTCATTCTTACAGCTAAAATTTTCCTATCAGGTGAACTTATTTTTTTGCAAGTAGTAATGTTTCAAAACTCAAGTAATTCAAACTAATTAATGGAGTTTCTTTGATGGAATGAAATTTTATAATTGCGCTTCAAATAGGCCTCTATTTTTGACTGTAATTTTTGAATCGCTACTAATTTAATTAAACGTCTTTATTTGTTTTTAACAGCATGTTAATAATTGCATGTAAATAGATAAAATATAATGATGAAAGCATTCTTTTAAAATTATATATGAAAACTTAAATTACAAATACTAATCGAAAAATCTAGATTTTCGAGTGCAAACGATTTTAGGACAAAAACGAAAGAATGTTACCCTTTCAAGTAAAAAGACGCTTCTGATATTTATATTTGAAATACATATAATAAAATAATCAAATAATTCTGTGAAGTGATATATTAGTATCTTTTGATACATTCTGATCTAGTACTACATCCTATAACAGCGCATAAGTCATTTTTTATCGAAATTTTAATCATGAATAATAATTTCCGACGTAAAAAATGAAAGTAAAGAAATACAGGTTTAAACTGGTTTGCATTGATAGGCGTGTCAAAGCACGTGGTTTTGTTTGGGCTTTCTGTAGCGGATTTTAGGGTTACTTTTTTGGCGTCACCTCGAACCACCTTACTGGACCTCCATCTATCTCATTCCTCCATGCGTTTAGCCAAAGGACAAGTATGTCTCACAGTTATTCTAAATTTCATTATTACACTGTAAAAAATCTGTAGTTCTACAGATGTAAAGTTACATGATTACTAAACTTTCATCTGTAACTGCACCAAAAAAGCTGCAAATCTACAAAACTAGTTTTTGTAAAGCTACAGAAACTTGTAACTTTACAAATGAATATTCTAAAATCACTGTAATGATACTAAAACTTTATCTGTAACCCTGGTTGCAGTTACATGAAAATTTCTGGGTATCCCAGTTTCTTAAAAAATTCCTAGTAACCTTACAGATTCTTTGATTTTCGACGCAAAAGTCTTTCTGTTACATGAATTTTTGTTGTTGCTGTTACATAAAAAGTTATAGGGATCCCAGTTTCCTAGAAAAACTTTACTAACTTTACAGATTTTTTTTTACAGTGTAGAGATGCAACTTCTTGGTCTATTTAAATCAAATAATATTCAATTTAATCAAATAATAAAAAAATATTATGAACCAGAAAAGATATTTAATACAGTGTATGATAAATTTATTTAATGATATGTAGTATACTTCATTTTTTATTTCATTTCTTAAAAGAAATTTTTGGTTCAAATATAATTTCTTAAAGAAGTTGGCATTCGTACATTATCCAAACATTTTATAAATGCTAAGGTGATTAATATACTACTACAAGAATGAACATGATTGCAAATATTTATGAAATCAAAACAAGTTTTCCTGACGTATTTTTACAGTATTCATTTTCAATTTTACTGCCTGTCTACGAAACGTACTACACTGTAAAAATAAATCTGTAAAGCTACTAAAATTTTTCTAGGAAACTGGGATTCCTAGAGCTTTTTATGTAACGGAAACAACAAAAATTCTTGTAACATGTACACTTCTTCGTCGTAAATAAAAAATTCTGTAATGTTACTAAGAATGTTTTAGGAATCTGGGTTGCCTATAAATTTTTATATAACTGCATCCCGGTTTACAGATAAATTTTTAGTAAGATTACTGTAATTTTAGTAGATTCTTTTGTAAAGCTACATATTTCTGTACCTAACTGTAGTTACAATTTATGTAGGTACAAAAACTAGTTTTGTAGATTTACACCTTTTTTTGTACAGAGTACAGATAACATTTCAGTAAGCATACAGATTTCTGTAGCTTTACATCTATAGAATTACAGACTTTTTTTACAATGTAATTCAGTAAAAAACAGTAATTAAACTCATAGAAACTATTAAAAAAATCCTTTTACAAATTTTTCCAGCTGTTCTCTCATCTTTTCTTTTAAATGTATATATGTAATTTGCATATTTTAAGAAAACTAAACTGTTCAGTGCCAAATTCTAGCTACCAGTGAACACATGCGAGGCTTTCTTTCTGAAAATTTGTGACTTTGTACAATACGTTTTTTTATCACTGTAATGAAATGCAACATTTATTTAAAGAACGCATTTTAAAAAGCGCGAATGTAGCTCATTTAACACGTTCACGCCGGCGCGGTGGGTCACACTCGACTGTCTCGGAGCTGCCAAGTCTCCGGCATTTTGGATACCAGTATTTTAACACAGAAAATGTTGTTTGCTTTAATTAGAGCAATTGAGCGATTTAAAGGAACAACATTTTCTCTAAATTAATAACATGCATCAGCCCAACTCGATCCACTGGTCGAAGTTTTTAACTCAAGGAAAATTACTTTAAAATATTTCAGTTGGTAACTTTTGTGAACAGCGCAGCATACCTTGCCAGAAACCTGTAACGGACGAGATTTCTCGCTGTAACGGCCGTTCGCCGAACCACTCTTCCCCGAACGTCGGGCCGCCAAGACGAATGACCTCGAAGTCGTCAACGGCCGTTCGACATATTAAACACCGTACACGACCCACTGGGTGATTTGTTTAATTTAAAGATTTAAAAACAAATTTCCGCTGATATCTTCAGTGATCGGGTTTGCAGTGCTTGGCTGCAGTCTTTATGGATAGGGGCAGCGATTACTCTCTGTAACGGTGGTCTAAATTAAAGTTTCTTAAGGGCATATGGGACATAAATTGGTTCAAATTTTCGAGTTTTGAATGGAGTTATAAATTGATAAAGCAGAAAAAAAATTGATGATAATATGTCAAATCAATATGATTATGAAGCTGGAAGGTTTTGAAACAATATATTTAAGCATTGTGGGTGTGTATTTAGTTTTTTTGCTTTTCGAAAAAAAGGGGATTGTTGATGCTTTGGTACACTTTTCTAAAAATGTATTTTAGGTAAACAGTTGAAACTTTCCAAAATAGTGTAACTAAGTCTATTTGAGAATAATAAGAAGCGATTTTCATTTAGACTTAAAAGAAATAAAATTAAAAATATTTTACTAAAACATTTTGAAAAGGACTTTCAAGTCTTTAACTGAAATATATTTTTAGAAAAGTGTGCCGAAGCATCAGAAAACATTTTTTTTCGAAAAGGCAAAAATACTATATACACACCCACAGTGCTTAAATATATTATTTTTAAACCTTCCAGCATCACAATCATATTCATTTAACATTTCATCATCAACTTTTTTTTCGGTTTTATCAATTTATAACTCAATTCAAAACTCTAAAATTTGAACGAATTTATGTACCATGTGCCCTTAAATTAAACTTGTGGAAGTAAAATCTTAACTTTTTCGGTGACAACATCCGTGATCGGGTCTGCTGTAAGGATCAGGGCAGTGTGCAAAAGCGAAGAACCTCCGATGGGCACGCGCGTCTTTTCTGCGGAGTACCGGCCACCCCTTCACAAATCCCCGAACACCGCCGAGAGCTATTATGATCTCGAAGCTGCCATCGCAGGTATACGACGTATTGAACGCCCCGGCCCATGTCTTAAAATTTTCAGATAAATCGGTTTTGTTGCTACGGTTGTGAGAAGTATGCAAAGTCACCTGGAATGGAGCCCGCCGGAATGGAGCTTTCCGCGAATAGGTCGGTCCCAGTTACCCTTGAATACGGCGATAGCTTTATTGATTTCGAAACCGCCATTTTCCAAAATATTAAACGCACCGGGTCGGCTCTTATTTCTTTTTTCTGGCGACATATTCTGTGATCGGGAATCGACATTTTTCGCGAATAGGTCGATCCCAGTTACCCTTGAATACGGCGATAGCTTTATTGATTTCGGAACCGCCATTTTCCAAAATATTAAACGTCCCGGGCCAGCCCTTTTTTTTTCTTTTTTTTTCTGGCGACATATTCTATGATCGGGAATCGACGTTTTCCGCGAATAGGTCGGTCCCAGTTACCCTTGAATACGGCGATAGCTTTATTGATTTCGGAACGGCCATTTTCCAAAATATTAAACGCCCCGGGCCGGCTCTTTTTTTTTCTGGCGACATATTCTGTGATCGGGAATCGACATTTTCCGCGAATAGGTCAGTCCCAGTTACCCTTGAATACGGGGATAGCTTTATTGATTTCGGAACCGCTATTTTCCAACATATTAATCGCCTCGGTCGGCTCTTATTTTTTTTTCTGGCGATATTTTCCGTGATCGGGTTTTCTGCTACCGTTCCGAGTAGTGTGCAAAGGTAAGAGGCCCGCTAATTAGCGATGGTCGGTAATACTAATAATATTCTCGAATAGTTTAAGTAAAGAGTGGAAAGGTAAAAAAACTAGAAAACATGAATTCTGCTTTTCAGAATTTAGTCTAGCCCCCGATGAGAAAAAATATTCATATAAATATAGATAGTACAAATCATATTTCAGTTTTAAGACTTAAAACACACATTTTTATTTTATATAAAAAGACGTCAATCCACATCTGCTGAAGAATTCCGCATTTTCAATCCAGTCTTAAACAACATCTACAGAAATGTACGCATATGACATAACTATTGCAGAATAATACACAATTCCAGCAAAAAGCGATATCGTCATTCAAGAAACTCTACAAAAAATTCGACTATCTAATGATTCATAAGCTTTCGTTTGTTTGTAAAATTAATATAAATAGTTAATACGAAATATAGTTTTTAATAGCTCCATGTTTAATCAGAAATAATTCATTTATATTTTTTTCAAAATAGCACGTATTTTAATTACATTTTTTTCAGTTATTACGGAAAATGGCAACAAAAAGGTATAATTGTCTACTATTTTCAAACTAGTTTTCCTTTACCTTCTACAGAGATAGAGTACTTCAGTAACCAACATTAAAAAAATTGGTTAAAAACCACAAAAAAAAATAATATCTCAAAAACAAATTGGGATGTAGTTTTCAAGCAAATTGCATTTAAAAAGAACTTTTTCCCCTATACTACGGTGTATATATTTTCAACATTATATAAATCTTAGAGGTCATTATTTAGTGTTAAAATAAACGAACAATAAGAGTTTATTTTAAAATATATTCACTCGAATGCGAAACAGATAATACAAAATATAACATCGAAACGGAACAAATTTATACAATTAATTATTTTATCAATAAAACATTTTTAAACTATCGTACCATAATACATTGAAGATTAAAATAATAACTACAGAAAAGCAAGCCATGTTATTTCTGCAGTTAAATTTTAAATATACTTTCAGTTTATTTGGTAACTTCAGTATAGATTTTCTTTTTCTTCAATTTCTTTTATTTATATACTTTGAAAGTTAATGAATTTCGAAGAGTTATCACGTGGGCAAAAATGAGAGAGAGAGAAATTCTTAAAAGTAACATAAAATTATAGCATTTTCCTAATACTTTGCGGCAAATCTAAAGTGAGTTTCGTAAACGGGCGCGAGATTTTTCTTTTGATCTATTTTTAAAGTTATTCCAAGTAGCTAAAATAAAAGTAGAAGCACAAAAAATATCTGTCCAATAAATTTCGTTCCCAGTGTTATTTTGTATTTACAAAAGATTTATTTCATGTTTTTTATTTTAGGTCCTAAATTTTGGAGATAAATATTAAAAGAAAAATAAACGGTCAAGTACGAGTATTAATCGCGCACAGAGGGTTCCGTACAATAATATATGAATTAGAAAGTGCATTATTAAAAAAATACCGTTGCTAAAAGAATACTAAGACTTTGTAAAAACTATACAACGTAGGGTTGGGTATAGCTGTATAGTATACAGGGTGCAAAGGAAAGTCCCTTTAATCTTAAAATACTTGCGAACGGAGAGAGCTACAGCTATACAAGTGAAGTAACGGTACAGTAAAGCGACTACACCCGACCTAATGCAAACGACAGCAGCAACCCCTAGTGGCGAAATTTGGAAGATAGCCATTGCAAATCGAAAACGTAAAGAGGTAGAGCAAATTTTCCAATTAGAAAGTTTTAGAGCATCAATTAATTAGTACGAAACGACATATGGTTCACTCGAATAAGATAAATTGTCGACTGCATTCCCAAAAATGTCCGAAATCGATGAGCGACGATTCTACTTTGCCTATTCACATTCCGGAAATGTAGCAGTGCACAACTGCAGATTGTGACTTTGTACTGTGCTGTAATGTCTGTAAAGGTTCAATGTCCAATGCAATTAAAATTTTAGAATAACCCTTTCAGGGTCAGAAGAATTCTGTTCGTAAACTGATGAAATAATTGACTGACACCAGAATATTCAAACGAATTTCTCCGAAAACAAAAACCCGCTGATCTGCACTTTCATTACAAAAGAAAAATTTTATTAAAATATTCTTTGTGCCATTTATCAGTTTTGGAATTAAAATTAGGTGGCTAGATCGTCTAGCCACCACCCTTGAAAGGGTTCAATCTATGTTGTCGTATTGAAGAGACTTGCAATAGACGTTCCATGCTGAGAAATGTGCATGCAGAATTACTCTCACGAATACAAACGTGTATCGTGAGCAATGGTATATACTTTTCGAACATACTGAATATTAACTTTTTATCACTGTGAGAAAATTTGTCTTTATTTTTTTGTATGTGATGTTATCAAAATGTATTGAGATAAGTTCGTATTTATAGCATAAATTGTGCGTATTTCTTCATACTTCTGACGATTCCATTCAAACGTTTACACAAAATGGAGTGCATCGATTTCGGACATTTTTGGGTAAACAGGCGAAGATTTATCTTATCCATGTAAACCAAATGTCGTATTCTATTAATTAATTGATGCTCTAATACTTTCTAACTGGAAATTTTGCTCTATCTCTTTTCGTTTTCGATTTGCAGTGGCTATCTTCAAATTTCGCCTCTAGCGGGTGCTGCTGTCGTTTTCATTAAATCGGGCTTAGTCGCTTTAATATACCGTTACCTCACTTGCATAGCTTTAGTTCTCTCCGTTCACAAGTATTTTCAGATTAAAGGGACTTTCCTTTGCTCCCTGTATACTTGAAAAGTATAAATGGATATACCATGAAAGTTCGAAGATATATGGAACCTAAATAACAGCAAATATAGCTATTCTGTATATTTGTTATTCCATATAAGTTTTTAGTTAACCTTTAAAGTCATAGTAGGTATATTGAGAGAGCCACTCAATGGAAACTAGTCGCGAATCCCATAGTACTTATGTGATTAATTCTCATTAAATTAGTCTGTTTTTAACAAATTGATATTTATTGCTTATATACTGCTACTGGGCATTGCATTACATAAATATATCCTTAACATTTGTTATCCATGCTTTAAAAGCCGATGGAGCATAGAGTACGCCGTCCCTGTCATTATGTATGTCCAAACCGTCCGTATATTAAAGGGTTAATATCTCCGCTAATTACCGACGATTTTTTCCTAAATTCATGATCAACAATACTTTTATACTTCTGCTACGATAGTTGCCTCTAGCTCTGCTCAACGCTTTTTCTGAAGCCCGTAAATCGAAATTTGAATGTAATGGAAAAATGCGATTTTCTCAAAAACTATGTGACTTAGGGTAATCGCTATAATTGTCCTGCAAGGTTTAAATTAATGTCTAGTACCTATAATTTTTTCATAATTTTAGTTTCAATAGATTCGAAGTTAGATGGGGGGAACATATTTTTGCACTACATTTTCCATCATAACTTTGAAAATATAATACCTAAAATTAAATGAAATATATTTTTGATTTCAGAGTTACGAAAGCTTTCACATGATATACAAAGAAAAGATTGTTTTTTTCAAGTAATTTAATTAGCCCTCTACATTTTTCCTAAATATATTTATGAATATTTATTAATCTGTAAATATGTGGGTCAATAGTCTTTATTACTTCTCCGAATTTGAATTTTCCACGTTGCATAGTTTACGAGTAAAAGGGCTGTGACAAACAGACAGAAAGACAGAAGGACGGACAGACACAGGAGTGATCTTATAATGGTTCCGTTTTTACTTTTTAAGTACGGAACCCTAAAAAACAATAATTATATATTCTTTAAAATATACAGAGAGTCCACTGTCAAAAATGACCGATGGCTAATTCCTAAACTGTTACGCATAGACATATAGTTTCAATTGCAAAAATATTTTAAATAATGTAAAGATTTATTTAAAAGCGACTTGATTCAATAAAAACCTTTCCTAAAAAATTACGTAATTTAAATTTTTATACGGTCCCCCGATCCTATAAGTTATATTTAGTTAAAATATCCTAAAACTTGTACTAAAAACATAAGTTCAAAAGTAACAGAATTTTTGTGAAATGAAATAATGCAGAGTGACAGGCTCAGTTCCTTACAAAATGGTACACATTTTAATATACTATTTGATTATCCTCTTATTAATGCAAATTATTGATTATTACTGAATTATTTCTTCTCCCATTTGACTTCAGAGCGAGATTTTTAATTTATTTGCATTAGTTCGAACCTCAGACTTCGAAACTTATCATTCTGATATACGAAATTGTAATTATGTTTGAGTATCATTAATAACAAGTAAAAATTAAATTTAAAAAATCAAAAAACCCGACTGCGTAAAAAAGAGAATTAATTAATTATTTCTCATCAATGTTAAACTATTTTTTATATTACTTACCTAATTTTTTATTTACTTGCATTGATGACTTTTAAGTTGTGTTTAATGGTTAGTTCCTATCT
This sequence comes from Maratus speciosus, assembly GCA_963932465.1. Classification (NCBI taxonomy): domain Eukaryota; kingdom Metazoa; phylum Arthropoda; class Arachnida; order Araneae; family Salticidae; genus Maratus; species Maratus speciosus. The sequence goes on along the minus strand of OZ010799.1, from coordinate 356,499,948 downwards.
ATAAACACAGTTTTGATAGGCTTATAGATGTCTATGACTGTTAGAGCTGCAATAAAGCCAGAGATCCTACCTACATAACTTCCAGGTTGTGTAATATTTAAACGGAGCTTCTGACTGTAAAATAGTCAATGAAACATTGTCTTCATTTTGAAAGAACTATTCAATGATATGTCGCTCAATTGGTTGCGTTAATTTTTTTTCGTGTCTACGCCATTTTGTATTTTACCGCCGCCATTTTGAATTGATAAAAACAAAACCTAGCCTATAACAATCGGGCTGTTAAGACGAATCGATAGAGACCTCATTCATTAAAATCCACCCACCCGTTGGGATGTTTCGAGGGTTTAAAGAAATCCACATACCCAGTTACGCGTGAAGCACATAATCCTTCTTGGCAGTCGGGTAAAAAGTGCAGAACGAAGGTCCACATATGTGGACCCAGAGAACGAAGAGGATAAGCAATCTAAAACTTAAAAATAAAAATTAAAGTTATCCTAAAACTTGCTCTAAGTGACTCCTTTCGGATGCAATGCAGAAATGTACATGAGAAATAAATCATTCTAAAACTTTAAGCACTTTGTGTGCGATCACTCGAAGCATGGGCCGACTCATCTGTGTTGAGTTTCAGATCCTTGGTATAACTCATGCAATTCAAAGTTTCATAACTCGGTCAAATTTAGTTTTAGATGAATGGAATCTTTATGTCTTACTTGTTAGTGTAACAGCAAATTTTTACTAAATATCATTTATCGAACCTGGGGACCGTATAAAAAATTACAGTTTCGTAAATTTTTAAGAATTGTTTTCATTAATCCAAACGACTTTTTAAATAATTTTTTACCTCATTTAAAGCATGTTTGTAATTGAAATTATATATCTATGACTAACGGTTTAGAAATTAGCCATTGAATCACGTTAAGAGGGGACACCCTGTATATACAGATTTTGATTCAGCCAGGTGGGGAGGCCTACCAATTGGTTTGTGATGAACTAGCCCCACCCAGCAATGTTTATTTAAATAAGAAAAAAAATTACAGAACAATTATAGAATAATAAAATAATGGTAGGTAATAAAAAGTAATTGAGATAATTGCTGGACAGATAATTACACTTGTTTATTTCCTATTTAATTTACACCCAAAATTGTTAACTTGTCCAAATCATCCTAGCAACCTCATAGTAAACCGGTATATAATTTTATATACCTTAAATAAATTCAAATAACATAAGTGATCGTAATTACGTAATTCTAGTAGAAGAGCAAAGCGAATAATTAATAAAATTAAATTATAATCCGCGTAACTGTAATTATTAAATTTAATTAATTACGAATAAAATTAAGAGTTTGCGTTGTGATTTATTTAGACGAACTCTTCCACTTATGAATTAAACTAAATTTAAGCTGTAAAAATAAATTGGCGCACCTTAAACATTTATCAATTAAATAATTACAGAAACTTTTTAATACCTGATTAAATATTTTATTTACATTGAACACAACTATATACATATACACATTACATTAATTCAAAAAAAAGAAAGCAACACTTTAGTTTGCTGCTCATTATTACATGTATATTTAATCTTTAAAAAAAAAAAATGTTTTCATTTACTCTTATTATTACATATATATATATATATTTTTTGCAAGAAAAATAATTCTCTTTCCTTTTTAAAATGCCTTAAATATATTTAATTATTGGTTTTGTTGGATCTCAGATTGCTCTGTACCATAAAATATCATAAAAGGATATTTATAATTTCTCATATAATTAAAGTGGTAAAGAAAAATATTAATGTAATACCTTGAATCATATACGGGATGGTGGCCTTTATTCATCAAATTCAGAGCTGTCGCAATGTTAAGGATCATATCCAAACATCATCCGGATTCATCTTCTCATCAGAGCGGCGAAATCGGGATGGCGGTATGCATAGCTACGGACCGCAGTAGGACAATCCATTTTATTTTGACACAAGGAAGACATCATCTGGTCAATTATGCTAGCTTAGGTTCTCTCCGATATGTCCATCTCGCCGGGGCATTACTAGGGCTCGATTGATGTATGACATGGGCTTTCAGGATCGCTCTTGCGTCTTCGACATCTTTTTTTAGACTCTCTTTTTCAAACCTTTTTCTTCTTGCACACCAACTCTTGGAAGTGGGTGGAACTATTTGTATAGTCCTCCCTTATTGGATGTGAGAAGATTTTGCATTATCCTTAGATAGACCTATTAGCTAACAGACCTATTAGCGATAGCCCCTTACATATACTTTAATATTATTATATGCCTTAAAGATTGGGTGGTCTAAAGCCATAAATTTATTTCAACACTTTTATTAAGGCCATAAATTTATTCCAACATTTTTATTATTTTACGATTTTTAATTATACACCACCTTCCACTGGCTTGTCATAAAACGACACCAGGAAGTCTGGCTACTGTTGTTATCTGAGATCCGAACTATATTCAACATTATACATTCATTTTACAATAAAACATTTTTTTTTAAATATATATTTAATATTTAAAATCAACTTAATAATTTTTGTATGAACTTTCACTCCTATTTTACTCGAAAATATAATTATTATAATTTTACACTCATAATTATGTTTTATAAAAAAGAATTTGTACAAACAGAAATAACAAATTACGTAACTGTACTTTGACTTAACCAACATGGTGCGGGAACATATTATTGTTATATGTTGCCCAGCAATAATGAAATATGTATAGGTAACAATAGTAAAATAGACGAGCTGAGCGCTTTTCAGACGTATAACACATAATTTTTCTTTAAAAATAACACTAATTCTATAACTGTTTTAAAGTAAAAGTTTGTTTGATTAGCTCCAAAGCTCATCATCATTATCATATAATAGGTCCTGTGGAGGCATATGGAAAAGTCCTTGGATGTTTTCAATCAGTGTTATGCAGTTTATAATTTTTTGTAATAGTGCTGGTTGTTTTCTGATTATTTTGAACCATGAAGAGAGACTTATCGTTCTGGAGATTCTGAGGTGGTATATGGATGTTAGTGTGCATTCCGTTACGTAGTGCAGCGAGGTTCCTCGTTTTCCACACGTGCAGTAGCCCGAGTCGGCTTTTCCGAACTTTACAAGATAATCTGGAAAGGGCCCGTCGTGATTTGTTGCAAACAAGAAGAGGTTTCTGTGTGATAGTAATGTCTCCTCTGAGACAATAGGTACGAGTGAATATGTAAACCTTCCTCTATGATCCCAAATTCTCTGCCAATCCTGTTGTATTTGTAATTTTAGTTGTGGTTTGAGATGAGATGGTGGTAAAGGTAGAAATACTTCTGGTAAGTTAGGATTTATGATTGCTTCTTTATAAGAAAAAAGATAAATGCCTCTTAATCTAGGAAAATACACTGTATAAATAAATTGAAATATACAACAACCTACTCCGAGTTACCGCATTTATAAAAACGAAGTTACTTTTGCTGCCATTAATTTTTAGAAAAGTTCCGCGGTAGTTTTTAGAGTTTACAATTATTCAGTTTTCTCACCCATAATATTTGGTTTTTCGTATGGTATAAATTCTGGAGCATGTTCATGTTTAGCATGTTTTACAGACAAACACGCTAAATTAACCCTTTATCTACTGATGGTACTTATCAGTACAATTAAATTAACTTGTTATAAAATTCCTTTAATACATCGATTAGTAGTAATGCAGTTTAAAGTGTACAATTATTCAATTTTCTCACCCATAATATTTGTTTTTTCGTATGGTATAAATTCTGAAGCATGTTCATGTTTAGCACGTTTTACAGACAAACACGCTAAAATAACCCTTTATCTACTGACGGTACTTATAAGTACAATTAAAATAACTTGTCATAAAATTCATTTAATACATCGATTAGTACTAATGCAGTTTAAAGTGTACAATTATTCAATTTTCTAACCCATAATATTTGTATTTTCGTATGGTATAAATTCTGAAGCATGTTCATGTTTAGCATGTTTGACAGACAAACCCGCTAAATTAACCCTTTATCTACTGACGGTACTTATAAGTACAATTAAAATAACTTGTTATAAAATTCATTTAATACATCGATTAGTAGTATTGCAGTTTATAATGAGTTATAGAGGCATTACTTTATATTGTTCCAAAAGCATTATGGGTTACACAAAACAAAGATATTTTTAAAAGGAGGATTTCTTTTGCCATTGCATCTTTTCAGTTTTTTTTTTGGAGTTGGGGAAAGGGGTTTCAATTTGGAAATATTTCTATATTTCTATTGTATGAACATTATATTTGGACATTCCTTATTCTAAAAAATACTAAGAAAAATATTTAAAATAAAAGATTTGAGTGAGGTTTTAAATATGGCACAAAATCACTATAAATTCAAATTTAATTAATCCTTTTAAAACATTCAATCCTTTTAAGATCCTTTTAAAGTTTATTAAATGATTATGTAAATATTCTGATGAAGTTTCAAAAATTCACAAAGAATACTTTAGAAGATATTTTTTAAAAAAATTCATAATTGAGTACATAAAGGGTTAATAGCATTTGTGACTCAACAACACCGATTAGAAAAATATTTAATAGCAAGTAAAAATACACCATTTTAAGCATGTAAATAAACAATTAATTCAAATTAGAAGGATTTCGACGTTTTATTTGTATTTTTATTAATGCTATAGTAGTTCATTTTCTCTTCCGATATTTAAAGTAAAAATTATGTCAATTTGTATAATTTGGCGAGTGGTTTGGCGAAATCGATCGACGGGATAACTAAGTAGTACCCATATATTTTGTGTCTGAATTTTATTATAAAAAATAAAAAATAAAAAAATACAGACAGATAACTAATCATTTTTAGATACTAATAATATTGAAACGACAACACACTACACATTTCTGGAAAACAACAAGTTGAAATTGCACGTCAAACGTGGCAAATGAGGTACGATCGTACTATAACTAGGTTTACAAATATTTTTTGCACCCCATATTGTTCTGAATGTATATTTTAGTGCACTTCATAAGTGCATATCAATTTCATTCTTTTCAAAAAGCTGTAACATCATTAAAATGCACTTGAAATGATTTTTTCTCACTAGCCGTAAAGTAACGGAAAACTTTTGACTGTTTCTGTAATCAAACTATACATCCAATTATCATAAAATTTGACAAAACAAAAACTCGTCTAAATTATACAACAATTATATATTTTAAATTTCAAACGATTCGGTTGGGTAGTTTTTGCACCGTAATATGCGGACAGGTGGACAGACAGACGGTGTGAACGACGACTATAGGTGCAACGTATTTATGTAATTACGAACGTACCTGAAAATGGAAATCGAAACATCCGTTCAAGAGTTATGCGCGGGCATATATAAAAAAATAAACATACAAACGAATTGTATAACACTTTTCGTTTGAAGAGGGTATAAAATTTTAGATCTTTAGTCATATATATTATATTTATGAACGAGAAGAAATAATCGCGGAAGAATATGAGAGTTAAAACATTTTAATTCTTAATAAATAAGGACATTACGTTATATACTCAAATGTGAGATAAAGCAATAAGTTTCTACCCAACGTATGCTTTATTTCGAGACTTTAAACAAAGATGTAAAAATTAAAATCACAAAAATAAAAATTATACTCGACGTTTCGGTTTATCTTTAAAACAATCCTCAGGAGTTAATTTTCAAAAATATCAATTGGGAAAAAATAATGTACATGCTGGATAATCAAAGACATATTGAAACAATTTTTATTTTTGTCGTTTTAATTGTTACATCTTAGTTTAAAATTTCCAAATAAAACGTACATTAATAGCAGCTTATTGTTTTGTTCTCACATATTAATTCTTTTCAAACATATTTTATAAATATCCTTTTCTTAAATATTTTAAATATTTTTTCACAATAGCTTATTAGAAATGAAAAAAAATGGCAGAAAAAATAAATTATGGAAAAATTAACTGAGAACTTTTTTTCGTATTAATATTTTTGGCCTCAACTGTGAAATTTTAAAAGAAATAGCTTCTGTTTTAAAATACTTTCGTAATATTTGACTTAATTTGGTTTAATTTAATTTATAAAATATCCCATCTTATAAGATTAAAACAAACCTTAGTTTTTTTAAAAAAAAGTTTTATTTAAGAAATGCGAATAAATTTTTCTAATCATTTTTAACAATCGTTGTTTAGTTTTCGGACTTTTTTATGATAAATTAAAAGGGAATGTAAAAGTTTGCTTTTGACTACATTTTTTATAATTTTATGATTGTTAATCCAATACTTCACTTTTATTTTTATTTTTTTTTTGAAATTGAAAAAAAAATATTTTAGAAGAGTAATTTTTGGTTTTTGTTTCTTTTCTTAAAACGTGTATTTTATATTGTGAAATATTTAAGTTTTTAGTTTTAAATTTTAAAAAAGCATTTGACATTACTGTAAAATTAAAATAGATATAAACTTTAAAAAAATTTAAATTTTCTTTGAAGATTTTTAAAAAGTGCTGTTTATTATTTTAAAGGGAATGCGTTAGATAAAGCATTTCAAAATAAAAACCTAATTGTCAATACATATTTCAATAAACTTTTTCACATGTTTGGATTTTTTGTTATTCTCTGCCTTAAATATTGCTTTATTATTTTTTAAAGTAAATTTGAAAGAAATATAATTTTTCTGTGTGCTTGGCACTTTTTCTTTCTTTCAAACTTTAATTAGCTTGCTTGCAGTAAAAATCATAAAATTTACAATGTAATATTAAAGTAACACATCAAATGCTTATTTTCGAACATGAGAATTAATCGTGAATAACCAAAAGAAATTTATAGAAATGGCTGATGCAACAATTACTCTCCGAACAACAACGAACACAAACGAACACAAGTGTCACAATCATTATAGTGAACTGAATCTCATATCTTTCATTTTTCCTGTCATTAGTCTCTTGTGACCGTCCGATTAAATGTTCCTTGGTCGCGAATCATAAGATAAACTGTACATGTACAATGAAGTCAGCTTGTGACTCTCACGTCATTTAGTTACTCAATTGTACAGTCATCATGATCAGGGCTTAATTTGCGCCGGAGCCCGGCTCCGGTACTTCTCTGTTTTTAGTAAATATTTAAATATTGGTCGGAATTTACCGGAGCTCATCAATACAAGGCTCCGGAGCCCAGTGCAATAGCGCTTCCGAAAAACCGAAACCTAAATTACCTTTTCCTTTCCTCCCCATCTTCAAGCTTTTGCATTATTTTTTACCGAAACACTGTTCCATTCTCCAGCATATAAATATTAATTTCTGTAAATTTCATTCATTTTTTCTTAAAAATACATAGCTGTGAACTATCTTTTTTTTTGTTTTAATACTATTTCCTAATCATAATCCTTACTGTATTTAATCGCAGAATTCTGCAATTAATTAACATTAAAAGTAGTCAAAAATTACTATTCAGAAGGAGTAATAACTAAAAAGTGGAATAGTTGACAGCTAAGTATATGCTGATAGATATATTTAAAATTTTTATCTTGCTAAAGAAAAAAAAAATGCTTTAAATTTTACAAATAATGTACGAAATATAAATATGCACATTGGAGTGGTAGGGGGGAGGAGGAGGAGGAGAAAACGGTACGGTTGTTGTATCGGTACCCCAGAATATTAGGGCTCCGGTACTTTTTTTGTTAGAAATTAAGCCCTGATCATGATAATTGTTTATCGACGATCCCCAACTACAAAAAATGGTGCCATCTTGAGACTTCTTACAAAGCAATGCTTATTGTGACTTCACAGTAAAATCTCCTAATGTCGGTCACATGGGAGTCATCAAGTGAATTTATAGTGACGTTTTGTAACTCATCAAAATGCAACGACTTGAAGACTACTTAATGAAGCATCTAAATGATAGTCACATGATACAATTACAGTGACTTTATTGTAATGACACCTTGTGATATCTATCTTGTGTGATAAACATATTCCGTAATTTACATAATGTACCCTTAAATTATATATTATAATAATAAATGCTATTTAAAAACATAAAAAATGAGTTTGAAGGCCCCTTGTGCTTTTAATAATTTATTTCAGGCTTTTACTAACTCACTATGTTAAATGCCAGGATATACCAGTTAAAACTAGAACATACCAGACTTCGGGCTCTTACAGTAATGACAGTCGTGATATCTATTGTTGTGCGTTTCTACTTTTTTAATTTTAGTTACAGTTTTGTATATGCAGACACTTTAAATCTTGGAACCATTTAGAACTGGTTCTGAAAATGAAACTATCCTCATATGTTAAACATTAGCGTTCGGCTTTCACTGCGTGACTAGCGTGAGCTCAAATATATTTATACTTGTCATGCGAAAGAACTCGCAAGCGAATATTAAACCTATGGCAGCTTTTTTTTTTTAATTTCAGGCATTGATTTTTGATGGACATAAATCAAGCTAAATAACTATGCTAAAGATAATTTCTTCAGTTACATAAATAATACATCGTTTCAACTCAGCCATAAATCTCTTCAAATGTATTTAACCTTGAAAATCCTTTGATAAAGATAATGACTTGTTGAGTGACTGCATTAAGACTCATAGACTACATTAAGCTGATTTATTGTTATTGTTATGATATCATTATTACAATTATTATTACTGATTTATTATCTTATAATGTAAACATTTTTTTTTTCATTCTGAACATGTAGTTAATCCAGGAAAGAGGCATAAAAAATGCCCTCTTATTTACAATATACTCTAGTGTGAATTAAATAAGTTAAAATGTTACCGCTTCTTCATTTTATATAACAAATAGTCTACAATTTCTTTATTTGATGGAGGCATGAAAAGCAATTAGAGAATACAATTTTCAACTAATTCAACTAAGGTCAACTAATACATATTGGATTAAAAATATAGTGTGGATTTACACCGAAATGGATAAGTATCCTGAAGAAGGGTAAGTCACAATTTTATCACGTACTCATGCCTGTTTAACTGGATTCAAAATCCCAACAAGATTATGATTACTGATCACTGATTAAAAATAAATAAATTAAATAGCCTCCACTGAAATCTGAAATATCAGATATTTGATAAATAAACTTTTAAACTTTCAAAAAGAAAAGTTGGCAGAACTTTTTATGGTAACACGTAAGTAATCAAAAGTTAAGAAAATGGCAGCTTCTAAAGTTAATTTAGCAATTGAAAAACTCACAGCTACGAACTATTCGGTGTGGAAATTTAAGGCAGAAATGATGTTAACTAAAGAAGACTTATTTCACGTAATTACGGAAGAACCGCCTAATCCAATTACTGACGCTTGGTCCAAAAGTGATAAGAAAGCCTGTGCTCTAATTAATCTAACAATTGATGATAGTCAGATTACTCATGTTAAAAATTTACAGATAGCCAGACAAACTTGGCAAGCTTTGCGCAAAATCCATGAGCGACATAATTTGTCTAGCAAACTTTATCTATTAAGAAAACTTTACGGGATTAAATTAGCGGATGGTGGAAACGTTGTTAATCATATTACAAAAATAATGGAATTAGTAGATAAATTAGCGGCCATAGGAGAATTTATAAATGATAACCACATTTCTGCACTGTTATTATGCTCCGTACCCCAATCTTATGATACTCTCATCAGTGCCCTTGAATCGAGAGAAAAAAATCTACTCACACCGTCATTTATTAAGTCTAAACTTATTGACGAATATAACCGACGATATGATAATGACGAGAGACCAGAAAATCCTGGCAGAGCATTTGAAGCACAGAAAAATTACAAAAAAAAAGCAAGTAATAAATACTGCTCCAATTGTCGGATGAGAAACCATTATACCCAGGAATGTTGGCATAATAAAGGCAAAACACAAAATACACCACAAAATCAACACATTAGATTAAACAAAAAACTTTATTCTACATCACTAGTTTTTCAAAGGAGTGAAAACAATTTTAGAAGTGAACAAACACCAGAATCAAACCGTAGATACAGTCACTCTGAAAATGAAAACAATACATGGAGGGCGAGTGAAAATAAAAATTACGCCTTTATAACGCAAGGAATGGAAAACAAAACATTTATAGTAGACAGTGGCAGATCAAGCCATATTGTGTGTTCAGAATCATTGTTTACAGAAATAAAATCACGCGAAAAAACAAATGTAACCATCGCAAACGGAAAAAAAACTTATCAGTTACGGGTCGGGTAACGTAAATATAAATACGCGAGCATCATACAACAAAGTTCATGAAGTAACACTTAAAGATGTATTACTAGTACCTGAAATCGAAACAAATTTATTATCGGTTAGCAAAACGACGCAAAATGGATGTGAAATTATATTCAGAAATGACAGATGTATGTTTAAACTTAACGGAGAAATATGCTTAGAAGCGCGAAAAGTAAATAACCTATACGAAGTTCAATTGGAATTCCAAAACTATGCAAACGTAGCACAAAGCTGCAACAACAAAAATTGCCTAGAATTATGGCATCGTAGGTTAGGACATGGAAATCTAACATTAATTAAAGAAATTACGCAAAAGGAATTAGCTAGAGGAATCCAAATAAACAACTGTAAGCATAACATAGATTGCGAACCGTGCATTAAGGCAAAATTAACCGATGAACACTATCCAAAAATTGCAGAGTATAGAGCAACTAAAAGACTCCAGCTCATTCACTCCGACCCGTGCGGATCTTTTCAAACACCGACAATAGGGGGGAAATCATATTTTTGACTTTTATTGATGACTACTCACGATTTACGATAATATACCTATTGTCTAGAAAAAGTGAAGTTTACGAAAAACTTAAAGAATTCATCGCGTTAATTAGCAACAAATTTGGAGAAAAACCAAAAGCAATTAGAACAGATAACGCAGGGGAATTCACATCAGATGAAATAGAAAATTACCTCAGGGCTAATGGGATAAAACATCAACACACAGTCCCATATTGCGCAAGCTAGAACGGTGTGGCAGAGAGGTAAAAATTGATCGTTAGTTGAAATGGCAAGGACAATGTTAAGTGAATCAAATTTACCATTAAAGTTCTGGGGGGAAGCAATTTGCACAGCAAATCATTTGCAAAACAGACTACCGACAAAAGCAAATGAAAAAACACCATACGAGTTATGGACAAACAGACAGCCAAACTTAAGTTACGTTAAGGTATTCGGCTGCAAAGACTTCGCATATATCAGTAAAGCCAGAAGACAAAAATTAGACGATAAAGCTATAGACGTAATTTTCGTCGTATATGATAATGAATCCAAAGAATACAGAATATATGTAGGAGGAAATGAAATAAAGATCGCGAGAACCGTTAAATTTCTCGAAAACAAATTTAAATATAGAAACGAGAAAGTAGAAAACAAACCAAAACAAGATGAAAATCGCGATAATGAAAACCTTGTAGAAATAGAAATTTCAAATAGCAATGAGACACCATCCACGTCCAATCAACCAGTAGCAGAACCTAGACGATCAGAAAGAATTGATAAAGGTGTACCTCCTGATAGGTTAATATACATGGTTAAGAACGAAAACGCTACTGAACCAAAAAATTATGAGGAAATCGAAAACATGGAAAATTTTAAGGATAAACAAAATTGGATAGATGCGATGAAAAGCGGAATGAACTCCTTTATGAAAAATAAAACTTGGTCAATTGTAGAACCTCCACGAAATAGGAGAATAATAGGTTGCAAATGGACCTACAAACTAAAACGCGATAACACAAGAAAAATCCAAAAATATAAAGCACGTTTAGTTGCAAAAGGATATTCACAAAAATTCGGGGAGGATTATGATGAAACTTATGCACCAGTCGTGTCATATACAACAATAAGAGCATTATTAATAGCAGCATTGCATCAAAATTTAAATGTAAAACATATTGATATTAACACCGCGTTGTTACATAGAGAGCTTGAAGAGGATATATATATATATCCCAACGAGAAGGTTTCGCTGAACCAAATGAGGAAAATAATGTATGCAGGCGAAACAGAGCCATATACGGACTTAAACAAGCCGCGAGAGCGTGGCATAATAAAATTGCAGAAACACTAAAAAAGATGAATTTCAGTCAGAGCAAATTTGACTCATGTCTTTTTACACGAAAAAGGGGCGATAACACAACATACATAATAACATACGTAGACGACATTTTAATTGCCGGAAAAGACGAAATAATAGAGGAAGTAATCGCGAGCTTAAATAAAGAATACGAGCTAAAGAATTTAGGTGACATCAGTAACTACCTATCCATGAACATTAAAAAAGTAAATAAAAGCTACATGATAAATGAAACTCAGAAAACAGAGGAATTAATCAATAAATTTAATTTGCAAGACGCAAAACCGTGTAGCACACCCATGGAAACAAATTACACACGCTTTAATGATGAGGGTAACATTTTACCAAACAACACATATTACAGACAAGCCATAGGAGCACTTCTATATCTAGCAACTATAAGCACACCTGACATCTGTGCAGCAGTAAACATCCTTATCAGAAGAAATGAATCACCAAGAATGAAAGACTGGAATGCAGTAAAAAGAGTGATAAGATATTTAAAGACTACAAAAAATTATAGTCTAGTTCTAAGCGGAGAAAAGAAACCGATACTTGAAGTTTATGCGGATGCAGATTGGGGAGGAGATGTAGATTCCCGAAAATCAACGAGTGGGAACCTATATCTGTTAGGGGGAAATCCCATACAATGGTCGATCAAGAAACAATCCTGCATTGCATTTTCATCGGCAGAGGCCGAGTATATGTCAGCAGCAAATGCAGCAATTGAAATAAAGTGGCTAGTCAATCTACTGGAAGAATTAAACCTAAAGGAAACCTTACCTATAGACCTATATGAAGACAACCAGTCCACGATCAAGATGATAGAATTCGAAAAGCTCTCAAGTAAGATTAAACATATTGAAATTAGGTTCCACCTGATAAAACAACTAAAGCAAGAAGTAACTATCAACCTAAAGTACTGCCCAACCAAACTGATGATAGCAGATCTGTTTACAAAACCAGTTCCGAAACCTGTTTTTCAAACCCATAGAAGGAACTTAAATTTGTGTGACAATGAAACTTCAGAAATTAAGGAGGAGTTGATGGACATAAATCAAGCTAAATAACTGTGCTAAAGATAATTTCTTCAGTTACATAAATAATACGTTGTTTCAACTCAGCCATAAATCTCTTCAAATGTATTTAACCTTGAAAATCCTTTGATAAAGATAATGACTTGTTGAGTGACTGCATTAAGACACATAGACTACATTAAACTGATTTATTATTATTGTTATGATATCATTATTACAATTATTATTACTGATTTATTATCTTATAATGTAAACATTTGTTTTTCATTCTGAACATGCTGTTAATCCAGGAAAGAGGCATAAAAAATGCTCTCTTATTTACAATATATCTCGTGTGAATTAAATAAGTTAAAATGTTACCGCTTCTTCATTTTATATAACAAATAGTCTACAATTTCTTTATTTGATGGAAGCATGAAAAGCAATTAGAGAATACAATTTTCAACTAATTCAACTATCGTCAACTAATACATATTGGATTAAAAATATAGTGTGTATTTACATCGAAATAGATAAGTATCCTGAAGAAGGGTAAGTCCCAGTTTTATATAACTTACTCACGCCTTTTTATTGTGATTCAAATCCTACCAATTTTAATATTTGATTTCCCTGATACTAGAGTCATATGTACATGTACAGTCCATTTAGTAAAAAAACTATTTACGTCATCCATCTTTTTTCGCTGATAGTTTACAATAAAAATACAAAAAAAAAAAAAAAGACGTCTTTAGATTTCCAATAATGAATTTATTTTTTATTGGTGAACTTTTAAAAATAAAGGTCGGTTATACATTAAAAACTGTAAAAAAAATGTCATTTTTCAATTTCTAATGTCCACATTTTATACATTAGTTTATGACTTTTTTTCAAACGGGTCCAGAAAAGTATACATTTTACGCATTTTTCTTATGTTTTCATAAAAATCTGTGAGGACATGTGTTAGGAATCTATCCATAAATTTATGAAAAGAAAATCAAGATCTTTACAATAATATTCAAACATTTATGCAAAACTTTTAAAAAAATATGATGAATTTGTTATTTTTAATATCACGCTCTTGAAACATGGAATTAAAAATTTTTAATATTTTTTTTCAGAAAAAAAAATCCTTATTATCCTTCCTACACTAGGATGTTATTTTAACCCTTTATGCCCCGACGGTACTTTAAAGTACACGTAAAATAACTTGTAATATCATTCCTTTAATACATCAATTAGTAGTAATATAGTTTAGAATGTGTTATAGATACATTACTTTACCTTGTTCCGAAAGCATTATGGTTTGCACAAAACGAAAGTAATTTAAAAAGAATGATTTCTTTTGCCTTTGCATATTATCAGCTTTCTGAACGTAGAAAGATTGGGGGGAGGAACGTTTCACTTGGGAAATATTTTTATATTTATGTTGTAAGAACGTTATATTTTTACATATTTCCTAATTCTGCAAAATACTAAAAAAATATTTTAAATAAAAGATTTGAGTGAAGTTATAAATATTGCGTAAAATCCCTATAAATTCCAATTTAATTAATTTTAATCGGCAAATTCCTTCGGCTCAATCGGCAAAATTTATTAAATGATTGTGTAAATCGTCTAATATATTTTCAAACATTCACGATAAATGCTTTAGAAGACGACATTTTCACGAATTCAAAATTTCGGACAAAAGGGGTTAAAATTTAAAACGTTGAAAAGAAAAATTTGAAATCAAATACAGTACCCTTTAATTCTTCATATACTTACACATTACTTCGTCAATTTACTTTTACTAGCAGGAATGATCGAGCTGAGCTCCGTCAAATTAGCTTTGTGTTTATCTCGATCTATTATTCCCAATGAATCATGCTTTCTGTTTTAGTTACAATTAGCTTCACTCATTGAGACCCAAAATGACTCACTAATCGAAATTTTTCGAACATGCGACCTAACCCAATGCCCTTCTCGAGCCTGAAAACGATGCAATACAAAATTTAGTGAAAATCGTTAGTCATTTTCTTGATAAAATTAGTTTGGCCCACGTGGATCCAAAAATGACCCACTAATCGAAATTTATCGAACATGTGAGCTATTCCAATGGTCTTCACGTACTGCGAAATGGTATAATAAAAAATTTTGTCAAAATCATTTGAACCTTTTAGAGATATAGTTAGCTTGACTCTGAACCATTATGACCCAAAATGACCCATTAATAGAATTATCTTCAGCATGCTACCTAGCCCCATGGTCTTATGCACGGAAACGGTATAATACAACGTCGTGTTAAAATGTTTTGAACTGTTTTTTTAAATACAATTAGCTTGACCCAGACCCATTGTATCCCAAAATGACCCACTAATTGAATTTTCTTGAACATGCGACCTAGGCCATTGTTCTTCTCGAGCCCGAAAACAATAGAATACAAAATTTCGTCAAAATCGTTGCAACCGTTTTCTAGATAAAATTAGCTTGAACCACAGTGACACAAAAATGACCCACCGAATTTTCTCGAACGTGTGATTTAGTCCAATGTTCTTCTCGTAATCCAAAACTGCAGAATATAGAGTGCAGTAAAAATCGTTAGAGCCGTTTTTTGTATAAAATTAGCAGGACCCGCATTAACCCCAAATTGGCCCATTAATTGAAATTTCTCGAGCATGTGACCTAGCCCTATAGTCTTCTCGTACACGGAAGCGGTTGGATACAAAATTTAGTCAAAAGCGATTGAACCGTTTTCTAGATAAAATTAGCTTGACCCACAGTGACCCAAAATGACTCATTAATCGAAATTTCTCGAACATGTGACTGAGCCCAAAGATCTTCTCATGCTCAGAAACGGTATAATATAACATTTTTTTTAAATCGTTTGATTCCATTTTAGAATTAGCTTTACCCACAGGAACCCAAAAATGGCCCACTAATTGAGTTTTCCCGAACATAGGACATAGCCCAATGATCATCTCATGCCCAGAAACGGTATATTACAAAATTTTGTGAAAATGTTTTGAGCATGTTTTAGATTCAATTAGCTTGACGCAGACCCATTGTGACTCAAAATGGTCCATTAATCGAATTTTCTTGAACATGCGACCTAGCCCAATTATATTCTCGTACCCGAAAACGATAGATTACAAAATTTCGTCAAAATCGTTAAAGCCAGTTTCTAGATAAACTTAGCTTGACCCGCAGTGACTCAAAAATGACCCACTAATCAAATTTTTTCGAACATGTTACTTAGACCAATGCTCTTCTCGTATTACAAAACTGTAGAATATAGAATTCAGTGAAAAGCATTAGAGTCGTTTTTTAGATAAAAATAGCTCGACCCTCAGTGACCCAAAAATGACCAATAATCGAAATTTCTCGATCATGTGATCTATCCCAATAGTCTTCTCGTACCCGAAAACGGTTGCATAAAAAATTTAGCCAAAATCGATTGAGATGTTTTTTATGTATAATTAGCTTGACCCTGACCCAAAATGACCCACTAATCAAATTTTCTCGAACACAAGACCCATCCCAATGGTATTTTCGTGCCCGAAAACGGTAGAGTGCAAAATTTAATCAAAATTGTTAGAGCCGTTTTTAAGATAAAATTTTCATACACACATACGCGCAATTTTTACCCGTATTACAATATAAGATTAAGCATATTAAAATTATTATTTTTTAATCCGAACAGCAACAACAAACATAATCGGCTTTATGCGCACATGAGTATAAAATGACAAAAATTATTAGTAATAAAACATATTTTCCAAAAGATTTACTCCAAAATGAAACTCATAATGTATTATCCAATATATACATAAATTAAACTGTGTCTAAAAAAACGTAGAACATAAAAAAAAAATTAATCACGTCATGTTTGGCATCAAATTATTTGTTTTCAATATTCTCTGATTTTGTTTATGTGACTTCATGTCCTAAATACAATTCCTCAACTTTCATAAATTAATAAAGAGCCTATTGAAAAAGTATTTTTTAAATATCTTTTCAGAAAATATAGTTCACGAATTTATTTTGGGACTTGAGAATGCATTACAAGGAATAAAACTAGATGTACTTACCACCACATGCATGGAACCAGAACGTGTTTGTTGAGCAACTGTTTAAGAGTGAAACAGGAAAAAGGGTGCTTTTTTTCTTTCTTTTTTTTTCTTTATTTAAATATTTGATAAATTAATGTATTTACAAAAGATAATACTGAAATGCGTGGGCAGATGTGTAATATTATTGAAAAAGAATACTTTAAAGGCAATAATAAAACTTTTACCTTTTCTGTTTCTTTGAAAGTATCTTAGTATTAAAAAGGCAGATTTTATCTTTTGATGTATTATTTAAGAATCGTAGTCTACTAATTTAAGAAGAAGTATTATGAAATTAGAAGCACATTCTGTAAAAAAAAAAAAAAAAAAAAAAAAAAAAAAAAACCTACAACGTTATTAAGAATTTTCTAGGAAACTGAGACGGCTAGAATTCCTTATGTAACTGCAGCTACAGAAAAAAAAAACATGTAACAGTATTACGTTCAGACTGTAAAAAAAAAAAAAAATCTGTAAGGTTAAAGAATTGTCTAGGAAACTGGGATGATTAGAACTTTTTTATGTAACTGCAACTACAACAACAACAAAAATGTAATTATCCCGCGTTACTGGTAAAATTTTAGTAAGCATACAGATTTCTGTAGCTTTCAAAAACAAGTTTTCTAGATTTATATCTTTTTTCTGTACAGTGTTCAGGTAAAATTTTAGTAAAGCTACAGATTGCTGTGGCTTTTACAAAAATTAGTTTGGTAGATTTAACCCATTTTTTTCCAGCTAAAAACAATTAAATAAATTTTGTTCCCCGATTTCTTTTGAAATTAAAAGAATAGTTTTGAGGTGCGCAAATTTCAAATGTATTACTTAGTTTTAAAGAAATAGTACTATGTGTCCTATACAACTGAACACATTTCTAAAAAAATCGTACATAGTACCATGTAACCTATAAAATTGAACTCATTTTAAAAAACAAAAATTATACACAGTATCATTTGTCCTATAAAACTGAATTCATTTTTAAAAAAATATACATAATCAAAAAATGTTCTTAACAGAGTGCAATCTAAAACTCTTCAAAGAGTAAAATTTGTTTCCCTCAAGAAAAAAAAAAAAATCACCGCTATTCTCTGTCACATTATCCAAAAACATGGTAAATAGTTTCATTATATAGCGGGAACCTGTTTGCACTTGAGAATAAATTTTATGCACTTACTATCACAAGGAGAAACATGCTTCTGAATTAATTAAAAAAAAATAAAGCAAGTTTACCAAACGTGTTTTTTCAATTTTCCTTGTCAATATACACCCATTCAGCGAAATCTACTAGTTGAGTAGGAAACGGTAATTAAATTCTTAGAAAGTATTTCATTTCAAAAGAATCCTTTCATAAACTTTATCATTTAGCCATTCATGTCTTCATTTTAAGGGTTATATGTAATTTGCATATTTTAAAAGAATTAAACTGTGCAGAGCCAAATTCTAACTACTAGTAGACCCAAACAAGGCCTCCCGTACTGCACTCTTTGAGACTGTTTTCTAATACACTTATTCATCAATTATTAATTAAATGAAACTTTTAATCACCCTTGTTTTACTTTAATGCGAATACGCTATGTGAAAATCTCTCCAAACACCTTTGATAAATTATTTATATTTATTCTTTTTCTATGAGCATAGAAAAGGGGATATTGACATAAAATGTTGCCAGCTTAACAATTCTTGATTTTTTATGATTTTTGGGATGTATACAGAATAACAGGACCGCTGATAATTATATTAAACTTAACCCTTAAATGCATTGTGTAGCATGTCTGCAACATGTTAAAAAATTGCCTTTTTTTACATCTGGTATAGTTTCCTTTAACTAATCTATGTTTCATATCTACTACAATATGTTTTCAGAAGCATACAGATAGTTCAAATAGACGGGAATAGCGCTGATATTTACTCAATTTGGCGGGATCTAACAAAGAACATCAGATATTCAGAATTCGCTTATGTATTGCATTGTTTAATTCATAGCTGGAGTAACGTTTTTTAAAATAAAAATTCACATATAATTACATTATGTTTTCAGAAGCATATAGATTTTTTCAATAGACGACAGTAGCGCTGATATTTGCTCAATTTGACGGAAACTAACAAAGAAAATCAGATATTTAGAATTCGCTTACGTTTTGCGTAGTTTAATTCATAGTTTCAGTTAAGTTTTTCAAAATAAAAATTCGCATAAAATAAGGTATCTATATTCATACTTATTAAAATAATTACTAATTTTTCACTACTTTAGTTATAAGAGTTGATTTTGTTTGTGTTCCAGATGTACAACATGAGAAACTAGTTGGCGAATTATACGAAAAATACATCTCTGATTTTTTTTTAATTATTTTTCCAGTGTAAGAAACCTATTGTAGAATGGTATATAATATTGTCGTAACAAAATCTAAAAAAAACCTTGCATTTAAGGATTAAAGATGATTTTTTAAACCTATTCAAGAAAAAATAATTTTAAAAAATGGGAAATGTCATTCAACTTATACATTGAAGATAAAATTTTCTTAAGATTAAAAAATATATATATATATATATATATATATATGTGATGTCTGGAAACGTTTAGATTAATTTCTCTTTGGATTCTTTTGGCGCCAACGCCATACGTGACGTGGTATGCGGGCGCGCGCGGAGAGAAGGGTGGATATTTTTTTTTTCAGAGTAAAAGTGATTTTTGAGAAGGGTAGCCGAGCCGTGCATGTTGGCCGGCGTGTTTTTTGGATTTATGAAAACGGAAGTATATCGGGTGCTAGGAGCACCAAAGGATTATAATTTGAGTAGTTTGTAATACAAGATAATAATATTGTGAAGTGTAGTTCGTGAAGTGAAACATAAAAGTGTCGTGCATCTTGTGAAACCGTTCATTCATTGTAAAAAAGTCATTATCATTGTGTCGTCTTGCAGTGTCTTCATGTTCGTTTTAAATAAACTTAATAATCTTTGATTAAAAAAAGGAGTGCTATTTTTAACAAGATATACAGCACGTGGGATGGTCAGAGGAGCGGCGCCGGCATTACACGCTCTCTTTCGAGAACCAGAGCTTCTATTAAAAGTAAGCTGCATGTTTATTTATTTTTAGTTGAAGATAGTGTTTGAAGATATTTTAAATAGATAAAGAGAAAAGTATATGATTTATTTTTATGATTGATTTAAGCATGTCAGAAGAAAGTTGCTATTTATAGTATGACAATTATTGCTTTATTTATTTATTTAAGATGATAGTATCGGTTATAAGTAGAGTTTATTATAAAAGTGTTTGAAATTGAAAAAGAAAAATGTTTAGCATTAAAGGGCTGAAAAAAGAAGATTTAGTTGTCGTCGCGACTGAATTAGGATTAAAGGTAGAATTAGAGCATAGAATTGTAGATTTGAAAACACTCATTGAGGGAAGCGACCAATTTGCTAAGGATGCTGAATTTATAAAGGAATTTTTAATTACTACTGTATCAGATCGGATAGGAAAAGAAAAACGTGAAGCCGAGTTGCTCAAAATCGAAAAAGAAAATGTGAAATCGGAACAGGACACTGCACTAGAATTAGAACGAACAAAATTAGAAGTCATTAAAGCCCAATTAGAAATGGCGAAGATAACACATGATAAGAATTTGGATCCGGGGGGGGGGGTGGACAAAAATCCCATACTAATTCTTTAGAATCTTTAATTAAAAGTGTTAGAACCCTGAGTATGCCAGTCCCGACTAAACCGGAAGCGTGGAATTTATTTTTTAGTTCGCTCGAAAAGGCATTCGAAATGAAAAATGTTTCGGAGGAGTTAAAAGTTGAAATTTTACTAAATTTAGTGGGTGAACGTGCCACACATTTATTAGTTTATGTCAATTCAAATGAAATGAAGAGTTATCCGAAGGTTAAGGCTTTAATTTTAAAGGAATTTTAATCTACCCCGGAAGCTTGTCTAGAAAATTTCCTTACGGCAAAAAGAATGAAAAATGAAAACCATTTACAATTTACGAGCAGAATCCGAGCTAATTGGGAATTTTATTGTCAGCTTAGGAAAGTAAATGATTTCGATACGCTTAATGAATTGGTTGTTACCGATAGATTAATGAGTTCATTAGATTCAGAAATGCGGAGTTATGTTAAATTAAAGCAAATGGATGACTGGTTAAAACCACGCCAAATCGCGGAATTATGCGATAATTGGTTTACTTCAAAAGGTAAAACTTTTTCGGAATTATATGATAGACCTATGAAATCCTTTCGTAACTATGATGAACCCGGAAGTGTGAATTATGGGAAATATATCCCACCTCATATCAGAAATAATGTTCTCTCTCGCGAAAGAAAAACTAATGACATTTGTAGGCTATGTAAACAAACAACACATTTACGTTTCTGCCCGAATAATAATAAAAAAAATAAAATGGGGAATGTTCGAAATCAAACGAAAAAGGAATCGGGTATTGAAAAAAATAAACATGATGAAAAGTTAGTTGCTAAAGTGACAGCGTTAGGTTCTGGGGATGAGGTAATAAATACGCAAGCCTTGCAATATCAGGATGTCTTGTTAGGGGGGCGGAAAATGAATACATTAATCGATAATGCGGCCGAAATTCCAGTAATTAATTCAAATCAGATACCGGATTCATTTAGAAATAATGAAAATTCAAAAATTCAGTTGATATCTGCATTTGGAGAAAAAATAACCGCTGACCTTATAACTTTACCTATAGCTTTAGATTCCGGAGAGTCGAATAGTGTAGTTAATAGCGTAGATGTTTTGTTCGCAGCAACAGATAAATTATATGGATCATGTATTATCACGCCAACGATTTATGAATTATTACGATCAGTTCAGAGTGGAGGGGAAGAAAATAGATTATGTGACGTGTCGGTGCCTACGGAGGAGATGCAGTCAGAAAGGGGGGAAGAAATTAAATACCAAAAAGCAGGGGGTAGTGAAAGGGAGCAACAAAGTACGAATGATGAGAATTTATGTTTATTAAGTCAAAATGAAACTGCAGAAAAAGAGTTAATGATTAGCTGTATTGAAAAGAAAAATAATAGCGAAGATTTAAATGTGAGTCGTCAATCAGATGCGAGTATTTACAGGGCGCAACAGAAAAGTTGCGAATCGTTACAGGGAGCTTTCAAAGATGCAGAAAAAGAGGAAAATGGGTTTGTTATGGTAGACAATTTACTTTATCATAGGAATAGAGTTTCGGGAGATCAAGTTATGCAATTAGTGGTACCAAAGGTGAGAAGGGGGGAAATTTTAAAATTTGCGCACGAATCAATTTTCGCTAATCATCTTGGCATGAAAAAAACAAAAGAGAGAATTCGTTATTCATTTTTTTGACCAGGTATGTCGCGGGATGTGGAAGAATATTGTGCGTCGTGTAAGGATTGCCAACTACGGTGCAAGGAGAGGGCTGCGATCAGATACCCATTGTCCCAATTCAGAGACCGGAACTTCCGTTCGACGTTGTAAATATTGACATAATTGGAAAAATTGAACTTCCTTCAGCGCGCAGGCATCAATACGTACTTACTTTGGTAGATCAACATTCGCGATGGCCAGAGGCAGTTCCGTTACGGACAATTACGGCTAAAGCTACGTGCGATGCATTGTTAGAGATATTTATGCGGACAGGAATACCCCGCGTAATAGCGAGTGATCAGGGTAGAAATTTTATATCAGGGTTAATACAAGAGTTTCATGCTAAGCTGGGGGCGGCTCCTAGATTTGCTACGCCGAGGCACCCACAGAGCTCGGGATTAGTTGAAAGGTATAATCAGGTATTGAAACGTATGTTATACCATATAATTCGTAGTGACCCTAAAAATTATGATAAACACATCCCCTATTTATTATTTGCGTATAGAGAAATTCCGAATAGCACTACGGGCGTATCGCCATTCAAATTAATGTACGGAAGAGAGGCTAGAGGGCCACTGGCGGTATTAAAATCTACATGGGCAGGCGAAATCCCACTACCTATAAATCTAGGAAAGAGCGCGACCGAATACCTCCAGGAGTTAAAAATTAATTTAGAAAGGGCGGCGGAACAAGCGGCGATAGTGTCGGAGGTTAAGCAAAGCTCGTATGCGAAGTACGCTAATCGAAGAGCGATTTACAAGGAATTTAGACCGGGGGACCAGGTATATTTATTAATTCTGGACTCCACGAACAAACTTTACGCGAGGTGGACAGGGCCAGCCGAAATAGTGGCGCGTTGTAACCCTGATTCTTACAAAGTGAAATTAATGAACGGGAATGTTAGAAATGTCCACGTAAATAAGATAAGAAAATTTACTCCTAGGGTACAGGCGGTGGGGGTGATCTTCGAAAATGAGGAAGAATTAGGGGAGGTCCATCCCACCCCCAGTACGAAAGATAACTCCGACCTATTCAATATAGAAGAAGTTGATCTAAGTCATTTAGGAAAGGTGGAGAAAGAAAAAATGTTAGATTTATTGTATAAATATAAAGAACTATTTTCTAGAAAAGTGCAAATAGCTAAGGTAGGAGAGCATAAAATAAGAATAAGTGACGCAGAAAAGAAAAAGCCGTATGTTTACAGAATCCCAGAGAACTTGAAACCTCAAGTAGATAAACAAATTGAGGAGTTATTGGAACTAGGTCTGATTGAAGAAAGTGAGGCAGAGGCGCCACACCCAGTAGTGTGCGTAATGAAGAAGGATGGGGCCTTGCGCCTATGCGTAGATTTTCGAGTGCTTAATGCAGTTACAGTGACTGATGATTTCCCAATGGAAAATGCCACCGATCTATTGTTTAGTATTGGCAGGGCCAATGTCATAACTACAATAGACTTATTGAAAGGGTATTGGTCCATACCACTAGAAGAAGAGAGCCAGAATCTGGCGTGTTTCAAAACTCACAGGGCTCAGTATCGCTTTAAAGTAATGGCCTTCGGGCTCAAAAACGCAGCTGCGACCTTTCAACGTGAAATGAACAGAGCACTGTCCGATTACAAGGAGTTCGCCAGAGCATATATAGACGACATAGCCGTCTTTTCTGAAACATTTGTTGAACATCTGGTGCATTTAGAAAAGATATTTTCTAAGTTATCAGACTTGAGATTTTCAGTCAACTTGAAAAAATGTGAATTCGCAAAACCGCAGATCAAGTACTTAGGACATATCATCGGGTCCGGCAGCCATCGGACCGACCCCGGAAATGTGGAGGCTATTCGAAGGCTAGCTGTGCCTCAAACGAAAAAACAGTTGAAAAGTATTCTCGGTCTCTGTAATTATTATAGAGATTACATTCCTAAATATGCTGAAGTAGCATATCCTCTAACAGAACTGACGAAAAAGAAGAGTGCAGAACAGTTGTGTTGGTCAGAAGACCATGATCGGGCGTTTAATGAGTTGAAAAGTGGTCTTGTCGAAGCACCTAGTCTACATACTCCCGTCATAGGAGTACCATTTGTCATCGAGTGCGACGCATCTGCAGTCGGCATCGGCGCATATTTTTTTCGCAGCGAAAAGACGGAGTACTGTACCCAGTGAGCTATGCCAGTCAAAAGCTCACCAAAACTCAACAGGCTTGGCCGACGATCGAAAGGGAGGCCTATGCAGTCATCTGGAGTCTCAAGAAGTTCGAAACGTGGATTTTTGGTTCACCTGTGGAACTTATCACCGATCACAACCCACTAACTTTCATCACCAAAAATGCACCCCAATCTTCCAAACTGCAACGATAGGCACTAGCACTGCAAAAGTATGACATTGTGATTTCGCATCGACCAGGTGCCAAGTTGATAAATGCAGACGCACTATCTAGACTTGAAACTGTTGAATAAGAAAACAAACTGTGAAAAACTTTCATGAACTATTTGATAAGTGACTGTTTACTTTAAAGTTTTGATTCAAAATTTATTTAGTGTGTTACTACAACTTTTGTTTCCTTTTATATGTTTTATTTGTTATTGCATTTATTATTGTTATTATTAAGTATTAATTCTGTTTTGTATTAGTAGGTAAGACGAGTTTTAGGCAGAGTGCCCAGATTCTTCAGACATGTAGTTTGTATATTTTTTTTTATGTGTATTTGTTAACTTTTATTTTTATTTGGGTAATTTGTTTTAAAAAAAAATGGAGTATAAGGACGTCTCCAGACTAAATTTCAGATAGAAAATTGAGGGACCCCCTCCCCCATTTTCAATCTTGGGTGGGGGGGTGTGATGTCTGGAAACGTTTAGATTAATTTCTCTTTGGATTCTTTTGGCGCCAACACCATACGTGACGTAGTATGCGGGCGCGCGCGGAGAGAAGGGTGGATATTTTTTTTTCAGAGTAAAAGTGATTTTTGAGAAGGGTAGCCGAGCCGTGCATGTTGGCCGGCGTGTTTTTTGGATTTGTGAAAACGGAAGTATATCGGGTGCTAGGAGCACCAAAGGATTATAATTTGAGTAGTTTGTAATACAAGTTAATAATATTGTGAAGTGTAGTTCGTGAAGTGAAACATAAAAGTGTCGTGCATCTTGTGAAACCATTCATTCATTGTAAAAAAG
The DNA here is from genome assembly GCA_963932465.1 of Maratus speciosus. NCBI lineage: Eukaryota > Metazoa > Arthropoda > Arachnida > Araneae > Salticidae > Maratus > Maratus speciosus. Next base: position 356,474,237 of record OZ010799.1, on the reverse strand, counting down.
TCATTATCATTGTGTCGTCTTGTAGTGTCTTCATGTTCGTTTTAAATAAACATAATAATCTTTGATTAAAAAAAGGAGTGCTATTTTTAACAAGATATACACCACGTGGGATGGTCAGAGGAGCGGCGCCCGCATTACAATATATATATATATATATATATATGTATATATATATATATACACACATATATATATATATATGTATATATATATATATACACACATATATATATATATATATATGTACATATATATATATATATATATATATATATATATATATATATATATATATATATACATATATATATATATATATATATATATATGTGTATGTGTAAATTAAAATGTCCACGTAGTTTTAAAGATGTCCTCGTAGATTCTGTTATTCATTTAAAATTTTGCAAAGAAACGAATAACAATGCTTTTCGAGAATTCCAGCAATACAAAATTTCAAGTCCTAGACCAATAACCTCTGTCTTCCCGAAAATTCATTTTTTTCCTGAATAGCGATATTATTTTAGTAGTACCCATATAGTACTAATAAAGTACTGATGGAAGTAACGTCATTGTGGCTTCACTGCAAGTCACGATGGTCACGTCACATCTGTCACATAAATTCCACTACTCAGTGACGTCATACTGTGACTAAATCGTGAATTTTTCCAAAAACATAAGAAGCACAAGAACACTGGAAGAGCATAGTGGATGAACAAGTTTTGGTATATGTTCACAGAAAAATGTTTTATCTTATGGATGAAAGTGTTATGAGATAATATTATCATGTGGTAAAACTAAAATGCTACTAATAAACTAATAATGCTACTATAAAACTAAAATTCTACTTATTATTGTAGATGTCAAACAGTATCTTTTAATATTTATGTTTTTATATTTAACTAGGGGGCTCTGCCCCCTGCAAGCTACGCTCGCCAACCCCCCGTTCAGACACCGCAGAATCTAAAAACATGCTAATCTGATCGGCTTTAAAAATATTAGAGAAGATTGAATTATACTGAAAAAAGCTATGCAGATCTCCTGTAAACGGGTTTCCATTCAATTCCCTTTTATTGCAAAAATTTAAGGCCGAATGAGTTGCTGTTAAGACATCCAATGGTTGTATTCGTGTTTGATTAAAGAGGATCAGTTAAACATTTGAAAATAAGCTAATATAAAATGAATTAAGTGTTCAGAGTCTTCCTCTCCCGATTTTTTAAAATAATTTCTATGACAACAGCCTAAGTCATGTGACTATCATCAACAGTTCCGGGCGACCCACTTCGCTTTTAGGTGATAAGTCGCCAAATATTATTCTATCGCCATCATTTCATCTATATTATTATAGTCCTAGTCATGTAACTGCCATAAATAAATACGCTCTGATCCCTTCGCTTTTCATATGAAATTTTGCCCCAGATATCATATACAGCCACATATTGGCGCGATTTTTTCGGACGCTAATTTACGGTAAACATCAACAGTATAAACCACAACATCCGGCTTACCAAATCAAGCAAAATAACGATACTATGGCGCCAGTTAAGTACCCGGTGCGTATATGACATTGGCGTCAGAAAAAAATTGCGCCAATATGGGTCCGTATATGACATCTGTGTCGAAAGTTTTCCATTTTGATTAAAAAATCAAATTTCTTTTTCGAATAAAACTACATAAAAGTTGCCATGGTCGCAAATAATTATTGGTATTGTTATGCTAGCCGGGTGCAAATCTCGCCAATAGCTTTTTTTCAACTCGCCAGTTAGTAATTTTTTTTTTCGAGTGGTAAATTAAAACATTGCTTTGAAGTTGAAATTAAATGTCATGGTTTGTTACATCACTTAACATTTGGCCAGATGTCATATACTTTGGCGTGATTTTATTTACGAAAATTTGGCGACAACCTCGTTTTCTAATACCAGTTACATATGTATTTTTGGTACTACTTAGTTATATCGCCGACGAAAAATCTATCACTAAACTATAAGATTAAATGCCAATAATGGATGATCGTAAATGTCACATTCACTTGACTTTAGGCAAGTTACATGTCGTTATGTCATCAAGTGAATTTTATTTCGACGTTTTATTTGTATATTTATTAATGTTATACTATTTTATTTGTTCTTTCGTTATTTAAAATAAAAATTATGTCAATTTGTATAATTTGGCGAGTGGTTTGGCAATTTATAAAATTTGGCGAAATGAGTCGACGGAATAACTAAGTGGTACTGTATTTTTTAATTATTTTCTATTATTTTTAAAAGAAAATAACTAAAAAAATAATTAACTATAGAACAAAAGAATTTATGTAATTTAAAAAAAGAAAATAAAGTAAATAAACATTTATTATTGTTTAAACAACAATAGCCATGTCAACCAAAACAATGCCATTTTGGTGCCAATTAGGTATCCCGATGCGTATATGAAATCTGTGCCTAATATTTTTCTTTTCGTTTCGTTTAAAAAAAAAGAAAGAAGTGAAAGCCATTTATTTTAAATGTTTCAGTTTATATTAAATAAAATGATAATGAAATACAATGTGAATTATAAATAAAAGTAACATGATACATTTCTTAGCATACATTTAAGGGAGGCCAAACTGGTCGCCAAATTAGTTTAAAATAGTAACCTTTTCTAAAAAAATGTGAAAAAAAAATATCTGTTATGATTAAAATTTGAGTTGCCATCATTAGAGAAAAGTACATAAAATTAGAAAAAAATTTATATTTCGAAAACTAATTCGAATTTAAAAAATTATAATACCAGTTTTGAGATCTGTGGATAAATATGGATTTTTGGTGTTAATTTCATCGCAAAGTAGTCCGTATTTTAGGAGAAATCACCGTGAAACTTAATCAGTTGTTTAATCAGTCGTTTCATAGAATCGTTACATAAATTCGTTTCAATTCAGTCGTTTCATAATATCCCTTTCATTAGGATTTTATATATATAGGGTAGATAATTTAAATGGTGAAAATAATATCTAATATTTATTAATAAAATGTTAATATTCGTTTCTAGTAGAGTTTAGTGTCACCTATTAACATTTAAACATATGCTACTAAGAAGGAATTATATAAATAAATAAATTACAACAAAAAACTTTCACTATTATTTAAATATTTGTTAAATAGTGTAACCGAGCCAGTAGCTCATCAAATAAGGTCGGTGCTACGGGGTTCCGTTCTTTTAAGTTTTAGAAGTAAACTAACATAATTGCTACAGCCCTTAATGAATGTCTTATAATAAGCAAAAATGAAATCTGCTGAAATTAAATAGCAACAAAATTATAAGTAAATAGTTTCTTTAATTGCCATTTTCCCAGTAGTTCGGGTGCTACGGTTGAGAAAACTGCAAATCGTGATAAGAATATACCTATTGCTGAGTATCTACATTATATTAATACAATGCATTTCAAAGGGGGAGGCATCGCGTAAAGTCGTGGGAATTCAAGATGTCGGCTGTTATTCAAAATGGCGTCATTTTCTGAATTTTCTTACTATCCATCATAGTATAAATGTGTGTTTTAGGTCGATTTCTATGTTTTTAACGTCAAAAGTTTCGTTTTTAATACTTTCCGTCATAGTTGAATGAGTTTATGAATTCAGTTTGTCTCTTTGTTTGTCTGCCTGTCTGCTTGCCATTCCATGCTCTAACTCGCTTAAACTCACTCAGATTGTCATGTAATTTATATATGTTATTGAAGTTTACAATAACATGTTCTAAATAAAAATGAAGTGTATAAGTTTTATTGTTCGTTTACAGGGCCCTCAAAAGAATTCCATTACGTTATGGCCCATTAATCCGGGCGCCACGGTTGGGAAAACTGTAAATCGTGAGAAGAATATACCGATTGTTGAGTATCTACTTTAAAATCCATATAAGAGGGGGAGGCATCGCGTAAAGTCGTAGGAATTAAAGATGGTGGCTGGTATTCAAAATGGCGCCATTTTCTGAATTTTCTTACTATCCCTCATATAAATGTATGTTTCAGGTCGATTTCGATGTTTTTAACGTCAAAAATTTCGTTTTTAATACTTTCCGTCATAGTTGAATGAGTTTATGAATTCAGTTTGTCTGTTTGTTTTTCTGTCTGTCTGCTTGCCATTCCATGCTCTAACTCGCTTACATTCACTCAGATAGTCATGTAATTTATGTATGTTATTGAAGTTTACAATAACATGTTCCGAATAAAATTGAACTGTATAGCTTTTATAGTCCGTTTACAGGGCCCTCAAAATAATTCCATTACGTTGTTGTCTGTGGGGGGAAATCGTTTGCAGTGTGCTTTAATCATGTTATACTCCCTGAAACACATTCAAATTTACATACATCATTGAGATCCGCTACAAGATACTTACTATAGAATAAGATGTGCATAGTATTTATCGTTTATTTACCAAAAAAATCGCATTAAATAAAAATACGTTCTTTTTTAACTCGTGTATAAGTTCTATAAAGATCATCAGTTAAATCAACTGTTATTAGTGGCGCTGCTAGGCATGAAAAAACTGCATTTTGTGCAAAAGATATTCCTAATATGGTCAGTATCTATTTCATATTAATATAATGCATATAAAATGTTGAGGCATCCTGCAAATTCATTGGAATACAAGATGACAACTGTTATTCAAAATTGTTTACGTTTTTATTCCTATACATCATATAAAAGTGTCTATGATGTCAATTTCGATATTTTTAAACTGAAAAATTCCCTTTTTAATAACAGAAATACGCTTAAAATTAAAATTATTAAAGTATTTTTGTATTTTATAGTGAGGAAAATGAAAGGAATAAATAAATAACAAAAATAAATTTTTATTAATACTTTAATTACACAAGATATTAAAAAAATTGTATTTTACATTTAAAGTTAGAGAATATAAAAACTTTGTTTCATCAAATTTCTCACATTCGTTTTTGCAGTCGGAAAACAATGTGCAAGAAAGTCCAACCTTTCTACAGCCACACTTTTTTTTGCAGATTTTGCACATACATTTCACATCAAACACACTTTTATACGATGAATAGTTTGACGATTGCATGAATTCCATTAAATGACGCCATTTTGAATTATTTGCCGCCACCTTGAATTCATACGACTTGACGCGATGCCTGCCCCTCTTATAGGGATTGTAGTAATATAAAGTAGGTACCCACCAATAGTTATATTCTTTTCAAGATTTGCAGTTTTCTCAACCGTAGCACCCGGATTAATAGAAAAATAATGTAATGGAATTCTTTTGAGGGCCCTGTAAGCGGACTATAAAAGCTATACACTTCAATTTTTATTCAGAACATGTTATTGTAAACTTCAATAATATACATAAATTACGTGACGACGCGATGCCTCCCCCTCTTATAGGGATTGTAGTATTATAAAGTAGGTACCCACCAATCGTTATATTCTTTTCAAGATTTGCAGTTTTCTCAACCGTAGCACCCGGGTTAATAGAAAATAATGTAATGGAATTCTTTTGAGGGCCCTGTAAGCGGACTATAAAAGCTATACACTTCAATTTTTATTCAGAACATGTTATTGTAAACTTCAATAATATACATAAATTACGTGACGACGCGATGCCTCCCCCTCTTATAGGGATTGTAGTAATATAAAGTAGGTACCCACCAATCGTTATATTCTTCTCAAGATTTGCAGTTTTCTCATTCGTAGCACCGGATTAATAGAAAATAATGTAATGGAATTCTATTGAGGGCACTGTAAACGGACTATAAAAGCTATACACTTCAATTTTTATTCAGAACATGTTATTGTAAACTTTAATAATATACATAAATTACGTGACAATCTAAATTTAAGCGATCAGCGACATTTAAGCGTTTTAGAGCATGGAATGGCAAGCAGACAGACAGACAAACAATCAGACAAACTGAATTCATAAACTCATTTAACTATGACGGAAAGTATTAAAAACGAAATTTTTGACGTTAAAAACATCGAAATAGACCTGAAATATACATTTATATGATGGATAGTAAGAAAATTCAGAAAATGACGCCATTTTGAAAAACAACCGCAATCTTGAATTCCTACGACTTTACGCGATGCACCCCCCCCCTCCTCTTATATTAATTGTAAAGTAAATACTTACCAATCGGTATATTCTTCTCACGATTTACAGTTTTCTCAACCGTAGCACCCGCACTAATAACGCAATGGAATTCTTTTGAGGGCCCTGTAAACAGACTATAACACCTATACACTTAATTTTTAATCGGAACATATTATTGTAAACTTCAATAACATATATAAATTACATGACAATCTGAGTGAATTTAAGCGAGTAGCGGTATTTAAGCGAGTTAGAGCATGGAATGGCAAGCAGGCAGACAGAGAAACAGACAAACTGAAATCATAAAATCATTTAACTATGGCGGAAAGTATTAAAAAGGAAATTCTTGACGTTAAAAACATCAAAATAGACCTGAAATATACATTTATATGATGGATAGTAATAAAATTCAGAAAATGACGCCATTTTGAATAACATCCGCAATCTTGAATTCCTACGACTTTACGCGATGCACCCCCCCCCCCCTATCATATTAATTGTAAAGTAGATACTTACCAATCGGTATAATCTTCTCACGATTTGCAGTTTTCTCAGCCGTAGCACCCGCACTAATAACGCAATGAAATTCTTTTGAGGGCACTTTAAACAGACTATAACACCTATACACTTAATTTTTATTCGGAACATATTATTGTAAACTTCAATAATATATATAAATTACATGACAATCTGAGTGAATTTAAGCGAGTAGCGGTATTTAAGCGAGTTAGAGCATGAAATGTCAAGCAGGCAGACAGAGAAACAGACAAACTGAAATCATAAAGTCATTCGACTATGGCGGAAAGTATTAAAAAGGAAATTTTTGACGTTAAAAACATCAAAATCGACATGAAACATGCATTCATATGATGGATAGTGAGAAAATTCAGAAAATGACGACATTTTGAATAACGGCTGCCATCTTGAATTCCCACGACTTTACGCGATGCCTCCCCCTCTGAAATGCATTGCATTAATATAAAGTAGATACTGACCAATCCGTATATTCTTATCACGATTTGCAGTTTTCACCTTATTTTGGTCGTGTAGCACTCGGACTACAGTAATTGATCAATCCAAGAAATCGGTCGAAAATTCAAAAAGTAATGTTTCAAATATCATGCTTAAGCTATGATTAACAGTAATTCATATAAAACTATAATTTGAAATAAGCAAGATAGAGGTGGATTATTTTAACTTACCGTAATTGTCTCCAACTAATCAAAAACTAACTTTATATTTTCTAATAATAATAGAAAAAAAAAAAAAATCATAAAATGGCTTCTGTTACAGCCGGCAGCAGACAACAATGTAACAACAGGTGCTCCAACATTCAGATAAAAATATTTTGTCTAGTGACACGTGTGAAACTCATTTCGACTTGAAATAGCGCAATATTTCAAAAAATTTATTAACTACTGAGGGGTATCAACTATTGGCGCGGTCACCCTAACATCTTCTTCCACTCTGGTCTTCACTTGAAAGCACGTTATATTTTATGAAATTTATCAAAGAAACAGCAAAGAAAATTCCAAACAAACAAGAATACATCGGAAACTTATTGAGAATTCCGGTAATAAACAATTAAATTTAAAAAATAAAAAAAACCGGCTGCGTAAAAAGCGAACGAATCAATTATTTCTCATCGATGTGAAACTATTTTTTTTTCAATTCCTACTATTAGCTCACAGTCTCGCTATACATTATATATTGTTCAAATTTTCAATCGTTAATAAAATACTTATTATTCATCCAATCAAGATCAAATATTTTTTTTAAAACTTGTAGTGGATGACACTTGATGTTAATCCAATTTTTCTCAAATATTAATTCATTAAGTTAAATTAATTAACTTTCAATAATCGAGAGAGCCCTCTTCTTGATCAAGGTATTTTAAGACCGAGAGAGCCCTCTTCTTGATCAAGGCATTATAAGCGCCACTCCAGAGGAAAGAAGAATGGGAGAAAAAAAAATTCTCTTATTGACCTAAGTAGGAATTGACTTAAAATGTTTTTTTTTTTTTTTTTTTTTTTTTTTTTTTTTAACATTACTTGTTTATATTACTTACCTATTTTTTTATTTACTTGTATTGATGACTTTTAAGTTGTGCTTAATTGTTAGTTCCTATCTATAAACTCTGTTTTGATGAGGTCTATAGATGTCTATGATGGTTAGAGTTGCAGTAAAGCTAGAGATCCTACCTACACAACTTGCAGGTTGTATAATTTTTTAACGGAGCTTCTGACTGTAAAATAGTCAATAAAACATCGTCTTCATTTTGAAAGACCTATTCAATGATATGTCACTCAATAGGGTGCGTAATTTTTTTTTTTTCGTCTCGACCGCCATTTTGTATTTTACGGCTGCGAATTTATAGAAACAAAACCTAGCCTATAACCATAGGGCCGTTAAGACGAATCGATAGAGACCTCATTCATTAAAATCCATCCAGCCGTTGGGATGTTTCGAGGGTATAAAGAAATCCACATACACAGATACGCATGAAACACATAACCCTTCTGTTCAGTCGGGTAATAAAAAGTATAATACTTCGACTAATAAACTCTGTACTCTAGAATATTCAAATTTTATTATCGGTATAGTAATACTTTTTTTAAATGATACTATAAACAGGTAAACTCAAGCTGCGCACACTAGACTTTCCACATCGGGCACTAAAATTTCAAATTAAAAAAAATTCAACTTCATATTTAAATTGTAGAATTCCTAATTTCTTTGTACACTCGTAGGATTCCTAATAATTTTCTGAAACTCTCGTTTTAAAAATTGTGGTAGAAATGTGCGCATACTGGGGAAAACACACATTTCTTGTAAAAGCCACCGAAAATTCTGTTTTCCAGTAAATACATTAGATAAATAGGTATCTGACTACGTTGAAAATGCATTTTTCGACCAAAATTGTCAAATTTATTTTATTTTATTTTATTAAAGACCAACTCTTTACCTTTCCAAAACTGTATTTGTTTTTAATGTTCGATAAATAGATCCGGAGTTATAGCGGTTTTAAAACTACTCAACAGCTGTCACTTAAACCGAAAATGCTGTTTAAAGGGCTTTAAAATTAAAAATTTTTTAATTTTTAAATTGCTTTTAAAGGGTCGTATGTTTGGGGAAATTTCGCGATTTTGGATGCATTTGTTTAATAATAAGAAATTTAAATAATATGCTCCATGAAATTTAGATGTATATTACTGTAAATTCTTGTAGTAAAACATAAATCTAAACTTTAAATGCATTTTTTGGAAAATTTAATTTTCGGTGAAAATTCCATACGCAAAACATGATTTCTAAAAAGGTTATTGGAATATCACTATGAAATTTAAAATATTTGTTATTTACACTGTTGTGAAGGCAATGAACTAAAGATTTAAATTTAGAATAAATATTTTTTTGTTTTATGGATGTTTTTGTGGAATGACATCGATGGATTTTATGAAAATTAACATGTAAACATGTGCGATATGCTATAAGTTTTGAAATACTTAAAGAATCTCTTAGATTTTAGTTCATTGCCTTCACCAATGTCATAAATATAAAGTATAAAAAGGAAATTAAGATACATGCAGTAGATCTTTCTTTAGAGCGTTTTGCGTTTCGGGCCAAATTTCACTAAATTTTACTATAAATTCCTCCATTTACCAAAATTTTATCAATAAATGAAATATTTTTTACTTTTTTCACATTTTCTAGTCCTAATCTTAGTAAAAATAAGTTTAAAAAATAATTAAATAGCTTTTTTGGAAAAAAATGCTCCGTACGTAGGCAGGCACCTTAAAATTACTATAAAAATTTATCTTCAAGTTATGTAAATTTTAGAGATGAATATTTAATTTGAATATTTAATGTCAAAGTACAACGAATAACTAAAGATTCATTTTAAACATATGCTTTCGAATCTTCGAATATCGTTTACCTTCATTTCACCTTTCAAAGGTGAAATGAATAATACATTTTCTAATGTCTAACTGAAATAAATTTATATAATTACTTGCTTCAGTAAAGCATGTCATGTCATAATATCTTGAAACTTGAAATAATAACTGCAGCAAGTCAAGTCATATTATTTCCCAAGTTAACTTTTAAATCAATATTCAGCATGTTTTGAAATTCCTGTATCAATTTTCTGTTCTTTTTTTGTTTGTTTGTTTGTTTGTTTCCCTTTTACTTGAAAATTAATGCATTTCTGAAAAAGATAATCTCATGGGTAAAATTAAGAGAGAGGAAATATTTTAAAGAAATATAAAAGTAACTTTTTGCTAATCCTTTGCTACAATTTTAAAGTGAGTTTCTTAAATGACTGCGAGTTTTTCCTTTAAATTTATTATTAAAATTATTTCAAAAAGCTAAAATAAACTTACAAGCATAAAAACTATCGTTTCAATAAAATTCGTTTCCAGTTTGATTTTGCAGATAAATAAAAGTGTATTCAATTTAAAGAAATATATTATACTCTTCATTTTTTACTTATACTTTCTACTTTTTAGTGTTTAAATTTTTTCATTGTTGCAGTTTCAAAGCCAGTTGGTCAATTGTGATCAGAGCGTTTCGGAGCATATTTACCTTTATTGTTTTTTTTTTTTTTTTTTTACTCTTAAACACTTGTTAACATAAAGACGATTTGGCGATTTATCATCCGCGAATGGTTAACGAAAAAATGTTTAAAACTAACACTTAAACCCATAGTTTAACTCGGGAATTACATGATCTTTATTCGCCATTTGGCGTTTTCTGTTGGTCTTTTGGTAAACTATTATGTGTTACATGGATGTGATAATATGCATTTAATGTCGTGAAGTTTGTTTTTGTTCTGATTTGTTAACACGTATAGGTTATAACATCTTTTGTTGTTACTGCTTGCAATGTGATCGACTGGCGTTTTTCTCTATCTTTATAAGGGTAGCTCATTATTAATTCTTCAAACTATTAATAGCATTAAAAATAGCAAAAAAATAAATAAATAAATAAATAAATAAATAAATAAAATAAAATAAAATCCTTTGTGCAACAATATTTAAAAGCAGAAAAACCAACGTTTAAAATGCACAAATAATTCATGAAAAGCAGCGAACAGCTGTTTTGAATCTACTAACGAGATTCTTCTTCAGTGCAAGATAGGGAAAAGGAACAGCGTGCTACAAAAAGCAAGGCTGAGGAAAAACATTACTATTTTTTCTTTATTTTCTACAGACATGGAGTACTTCCGTTTCCAATATTAAGCAAATGGCTCCAAAAACTACAAAAAAATTAATATTTCAAAAATAAATGGAGATGCAGTTTTCAAACAAATTGCATTTAAAACTACTTTTTTTTCCCAATACGACGGTATTAAAATTGAAAATGTGCGATGCTTAGAAGTTTAAAAAAGTGCTATAGAGTTTTTAATCGTACTGATTTGTTTTACGGCTGGCTTCTGTAAGGTAATGTTATTTTTTGGAGACTACACAAAATAAGCGTGGAGAAAAAAATAGCATACCGTACCGAGGGCTAAGAAAAATAAACACTCGAAGGTGAAACGAATAATACATTTATCGATATCGAAATAAAATAAAATTTTACAGTTAATTTCCTTTTACAATAAAGCATTTGAAATCTATTGTACATATTTTGAAAATTAAAATAATAACTGCAGAAAATCATGTCATGTTTTTCTCCCAAATTAATTTTGAAATCTATATTCAACTTATTTGGAAACTCCGGTATCGAATTTCTTTCTTTTTCCTTTCATTTACATATTTTGAAAGTTAATGAATATCCTACGGTAATCTCATGGGTAAAATTGAGAGGAGTGAAATATTTTAAGGAAAATATAAAAGTATTACTTTTTCAAATAATTTTCAACAATTTTATAGTGTGTTTTTCAAAAGAAGTTTTCTTTTAATGTATTATTAAAGTTACGTCGAAGAGCTAAAATAAATGTAAAAGCAGAAAAAAAACCTATCTAATAAATTTTGTTTCAAGCTTTGTTCTGTAGTTAAAAAATTAATTTGCTGTGTTCTGTTTTAGCTAAATTTTAAGAGGTAAATATTAAAAGGCAAAATACGGTGAATAATAAATATTTTTTCAAAAAGATATAACTCAAAGTAAAAAAAAAAAAAAAAAATCAGAACATTCAGATATAATATACATTATTAACCCTTTCTCTACTGACAGTACTTATAAGTACCATTAAAATAACTTGTTATAAAATTCACTTAATACATCCATTAGTTGCAGTACAGTTTAGAATGAGTTACAGATACATTACATTATCTTGTTCCAAAATTGCCTTTGCATCTTTTTTGCTTTCTTGGCGTCAGTGGGAGGGGGGGGGGGATTTTTCAGTTCGGTAATATTTCTATATTTCTATTGTATGAACATTATATTTGTACATTTCTACAAAATAATACGAAAAATATTTAAAATAAAAGATTTGACTGGGGTTATGAATATTGCATAAAATCACGGTAAATTCAAATTTAATGAATCCTTCTAAATCCTTCAATCCTTCTGAAATTTATTAAATGATTATGTAAATCTTCTAACACAGTTTAAACAATTCACGAAAAATGTTTTAGAAGATAAAGTTTTCATGAAATCATATTTCAGTACATAAAATGTTAACTGTGGAAAAGTGTTAAATGAAAACCATAAAAACAGGAAAAAAATCTATGAAAACTGTCATCATGTTTCGGCGTCTTTATTAAGAAAACTGAGACTTTTCAATATTTGCACTTTCTATAATGCAATGATTCGAAACGCCGTCATTTACGTTTCTCACATTTTTTCTCAGATTATCCACGTTATTTTTTTTAATTATTAATTTGATGTTTATTTCCGTGTTTCTAACCACGGTGTAACGCAACTCATAATCACGTATTCGTGTATGGAAATAAATATCAACGTAACAGTTAAAAGAAAATATTTTAATCTCAGAGAGAATGTGAAAAACGTGAATGATGACGTTTCCAGTCATTACATTATAGCTCATGCAACTGCGTAAAATTATCATTGATCTTGAAAAGAGTCTTCGGTGAAGACGAAACACACGACAAAACTTTTTTAGTGTTTTTATGATTTTCATTTAACACCTTTTGGCAATCAATAATGTATATCGAAGGTGAAAGTTAGCTTTCCAATATTTAAAAACAATGCTTTTATTTAGTTAATTTCACTTTTAATAAGTAACTTTAAAGCTGTAGTCTCATAAGAATAATAATATAAAAACAATAACAATACAAAATCAAACTTTGATTTATTTCGAGTAAATTTTTAAATAGTTTCATACAATCAATGGAAATATTCACATTTTTCGCATTCCCTCTCAGATAACTCACTTTATTTTTTTATTAATCAATACAAAATATATCAATAGAAAATCAAACCATGTTTTATTTCGAGTTAATTTTTAAATAGTTTCATACAATCAATGAATATATTGGAAAAATATTATCATACAATCACATGAGTATATTGAAATTATATTACATCAACATATAATACCATCACACTTTAAAAATATTTTTGTATAAATATTTGCATATTAACATTAATATTTACTAATAATGAGCTATATGTAGCTATATATCTACAAATAATGAGCTCAAAGCCCTGCGGTTGTTCGGTAGCTTCAGTGCTCCGAACACAACCCTTCCTGCTTTTCGACAGTGTTGCCAGATAGTCAAAAGTCAATTTCCCCCAAATTTCTGAAATTTTCCCCAAATCAGTGTTTTTTTTTCGCAATAGTCCCCAACTCAGTTTTTACTCAAAAAGGAATTTTTAAATTTTCAATTTACCACTAAAAAAATATTTAAGTAATTTAAGCTCAAAATTTTTCCCCAAATCAAGCCATTTTTTGAAAAAATTCCCCATTTACAAAAAAAAAAAAAAAAAAAAAAAAAAAAAAAAACTTTTAAACTGTGCTGAATGCATATTCTGTAGCTACATTAAGAGAACGAGGGGTATATTTTGCAATGACAAGTTCTTTTACGTTTGTTTTTAAAAGTATTGTCTAACAATGTTGGACTATTATTACATTAGCTCCATAGCTTTAGACAATCTCTAATAAGTTGGGATTTGAATGAATCCGAGATAGTACTCTGTTTTAATTTTTTTGTGATTACTGAAGTACATAATCATAATGCAAAGTACTTTCGCTGTATCAATCGACGTGCTTTTGTATAACATAAGTGAAAAATATCTGTTTTCACTGCAAATTAAAATGTCTGAAATTCAGACACTTAAGTGTCTGAAACGGAGTGTTCAATTTTCAGACATTTTAAAATGTCTGAATTTTTTTAGACACTTTTTGCGTCTGAATTTCAGACACTTCAAACGTCTGAATCGCATTCATTTTTTGTAAGCATCATACGTAGCCATGTTTGACCACGTTGAATCCTGAAAAAATATTTGGCTGTGGTCCTGCCCCCTCCACCCCCATACAGCCTGATTTTCTTCTGTGCTCCTAATTTTGGTATGCAATTTTCGTTAAGATGATAATTTAAATCTTTTACCACATTGTATTTATTATAATCAATATTTTGAACTTCAGGAGTAGAACAAAATTAAAACAAAAAATATTTATTTAAATATTAAGATTTTTTAAAAATCTTATTTTACTTTGAAAGGTCAAAATATTGATTATAATCAGTACAATTTCGAAACAGATTTAAAATATAAGCTTTACAAATATTGCACATCAAATTTGGTGGCACTAAAATCGTAGGGGGGGGGGGGGGACTGCCCAGTATGCCCATGCTTTAATCAAGAAGTTCTTTTGAAAAAAATGCAACCCTGCATTATTGTTATCTAAATTGAGATGTCCGGTATTCGGGAGTATCCGTTGTGGATGTTAATAGACATTCCCGAATAGCGGACACCTGTATTTAGCGTATACTTTTTTAATCCGCAAGGCTTATATTTGTATATTTTTTTACCTCACAAACGCAGACATCTTCGATTATCGGGCAAATTCAGCTGCCCCACAGTGTCTCTATTAAGGTACACGGATAAATATATGCATATATATTTTATAATCTTTTCCCACTCTAAAAGTTCAAAATATTTAATATACTCGGCGGTTGAATGTCGAAAAACATTTAAAATATCAGATGTAAGAAAATTGCAAGTAAATTCCCCCCCCCCCCCACAAGAAAAAAATGAAAATTCATAATTTTAAAATTGGATTTTTTAAAAATTATATTGCCACATAGGCACTTTTACATATGCATCAGATGATAATCACAACAGCTATTTAACTATGAATAAAAAAATAAATATTCTACTTTAATAACGTTGAGAAAAAAATTACTTCTGTATTTTGTTAAATATATATTGGGTTTTTAATCTTGTCCTACTATAAAACTTCAAAACTTTAATTATAATCAGTGCAAGATTTAAGATATCAGCTTTACGAAAATTTCAAAGAAATCCCGACCCCCTCCCAGAAAAAAAAAAAAATCCTTATCATTTAAAAATTAGATTAAAAAAAATTATATTTCCACATGGGCAAGTTTCTATGTAGATCAGAGGGTAATCACAAAGGCTATTCAACTATCAATAAAAATAAATAAATATTCTATATTAATAACACGAAGAAAAAATAACTTATAGTCTCCAAACTTCTTTTGTCTTAAATATATATCTTAACATCTGTCATTTTTGTATTTTTCGTATAAGTTTATATTTTATCTTCTACATACTTCCTTTTATTTCCTGTTAAAAAAGTTTTTGAATGACTAAATATTTACAATATTAAAAAGTAATTATTATGACAAATTAAATTTTACATTATTCTCATAACCATGTAATTAAAGATTACAATTCTACGATAGAAAATCCTTTTCATTAGATATCTTCAAAGAAAAATAAATTTAAAAGCACGAAAAGAAACAAACGCTTATCAGTAAACGTTAATCTCAAAATGACTCATGGAATGGAAGATCTTTCTACACGCAGCGAATTCGAAATAAAGAAATGATTTCGTTTTTCCTGACTCATCGCTGTGACGTCTGTTAGCAGGTCAACAGATTTACACGTTAAAATGTTTAATCGCTTATAAATATATGTAAAAAATACTCGAGATATACATTCTTTTTCAATGATACATATATACATAAATTTATAAAAATTGATTTTTATTCCAAAAGCAAAAGTCTATAAATATATTTTTTTTTATTTCAGTTGAATATTGTTCTGTTAAAAAAAAAAAAAAAAAAAAAAAAAAAAAAAAAAAAACTCCGAAAATTCCGGGATTTGACAGAAAAAATCCCGGGATTTTCGGGATTAAAAATAGAGCGGAATCCCGGGATACGGGATTGTAATCCCTATGTAGGAAGAAAGAAAGCATTAGGAAATCTTTCAAAGCTTTTTTTTTTCTTTATATCATTGTGGTCGTTTAGTGATAGATAAGAATTAGAATTGAAACAGATAAGAATTGAAACTAAGAACTCCCATGGAAAACAAGAGAATGTATTTAACTTAAAATGTGATATTATTACTTTAAATTAGGGGAAACATATGAGAATTTAAAATATATAATTTGTAATAAAAGGCAACGTCATAAGTTAAAAAATATATACTTCTAGAATTAGCGGGCTTTTTGCAAACAGATTCAAAACTAATACCATTTTATGCAAGATTTTGATCAGTGCTATTTAGGAAATCATAAAAAAGAACACTAAATTTAGTACTAAAAAGAAAAATTGTGACACTTACTTTAATCCTGTTGCAAGAAGTAAGATAAATTCCTCGATTTGAAATTTTAAAAACTATTACAGTGAGGAGCAAAGACTTGCATCTTTTTAGAAGGGAAGACGTTAATACATCCGACTAAGCATACTCAGAGAATGAAATGCTTCATCCTCAAAATATACTCCGCCAGACAAAAGTTCTTTTTTACCAGCTTTTATAAAGACGAAGTACAGTAACACTAAATCTCGATACAAATTAACACTAAGTACGTTCCACACCACACACACCTTGCCACACACTTTGTAGAGTTCCCGGATGTAATCTTCAAGTGTTGTCTCTATCCGGAATTATATCGACGACAGCTTATAAGAGTCATTGGGTGTCAAGCACGTAAGTCAGATGTATACATTCAATACATAAATAAACTAAGTGAATACGACTTAAAATCACAGAACTTGAAATTTCGCAAAAAAATAAATACGCGTACATAAAACAAACTTTCAGTTACTACAACGTACGTTCCAACGAAAGACATCTAAAACGCATGCGCAACTACAGTGCCCCCTGGTGGATACATTCTCCCTCCCAGTATAGTGAAATTTAATCAATTATGCTTTCTTTATGTCTGATAATTAAAAATATATGATATTTCTTTTCTTATAAATGGCTATAGAATAATTTTACGTTAAGGAAAATGTTACTAAAAATTTTACTTCAGAGAAATCCACCTTCCTTTGAACACTTCGTAGAAGACAATTTTAATTCTTTTCTTCTTTTGATATTGATATATTTAAATTTATCTCAAAACGGTGTGTGTTTGTCGGGGAGGGAGGGGAAGAGTCCATTGAGAAAAAAAAAGTTTTATTTTCAAAAATGTCGTTTGAAACTTATTTTTGAACGATTAATTTTTATATTTATTTTTATGTTTGTATCTTTAAACCTTTCTTGCCCGAGGAATTCTGTCAAAATATTCTTAGTTTGCCTATTTCATGTTTATGTTCTGCATTTTAGAAAAGCGGATTACGCTGTTGACCCCAGACCCAACTGTTCCAAAATCTTGTCCCTCCCTAAATTTCTTTCCACCGGTACATCTCTTAGTATTTAACGGGAGGGTGTGGCTCTTCCTTGGACATACGTGCGTACGTCCATGATTGCGAGTAATTTTTGAAAATAAATATTTTTCATGAAAAGCAATTACTGATTTATTTATTGCGCCAAAAATAACTAAGTCCCAAAACTTTAGTAAGCTAACTATTTCAATTTTCCAGACGTCCCATAATCTAAACAAATTACTTTTTTTTTTTTAATATAAAATACCAAATTTAATGGATAAAAATATTTTAAACATCTGTTATCCATTCGAAAACAATTTTCTGGTGGTGCTGGCATACATATTGCAATACAGTTATACATACAGTCATCACACATATGATACAATTGTATCGCATTTAGACACTTAAGTGTCTAAATTTCTAAATGTCTTAATTTCAGACATATCGCCATTTTTCAGACATGTTTATCAGTTCATTTATGCCATGATCATAGTAAGACACTTATGTGTCTAAAATTTAGACACCTGTGATGTCTGAAATTTTAAATTTAGACACTTAAGTGTCTGAATAACCTTTTCAGTCACATATGTGTCTTAATTTAAGACGCCTCTATTTGCAGTGTTACACATAGTATTTAAATTATTTTTGTTTTTAAGTACGGCGAAGGAATTTTTCGTATAAGTCCTGCAGATTAATCACGTGCAGGTTTAAGCTGCTTAAGACTTTAGAGTCTGATGCATCTGTGATACGTGTAAACTGTACTGTAGTAAAGAACGAGCACGACCACATCCAAGAGAATAATGATTGATATTTCCGATTTCTGGATTGTATTTTCGTTTTTCAAAACAAAATTGAGTTTGAGACAGATCCAGTTTTTCAACAGGAATAAAAGAAATCTTTACGAAAATTAGTAGTAATAATAATAATAATAATAATAATAATAAATATCCCCAAGTTTTTCCCCAAATATTTCCCCACGAACTACTTGTCCCCCAAAAATTCACCTAGAGGTTCAAAATTCCCCAAAATGGAGACAACACCCCCAATCTGGCAACACTGCTTTTCGATGACTTTAATTTAATCAATTTCCCTTTTAATTTTTTTCTGGTTTCAATTTTTAATTTGTTTTTCTTTTCCTTCCTTGCTTCCGATAAAGAGTCCTCTAGATAGGCAAAAAGACGTGGGCAGGACGTGCATAAAATTAAACAACACTTAATTAAATCCAGCAAATATACTTCAGTAACATAAAAAAATAAGACACGGATAAATAAATTTCAATTTTATTCATCGCGTCATCTCGTACAAAAGAAACTGGTGAGTGTATACCGTCTCCCAGTGCGGCATGTATCCCATTTTGGACAGTACAGACGCCGCACATCACAGTTGCGTGCCCTCGCAAAGGAAAATGGCATAAAAATACAAACAGTACTGTATACATACGCTACAGTTTGTTTTTCTTCGAAGTCATGCATGCATTTACTAATTAGCGTAAAAAACTATTTAATCATAATTGTTTTTTTAAAGTTTGGATACTGAAATCCTGCGTTTACCTCAAAATAAGGATTGTACAGCTACAAGTAAACATCCGAATGGGATTCACGCTATACTCTGTTTAAAGTAATTGCATTGCGCGTCTCACTACCATCTATCGTTAATTAAAAGAAATATAAGGGATGCGGCATCTATCCCAGATGCGGCGACTCTCCGGGATTAAATTAAAATTATTGTAGAAAAGAAATAATACCGATATTATAATCGTTAGAAAATATTTCAATGAAAATAAATGCATTTTAATTATAATTAATATGATTTTCAAAACTATTTTTTGTTTCAGAATTTTATTATTATAAATAACAAAAACTAAAGAAAATTGTGAACGTATAATAAGTAATTGTGAACATATTTAATTTTTTTCGTCTCACCTGTAAAACTTTAAAAGAAATGGCTTCAGTTTTAAATTACTTTTCTAATCTTTAACCTTTTTTTTGTTTTATTAAATTTTTAAAATAATATTTTTGTAAGATGAAAATAAAACTTAGTTTTTTTAATCTTTTATAAAAAAATTCAAAATATTTTTTTCGCGATGTAATCGCTGTTTATTTTTCTGTTTTATTTTATTTATTTATTTATTTATTTATTTATTTATTTATTTATTTTTTTTTTTTTTTTACAATTCCAAATAGAATGTGAAGTTTCAGTGCGAATCCATTTTTTACCCGACTGAAATCGTCGGCGCATCTGTGTATGTGGATTTCTTTGTACCCTCGAAACATCCCAACGGCTGGATGGATTTTAATGAATGAGGTCTCTATCAATTTGTCTTAATGGCCCGATGGTTATAGGCTAGGTTTTATTTTTATAAATTAAAAATGTCGGCCGTAAAATACAAAATGGCGGTAGAGACGAATAATTTACGCACCCTATTGAGTGGCCTATCATTGGATAAGTCTTTCAAAATGAAGAGAATGTTTCATTGATCATTTTGCAGTCAGAAGTTCCGTTTAAATATTACACAAGCTGGAAGTTATGTACTTAGGATCTCTACCTTTACTGTAGCTCTAACCTTCATAATAGACATCTATAGGCCTCATGAAAACAGTGTTTGTAGATAGGAACTAATAATTAAACACAACTTAAAAGTCATCAATACAAGTAAATTAAAAAAAAATACGTATGCAATATGAAAAAATAGTTTCACATTGATGAGAAATGATTAATTAGTTCGCTTTTTACGAAGTCGGATTTTTTGATTTTTTAAATTTAATTTTTACTACATTACTATTTATACTGTATCAATACTTAGAAAGTAGTTTGATTTTTAAATTTAGAAATACATAAAAATATTATTTAAGAGAAGTAATCTTCTTATTTTGAACCTTTTGTAAAAAACATTTTTTTTTTAATTATGGAAATATCTTAATGGAAGAAGCATCCAATCTTTGTTTTTTGACTGTATTTAAATATATTATAAGTTATAATACAAGAGATAATATTAAGATAGAAAATATTAAGCGAAAAAAATATTTTAGATTAAATATCAAATCGAAAATTTTCCGCAAAGCTTTGAGAAAATTTTAAATTTTATTAATATAGCGGTGTGTGTTTTCGGCCCTTGCTCTTGTTTTAATATTTAACTATATATTCCAGTTCCATATATTTACGCGAGCTAGAGCTAGAGGAAGTTCAGATAGACAAACGACAGATAAACACTCAAAGCGAATTCATAAGCACTTCTTAACTATGTTGAAAAGTATTAAAAACGTACTTTTCCTCTATATTTTTTCTTGGCTTTAGAAAAAAACAGCTTTATAGAATTAAAACGTCAAAAAGTAAGATTTGTAGCTAAATGATAAAACAGCTACGAAAACAAAATTAATGAATTTTTATGATATAATGTATACATGTTTTATACATATAATATACAGGGTGCAATATATTATCTATCGCCGAACTTTAATTTCTCAACCGTTGGTCGTAGATATATAGTTCCAATTACAAAAACGTTTCAAATGAGATAAATGTTCATGTTGTGGCCTTATTTAAAGCAAAAAAATCACTTTTACAAAAATTACGAAAACTAACTTTTTATACGGTCCCCCAGCCCGTATAGTAGTATTTAGTACCCGTATTTAGAAAAAGTTTACACCTATGATAACAGATATAACACAAAACGTTTGACATCTGTACTACAGAAATTGACACAGTTATTAAATTTCAAAGTTTGAGATTTTTGCACATGATTTTGTCTTTCATTAAGGGATCAGTTAATAGATGAATTACAATAATTCGAGATCAAAACCAGGGTGCAATGTCCTTTTTACGGCGAAACCACCTTTAGCTGGTATCGCCAAATCGGGATATCACCAAAGAGGGTTATTTCATCTAAAAATTTTAACTGGTTTTTAGGGGCCGTACACAAAGCGAAAAATGAAATATTGAAATTAAACAGAAAAATAAATATCAATTTATTATAATATCAGAAAATAGTCTACTATAAAAAATAAATACATCAAACGCCAGAATCTACTACAGGTACTGCTCAAAGTGTTCTACATTGGTGGATGCAATGCACAATTGAATTCGTGACAGTACTGGATCCTGGACACGTTAGAGCATAGCTGATGTACAAACTGTGCGACAATCAGGGATGATGCTCTGCTTCAGATAAACCAGAGAAGTGGTCTCAGTCATATAAACCTATACTTTAATGTAACCCCCAAGAGGTCCCAGTGTCTATGGGATTGAATCCGGCGAACGCGGTGGCCACTCTACCGGATCACCATATCCAATGATCTGTTGACCGAATTCGGTGGACAGATAAGCCAGGGCGTTTGATGTTTCATGCGGAGAGGGCCCCATCATGTTGAAACCACACCCGGCATGCATTTCGGAGAGGCAGCTCTTCATACCAGTCACGTACCGTGTTTTGTAGCAGATGTAGTTAACGACCGCCCGTTAAAATCCCATGGTAGAAGATGGGGGCCAACAATCTGGGTTGCCAAAAAACCGCACCACACGTGTCGCACTATGCGGGCGATGTGGAGGTTTTCCAGAGACCAGTAATGCTCATTGTGCACGTTCATAATGCCACCCCGTGTAAACATTGACTCATCTGTCCAGAGAATGTCACAAAGGAACGACGTATTTTTCTCTAAGGTGTTGAGTGTGAAATTACAATAGTAAAGTTGTCGTGCGTGGTCACTCAGCATCAATGCCTGCACCAGTGTCGAATGGTATGGACGCGCATCATGTGCATGTAAGAAATGCCAGACATGCTGACCACATGCCTCGTTATTTCCGACGGGCTCAGTTGTGGAATTAAAAGGGAATATTCCAGCACCGAACATTACACCTTGCCCATCTACTTGTTCTGGGTCGCGGTGAAACAGAGCCGATCTCTCTAAGATGGTGCAATGCATCAGTTATTCATGCATTGGATGTAGATCCTTAGGGAAACGTTCTGAATAAACACTCGCAGCCTCTCTGACATTCCTTTAACTTTCACCATAAACAAGCATCATTTGGGGATATTGCATGTATTTGTAGCTTGCCATCACGATCTCACCGCTGACTAGCATGCCCACTGATAGATTGCTTGTGTTTTATCCCGAACCTGTGGCGCTGCAGCACTATTGTAGTTTATATAATCCCAATTCTCATGCTCGTTATAGCTCGGATGGCCGTTTGGATTCCGTTGCCATTTCTTAGTGAGTATGTTTTATTTTCCGGTGTTCGATTCTACCTATTTTGACGTTTAAATGTTGTTCGACAAATAAAAGTTAGCTCAAATTTTTAGATGAAATAACCCTCTTTGGTGATTCCCCTATTTGGCGATACCGGCTAAAGATGGACTAAGGCCGGCTGAAGGACATTGCACCCTGATTTTGATCTCGAATTACTTTAATTCATCTTTTAAGTGATCCCTCAACGAAAGACATAATGATGTGCAAAAATCTCAAACTTTGAAATTTAATAACTGTGACAATGTTTGTACTACAGATGTCAAACTTTTTGTGTTATATCTGTTATGATATGTGTGAAATTTTACTAAATATAACTATAGGGACTGGGGGACCAAATAAAAAGTTAAATTTCGTAATTTTTATAAAATTGTTTTTTTACTTTAAATAATATCGCAGCATGAATATTTACCTCATTTGAAACGTTTTTGTAATTGGAACTATATGTCTACGATCAACGGTTGAGAAACAAAAGGTCGGCGATAGATAACATATTGCACCCTGTATCTATATATTTTCATATATATATATACTATTGTTTTTTATTTACTTCTGTTTGTACATAAAAATAGATAAACTGCTTCTTTATTTAAATAAATTATATAAATATATATAAAAATGTTTATGCATATGAAATAGTGATCATGTTGCAGAAAAATATGCTGCAGAGTTTTTTTTTCTCTCCCCAAATCCATTTTTCCTATCAAGCCATGAGTCCCTATACTAAGAAAGTACCAAATGATGCACACATGAAAATAGACACACATCCAAATAAACCAGTTTTAAATAGCAAGGCATTTCTAGTTTAAAAATAATGGAAATTGAATCATCAGTTGAAGAGTTAAAAATGAATTTTATATCATCCTTCATTCGAAGAGGTTTTAAAACTTCAGAACACCGTTAATCATATGTATTAAATTTATGAAAGGGAAGATATAATCCCTATAATAATCGATAACAGTATTTGAGTAAAATTAAGTTAATCCATTGCGATTATAATTAATAAATATCACTTTCATAAATATTTTATATATTTTTCCGTATTTTATTATTATAAATAACAAAAGAAGCAAAACAAAAAATTTGGAATAATAAAATTGTGAACTTTGTTTATCTTTTTAAATATTATTAACAAATGTGAAATTTAAAAAAAAACCTTCTGTTTAAATTGATTTTTTAATATTTAATCACTTTTTAATTAAATTTGCAAAATGTTCCTTTTAATAAGATAAAAAATAAAAATCAGTTTTATAAAATACCTTATTAAAGAAAAACAAAATAATTTTTTTATTTTTTTTAAATCGGTATTTATATTTCTGATTTTTTTCGAATTACAAAAACGTTTCATTTAAGATGAGTAATTTTTGAATTTCGTAAAATATATGTGTATTCTTATAATTGAAATATATTTTTAATTTCAATAATTCCATTTAACTTAATTATAAAAATTAATCTAGCCATGAACTTTTGCCAAAGAATTCAACTTTAATAGAAAATATATAGAATTTTTAAAAAGTACAGTTAAGTATTTTAAGGAGAAGTATTAGCTAATATGTTTCTTAAAAAAAATTCTAAGTCCCCTTGAAAATTAATTTAAAAAAAGTTTATTTACATATGGTTTTTGGATTTTTTTTCTCTGCCTTACGTATCGCTAAAAATTTTAATTCAAAAGTTAATTAAAAAATATATTTTTTTTTCTGACTTCCCTTTTTCCTCTGTGGTTAGTGAGATTTCTTATTTAAAAATTTAATTTTAATTAGCTTGCTTGAAATATAAAAGGTAAAATATGTGAGATAATATTAAAGTAGTTCTTATATTTACTGCTATCTAAATTGTCTATATACAGGTGTCCTAAACTAAGTAACAAACACGAAATGCTAATTTTTAACATAAAAGTTGAACACAACTTGCGAATACCCAAATGAAATTAATATAAATGGCAGGCGTAGAAAGTAAGTTGCACCACAATAGTATGTTAATTCTACGCAACTCACTTTAACACCAAAATGGTACACAAGTATCACAGTCATTATAGTGATCTGAAGTGTTATACCTTGCATTTGTCTCATTATTAGTCTCTAGTGGCCCTCATTTTGTCACTTCACTTAGAAGGCCCAGTGACTGTTAATTTGTGTCGAGTCATCAGGTGACTTTACAATGAAGTCCGCTTGTGACTCTCGTGTAACCGTTAAATGGAAACTCCATTTCAATGTCATCATAATAATTGTTTTGTTGCAAGTTCCCAAGTGACAAAAACGACCTCAATTGGGGATTTATCTGAGCAGTGTATATGGTTATTTCACAGATCCCCGTTCTAATGCTGGTCCCCTGAAAGTTACAATGTGACTTTTTGAGGCATTATTTTGTGACTCATCAGACTTCAACAGTCATGAAAATTTTATAATGGAGATTCCAAATGATGATCACACGAGAATTATACATTCATTTCATTATAACGTCAATTGGTGAGCATCCATATAGCCTCATAGTGACCTTTAAGTGGAGTCACTAAATCACAACTTGAGAATAATAATGAGACTATTAAAGGATATGACATTCTAGTTCAATGAATTGACTGTGACACTTGTGATAACGTATGAAATCAAAGTGACGTCATATCAATTGGCTGCACTATAAGGTTATTACTATTTTTCTTAGTAGGGTAAGGTGTCCTATCATCGTTCCCCAGTCACTTTTAGGCCCTTGGAAGTTGTAATTTTCAGTGAAAATCTACCAAATTTGGATTTTACATAGACTAACTACCAATGCACATAGAAACATAGGCAAATCTACAAAAAAATTTAACAATGCGAAATTTTTTTTTATTAAAAGTATCTAAAAAATGCAAAAGGAAAAAAAATGGTCCCAATTTCGCCCCCTAAAAAATCTTATACGCCGAGGCCTAACTTATAACTAAATCAAAATTTATTTCTAAATGAGTAAGTAATTTAATTGACATGAAAGTAAGGAACAAAGAAATGTACTAATCATAGTCATTCAACATGAGGAAAAAATTGAAAAAAAAAGTCATTAAAAAGAATTCCTAATTTCGCCCCAGGAAGAAAATAAGTACTACAAGGAGGACGAAATTAGGACCACTCTACTTCCCAATATGACGAAGCTTCAGTTCCCGCAAGATGAACTGAGCATCCTAAAATTCAATGTACGCTATTATCATCATCTTACCAACGTAAAATACATGCAATGAATAAGAAATAAATACTTACAGTACAGTAAATAACGTTCTACAAACTACGTAATAAGAATTCAGGTTATCTAAAAATTAAAAATTCGCCGTCTTTAATTTATGTATGCGTCTTGGCGAACGAAACTTTCAAACCTGATCCCTTTTACCTCCCGCCTCCTGTGCCTTGCGTCATAAGTGGCGACATTTTCGCAGAAGCCGAGAAGTTAAGGGGGATGAAATTAGGAGAGGGGACGAAATATTGGCACTTTACCCTATATGTTTATATAACTTTTGAGTAATCGAAATTAACTATTTTTTTCAAAATGCATTTTGTGTTTTTTGTAAAATCTGTTCAGTAACAGTTTTAAAATTCGTTTTTTATGAATATTTAAATGATTTCGAAATTAAGTGAGGTGTCTACAAATGTCCTATTTAAAATGCAAATTTTACCATTTTTTATGGTTCCGTACTTAAAAAATAAAAGGGAACCATTGTAAGATCATTCCTGCGTCTGTCTGTTCGCATGTTACAACCATTTATTTCGTAAACTATGAAACGTGTAAAGTTCAAAATTGGCTGAAATTTAATAAAGGCTATTGACCCGCGTATTTATAGATTATTAACCATTCACAAATATATTTAGATAAAATGTAGGGAGGTTGCGTAATTAAATTACTTGAAAAAAAATTCTTTGTGTATATCGTGTAATAACTGTCGTAACGACGAACTCTTTGCGATTTCCTTTCGAATCACGCCTAGCACAATGGTAAGTTTAATCTCTGATCAAGGGTTTTGATATAGGTACACTGTAAAAAAGCACAGTTTATCATTACGCTGAATTTGATTTTATGAAATGCCAAATGAAGTTCAAATATGCACTACTTTTATTGTCAGCAGCGAATTAAGTTAATCGTGATTAGATTAGGATAAGATTAAAAAAAACGAATTATACAAATAGCAATATTTGATGCAATTTAAGCTCCATATCTCTCTAAAATTTCATCGTATATCTTTTTATATTTTTCTAATACATACAGCCATACCCAACAATACGTTGTATAGTTCTTTAAAATGTCTTATTATTCTTTTAGCAACGTTTTTTTTTTAAAAATAATACAATTACTAATTAATATATTTATTGTACGGAAACCTCTTTGTGCTAATAATACTCGCACTTCAATAGTAACAAAAAAAAAAAAAAAACAGTGTTTAAATTGATGTTGAAATAAAGAAGAAAACAAAAAAAAAGCATAAAATAACGAAATTTCCAAGAATAAAAGCAAAAATAACCTGCAATATATTATTGAGGCAGGACTATATTGTATATTTCCTTGAAATAATTGTAAAAAAATAATAAAGACAAATACTAAATCGCTTTTTACAAATTTGTTGCTCTTTAATTATATTAATTAACTTTTGATTGAAAAATTTGTACAAGCATATCACTTTTAACAAAGATATTTTAAAATATTTCCTTATTTCTATAAATACTCATTGTATATAAAATAAAAATTAATTATACTTTATATAGAACATATAAAAAACCATAATTGATCTGGTTTTTTTTAGTAATCATTTAGTTTAATTATATAAATCCATGTTGTATTTGTAATGTATTTTGTTGTAGACAAGGGAAGTTATTACAAAGCAAATTATGAAACTCATTAAATATTTTTTTCTACAATATTTGTAAATTGAAGATTTTAGAAACAAAGTAGATCAAGTGGATGAAACATTATACAAAGATGTTTCTGAATTAAATTTAATGGAATCTCTTGTATTTCACTCACGAAAACAGATCACTAGCACGATTTGTTTCTCGCATTTCGATCTAAGATTGTTTATTTATTTATTTATTTATTTTTTTTGTGGCATTAAATGAATAATTGTCTATACAAAAAAACCATAACTGATCTGTTTTTTTTTTTTTTTTTTTAGAAATCATTTAGTTTAATTATATAAATCCATGTTGTATTTGTAATGTATTTTGTTGTAGACAAGGGAAGTTATTACAAAGCAAATTATGAAACTCATTAAATATTTTTTTCTACAATATTTGAAAATTGAAGATTTTAGAAACAAAGTAGATCAAGTGGATGAAACATTATACAAAGATGTTTCTGAATTAAATTTAATGGAATCTCTTGTATTTCACTCACGAAAACAGATCACTAGCACGATTTATTTCTCGCATTTCGATCTAAGATTTTTATTTTATTTTATTTTATTTTATTTTATTTTATTTTATTTTATTTTGGTGGCATTAAATGAATAATTGTCTATACAAGAAGAATTTTCTCAAATTCTATCCAACGAAGAAATGGACTTTCTCCACTTTGCATATTTATTCCTCAATTGTTTCGAATTTCAAAATACATACCTAAAGCAGAAGACAACGAACAACGGAATATCTTTCTTTAAACGACCTTTATTAATTTGAAATCGGGAATATTATATCACCAGCAAGTTATTATATCATGGATAAAATAACGAATTTTGAGACTAAGTCGGATTTTAAGGTCACAAAACTCCAACAGACACAACAAAAAACATCAAGCCAAAATATTTCGAAAATTTAGATTTTTGTTTTGAAAAGCACGAATTGCAATAATTGAACTTTAAATTTTTTGAACCCTTTTAACAGATTTAAATGTTTGTTTTTCATTCTTGAACTTTAATTGTTTGTGTACATATCACAGATAAAACCTTTGTACTGCACTCTTGCTTCTTTTGTGATGCATTCTATTATATATGTACTAGAACAGATAAAAGGGAATTTAAGGCAATTTTTTCTAACTTCGGAATGACCAGGGCTTTGAAAGATATGACGTGATTTCTAAAAAACTGTGCAGGTATATTACAACTGACCATACGCATCTTTTCCGCGGCATGACATGTTTATTTTCCATTTTGTTTTGTTTTGTTTATTTTGATTTCTACGTTGTACAAGACATTTTTGACGCATTTTGCAAAAGTTGGGGGGCCCGGGGCCACCGGAAGATAAAACTTAATTTCGAAAATATTGTGCAGATTTATTAGTGAGAACCATACATAAATTTTGCGTGGTATTAAATTTTGATTGTCCGATTTTCTGTTTTTCCACTCCCCCCTATTATATATCTCTCAATTTGAATTAACATAGCACTTTTAAAGAAAAAAAAATATTCCTTTTTTATGTCTATATATTAACCGTATAATAATGTTTTTCTGCATTATATGAAATTATATCTACTTTCTTTCCAAAATTCATGAATTATTTCATGTGTAATAAAATAGGCTCTTATTAAATTTGTGGGCGTTTTTGTGTGTATGTGTTTTATTATTAAGTTGTTGTTGAAAAAATGATGGTTATTTGAACGAAAAAAATCATATTCTTGAAAATTCTTTACATTTTGAGAGTTCTAAACATAACATATTTATAATGTTATGTGTTGAAACTTCGCAAAATTCAGTACGAGTTTAACACTTCAAATAAAAAGTACATATTTTAGAAATATTTTGACAACTAAAAAAAAAAAGAAACTTCTTTAAGAAGGGTACGCAGAAACATTTATCTAAAAATATTTATATCGTAAGCAGATAGTTTAAAAATACGAATTTATCACACGCCCATAGGATAAAACTTTTAAATGTCCTTGACGTAGGATAAAACTTATCAAACTTGTCTAATCAGCGAGTGGAATTTGAGATCCTACTAACCAACACTTTTAAGGCATTCAGAAAGAAAAATTAAATTGCCATAAAATTTAAGATAAAACACAATACATTTTATTTCAATATAAACTACTATATTGTTTTATCAAACTAATTTTAATAAACTTCATTATAATTTTTTTTATAATTCTGAACAACAACAAAAAAGCATGCTTTTATGCATAATCCCACATGAGTATAAAATATCGGAAACGATTAATAATGAAACTTCTTTTACAAAACTATCCCATCCAAAGTGAAACTCATAATACGTTTTCCAATATATAAATAAAGTAAGATGTCGTCTCAAAAGATTTCGTAGATAAAAATAATAGGTGAAGAAAATAAAGTCATGCTTCTCCTCAAATTATGATTTTTTTCGAATATTTTCAGATTTCTTTTCATGTGATCTCTCCTCCGAAATCCAATACCCAAATCTCCATAAATTAATGAAGAGATCATATGCAAGTAGAAGTATTTAAATATCTATTCAGACAATTTTGTTCCCAGATTTTGTTTGGAACTTAGAAATAAATTCGAAGGACAAATACTCGATGTAGTTACCAGCACATGGAAGAACATGTTTATCGGTTTATTGTTAAATTGAAAAGTGAAATTGAGAAAAGTAAATTTATTTTTTTTCTTTAT
The DNA here is from genome assembly GCA_963932465.1 of Maratus speciosus. Classification (NCBI taxonomy): domain Eukaryota; kingdom Metazoa; phylum Arthropoda; class Arachnida; order Araneae; family Salticidae; genus Maratus; species Maratus speciosus. The sequence goes on along the minus strand of OZ010799.1, from coordinate 356,443,654 downwards.
GTATATACAAGGTGTCCCAAAAATGACTGATGGATTTTAAAATTCAATATCATCCAAACGGTGACAGATATTAGAAAAATTCTTGCAGGAGAGTTATGTATGATGTCCGGAGTTTTTGTACTGTGATTCTTGATTTTAGTTCGAATTTCAAAGAATAGATGGCGATGAGAGCAATAGGCGCTCAGTCCAGACCCGATTTTTGGTGCTTCGGGATCCATTCAAAACATTTTAATCTCATTTTTTCGCATGGAAGAAGAGAGAGGCCGAAAATTCGATCCTGTATTTAGCTGTTATTGCTTGCACAGCCATCTATCGATGTTATTTGTAACTAAAACTCATAATCACAGTATAAAAACTCCTGACATCTTACATAACACTCCTGCAAGAATTTTTTTAATATCTGTCACCGTTTGTAAGTTATGGAATTTTAAAATCCATCAGTTATTTTTGGGACACCCAGTATATGTATATATATATATATATATATATATATAGATAGATAGATAGATACAGGGCGTTCAGATATTTATCCAAAAAAACTCTAAAGTTTGTCAGGGGGAGGGGGCATTAATACGGGCTAAAATTGTAAAGGGCTCTCAAACCAGTTATTTAACCACAAATTCAGAGGGTTTACCAAAAATAAACAGGTGTTGATGGTAATAATTTTGAAAAAACAAATGAAAAACTTGCCGTGGAAGTGTAACAATATGTATCTTTATTAACATATGTAGGACAATTGCACCATAAAATATAATATAACTGCTGTCGGATGCTCGGATGCTTCAGTCATCCGATAGCTTCAGGTGCCCGAGCCCAAACCTTCCTGCTTTTCGAAGTCTTTAAATTTGTCCGGTTTGGCAAAACCATGTCAAGTCCTGATTAGCGCAAGGGAAACATTTACCAGTATTTCCGAATAGTAATTTTCAACTTATTTATGACAGAAATTCTGCAGTACGGCGACGATTGATACATAAAAATAATAAAGTAATATAAAAATTTTGTTTTAAAAATCAATTCCTAATTAGATCATCAAAGAAAAATTTAATATAATCCCTTAAGCTAATATTAGTTTTTGTTGCATTAAAATATCTCAATTTGTTGATTTTCTATAAGCAAGTAGGTTTACAATGGACCTCTATGGGAATTTGGCAAAATATTAGAGATATCGCCAAGTTGGCGTCACTTTTGGCGACTCATTTTAGCCGCCAAATTCGGCGATATATTGCCAAGTTGGCGACAAACTTGGCGGTATTTGGCGGCAGAACAGGGTCCCCTCCTATGGTAACCTCTTATTGAAAATACTTTCATTGATTTTCAATAACCAATGGCCGCCATTTTGTTTGCCATGCAAACTAAAATTAATTAATTAAAATTTAATTAATTAATTAATATTTGAAAAAACTGTATTAGCATCAATTGTCATCCAGTACAAGTTTTTAAAAAATTATTTCAACTTGATAGGATGAATAATGGGTATTTTATTAACGATTGAAAATTTGATCAAGGTATATCTACCCTATATATAATAAAATCCTAATGAAACGAATTTATGAAACCGAAGTATGAATCGACTGATTAAACAACTGATTATGTTTCACGGCGATTTCTTCTAAAATATGGAATACTTTGCGATGAAATTAACACCAAAAATCAATATTGATCCGCTGATTTCAAAACTGGTATTAGAATTTTGAAATTCGAATTAGTTTTCGAAATATTAATTTTTTTCTAATTTTTATACATTTTTCTAATGATGGCAACTCAAATTTTACTCAAACACATATTTTTTTCAGATTTTAGAAAAGGTTACTATTTTAAACTAATTTGGCGAGAAGTCTGGCCTCCCTTAAATTTATGCTAAGAAATGTATCATGTTACTTTTATTCATAATTCAATTTGTATTTCATTATCATTTTATTTAATACAAACTGAAATATTTAAAATAAATGGCTTTCACTTCTTTATTTTTTTAAACGAAATGAAAAGAAAAATATTAGGCACAGATATCATATACGCACCGGGGTACCTAATTGGCGCCAAAATGGCATTATTTTTGTTGACATGGTAACCCGCCTATTGTTGTTTATTTAATAATAAATGTTTATTTGCTTTATTTCTGTTTTTTAATTACATAAATTGTTTTGTTCCATAGTTAATTATTTTTTTGTTTATTTTCCCTTAAAAATAAAAAAAATAATAGAAGATAATTAAAAAATACGGTACTACTTAGTTATTCCATCGACCCATTTCGCCAAATTATATAAATCGCCAAACCATTCTCCAAATTATACAAATTGACATAATTTTTATTTTAAATAACGAAAGAACAAAGAAAATAGTATAACATTAATAAATATACAAATAAAACATCGAAATAAAAATCACTTGATGACGTAAAGACGTGTAACTTGCTTAAAGTCAAGTGAATGTGACGTTTACGATATATTTTATGGGCATTTAATCTTATAGTTTGGTGATAGATTTTGGTCGACGGGATAACTAAGTAGTACCAAAAATACATATGTAACTGGTATTCGAAAACGAGGTTTTCGCCAAATTTTCGTTAAAAAAAAAAAATCACGCCAAACCCGCTGCGTATATGGCATCTGGCCATATATTAAATGATGTAACAAACGATGACATTTAATTTCAACTTCAAAGCAATGTTTTAATTTACCACTCGAAAAGTAGAAAAAAAAAATGCTAACTGGCGACTTGAAAAATAGCTATTGGCGAGATTAGCACCCGGTTAGCATAACAGTGTTGGGGCGCCAACCATGTACCAAGAATTCTTTGCGACCATGGAAAATTTTTTGTAGTTTTATTCGAAAAAGAAATTAGATTTTTTAATCAAAAGTGAAAACTTTCGGCACAGATGTCATATACGGACCCGTATTGACGCGATTTTTTTTTACGCCAATGTCATATACGCAACGGGTACTTAACTGGCGCCATAGTATCGTTATTTTGCTTGATTTGATAAGGCGGATGTTGTTGTTTATGTTGAGTTGTTTTGATTCATCTTAATAATCGTCGGCCGATGAAAACAATGGAATAAATAAAAAGATTGTCTTTCGCTTTGCCACACAACTCCCCCGCCAGTCTTACACAACCAGTGGGAGACGAAAATGAACTTTCTTTCTAGCTCTCGTAGTGCAGGTCGAAGAAGCAAGTACTTTTTCTGAGAAAAGTAAAGCAGGTTTTAACCTATCAATATCTGTAAGTTTTTTTTTTTTTTTTTTTTTTTTTTACTGTGAATGAGAACTATAAAGTCCTTTTCTATTCTCTTTACAACCTGGAACGATGCCTCATAAGTAGGTTATAGAACTCTCTTGAAAGGACCTCTCCGGGAAAAAACGTGGCTGCAGCTATTTAATACTTTTGGAACATAGATCTTTTGCTGTCCATGCCTGAAAGGTTGAACGGGTCTCAAAGCTCACATTATTTTCAGAAACTGGGCTAAATAATTTGGTTTAACTAACAAGGATGAATCTTCATACAACTGTCCCGGAAGCCGTAAGGTTATCCATATGTTAAATCCGTTGTAGAATCACCAATATATTCACGTACTGTAATTCGGAGAATTAGCCAAATTAGAGGAAGAGCAGCAAACCAATCAACTTGATAGCAGATTAAGGTCTGTTTTAAAGATCGATGAAGTCGCTCCATCAAACCATAACACTGTGGTGTATATGAAGCAGCCATAGCTAGATTATTGATTACTGTTATTACTGATTGTGATTATTGTTACTAGATTATTGCCTAGTAATCTTGTGAGAGTCTTGAAAGGTATGGACTCGAACTGTCTACCCCTATCGCATGTTATCCACTGAGGTGCACCAAAACGAGAAAACTATGTCTGCACAAAAGACTGAGCAACCGTTTCAGAAGTTACATCTGCTATAGGTACGTTCTCTGGCCATCGAGAAGACCTATCAGTTATCGTTAGGCAATATCTGAATCCACGTACTAAATACAAATGACAGATTATATCTAGATGAATATGAGAAAAACTCTCATCTGGGACTGGAAATCTCATCAATGAAAATTAACTATGCAAGTGTACCTTTGTATTTTGACAGGGTATGCATGCCCTACACCACACAGCAATATCCTTATTTAGTCCTGGCAAAATATACTTTGAACATATCAATTGCCTGTGTTGCCCGTATTCCTGGATGCGACAACCCATGCATTGACTCAAATACCTTTTTCATTAGAACCTGAGGCACATAAAACCTATTAACTTCACCGGAAGTTTCTCAATACAATAATGTCTTAGCATCCGGCATTTGTACTTTAGCCAATTTCCCGCTAAACTCAACCTTTCCATAGAAAATAGCCTTCAGCTCCTCATCTTCCGTTTGCAACTTTGCCCACAACCCTGAATCAGCAAGTGTTGAAAACTGGATTTCACAAATTCTCGACAAACTATCAGCAACAAAATTCTCTTTATCTGGCAAATAACGTATATTCGTAGCAAACTTTGATATAAAATCTAATTGCCGAAACCTTCTAGGTTATCATTTTTCAAGTTTCTGGTGGAATGCAAAAAGTAAGGGGTTATGATTCACATACATTGCAAATACACTAGCCTCCAACATATGTCTAAAATACTGGATCGCTAAATATGCCACTAATAATTCCCGGTCATATGTTGAATAATTGCAATGTGCAGGTGAGAACTTCCGCGAGAAAAATCCAAGTGGTTTTGGACCATCGGAGGAAACTTCTTGTAACACCCAACCCATAGCAAAATTACTGCAATCAGTTATAAGTTCAAGTGTCTCCGCATTTTGAGAGATAAGTAAAGTCGCGTCAGTCATAGCCTCTATAACGTGTTCAAATTTACTTTCAGCATCCGCATCCCACTGTATTTCTCTTTTATCTCTTTTTTTTCGCTAATTTAAGAACCTATTCAGCGGTCTCAAATTTGCTGCTATATTAGGTGCAAAACGATGATAATAATTTACCATACTGAAAATTTTCTTCAGATCGCTAACAGTCTTTGGTTTTGGAAAATCAACTATCGCTTTTACCTTTATCTTTGTGGAACACAGACAATTTATAGTGTGGCCCAGAAAATCTATAGCCAAACTTAAATTTGCATTCGTTAATTATAACAACGTAATCTCGAAATCGCCTAAAAACTTCCTCCAAATGCTGCATATGCTCGGCGTGCGTTTCACTCGCAATTAAGATGTCATCGAGATAAGAAAAGCAAAAATCTAAACCACGTAGAACCTCATATATAAAGCGTTAAAACGTCTGCGCCGCAGAGGATAAGCCATAGTTTGAAAATCGAATTTCAAATAAACCAAAAGAAGTTATAATAGCAGTTTTCGGATATTGTGAGGATGACCCGGGATTTGATGGTATGCCCGACCAGATCCACATTCGAAAATATTTTTTTACCATTTAACATATATGTAAACTCCTAAATGTGAGGAATGGGATACCTGTCTTGCACTGTAATTCGATTAACTACAATTACTTTTAGAAGGTCTACAAATACCTTTCTCTAGCATATAATCAAATTCCTGTTTAGTTATTCGGAGTTGTGCTGGATGTAACCGACGAGCTTTAGCCGTAGGAGGGGGGTCCAACAGTAGCGATGAAATGTACTGTATCATGTTTTACAATTCGATTGTCCGTTTTGTTCAATTGAGTAATCTCCTTATACATTTTTAGTAGTTCGATATATTCAGAATCATCAAGAATAGTCTTAACAACTGGGATATCACACAGACTACCGCGACCGAGTGCAGTAATATTTGTCACCGGGTCTAATAAACAACACTTTATTAAATAAAACAATGAACCAAAATATTACAAAAAATCGGCACCAATAATCGGATTAGTTACCTCAGTTAAGATGAACGACCATTGTAATTTGCATTTTAATCCAAGACCCAAATTCAACAGCTTGGTACCTTAAGTGCAGATTTTAGTACCGTTAGCAGCGCACAACATGGAATCGCTCTTACTAGTATCCTGAACCAATAATGCCTTAGGAAAACATAAAACATCACTACTAATGCTATCAAAAAGCTAGATCGCGTACTTTTATCAGTAACATAAATTTGCTACTCAAGCCCATACTTGCAGTAGCCGCCGCTACTCCTGCGAGCGATGATCGTTTTTTTGCTTTGTAAGCACACGGAGAGACACACTTTTGTTCCTTTTCCTTAAATGGAAAATGATATCAGCATAGTCATCCGTCTTTATGTTCTCTGTCCTTTGAATTTAATGAGTTTCGCCGGTATTGTTTCCTAGGTGAAGGGGAACAAGAACCTGAACTAACGAGCTTTGAAAATTCTTCAACGTTGAATTTTAGCTGATTAAGCTGGGCCTGTTCAGACCCGCGCGAATCCAGAAAATGAACACTCACCTGAATGCATTCGAAAATCTTATCTGCAATTTCTGCTAATTTATTTAAACCCTCAGAACTGACAGAAAAAAGTTGTTTGCACCGACACCGGTAACCCGCGAAGCCATATATTTTTCAAATAATCATCATCGACATGACTCTCACTTAATTCTCTGATTTTACACAACAAAATTGAGGAGACCTATCACCCAGATCTAAGACCAATGTCAGACGGGCGTCTCTTTTGCTTAAGTATTATCCATTCACAATGCTATAGTATTGTGAATGGATAATACTTAAGCAAAAAAGTGGCAAAAAAGACGCCCGTCCGACGTTGGTCTTAATATTCAAGCAATGTTTTTAATTTCAGATTCTGCAAATCTTCAAATTCCGATAATAACGGTGTTTTAGGAGCATTATACGTATTCTCCGGTGGTGTACAAAAAATATCTGAAGCAAACGATAGTGTTTTGCCATTCAATGAAATAACCAAATGGTCAAATCTAGCTCCATTCATGCAAACAGGGTCACCAGTTTTTGAAGCGAAGAAGAAGGATGCGTTGGACATGATGAAAAATATAATACTATACTTTAATTAAAACTTTAAAAATGAGTTATTTAAATAATAGAAAATACATCTTGGCGTCGGCATCATTCGAATGTACATAAAATAAATCATAAATTAAAAAACATTGGAGAAGAGTTGTTTCGATTCTTCTCAATAATCGTCTGCCGATGAAAACGATGGAATAAATAAAAAGATTGTCTTTCGCTTTGCCAAATTATATTTCTATTATATTTAAATTTAAATGTCTCGCTTTACCTAAAAGCGCATCTCATGTTTTAAAAGAAAATCCCACTTATGACAACTTTTCTAGAATTATGAAATTTCACGTATTAAGAGTCAAAAGAAGTACACGCTTTTTTGTATTACTGTTCAGATTCTGAACTTTCGATTGTATACAAAATAAATCGTAAGCCAAAAAACATTGGAGAAGAGTTGCTTCGATTCTTCTCAATAATCGTCTGCCGATGAAAACGATGGAATAAATAAAAAGATTGTCTTTCGCTTTGCCACATTATATTTCTATTATATTTAAATTTAAATTTCTTGCGTTACCTAAAAGCGCATCTCATGTTTTAAAAGAAAATCCCACTTATGACAACTTTTCTAGAATTATGAAATTTCACGTATTAAGGGTCAAAAGAAGTACACGCTTGTATTACTGTACAGATTTATGAGTTCAGCCACTACGAGTAAAATGATAAATTTAAAGAAAACTTGCATAAAGAAATTTGCAGTGGGATATGTTTTTATCAAATTGAAAAATGTAACTAGACGATTTTACTATTTTTTTTTTACATTGTATATGTAACTTATTGTGCAAAATAATATTCGTAAATGCGAATGCAAAATAATACTAATAATGACAACAATAATAATAATAATAATAATAATAATAATAACTGGCAGAACGCATTCAATGAAACCGAAAATTAAGTGTATCAAATAATTTTATGTACTATTAAAAATCACTTGACAATCTAAAAAAAATGATTTATATGCTGCAAGGATTAAATCATTTTTTCATATTTAAAACTATTAATATGGTTGCATGTCAAAATTATGCTTAATTTTAACAAAAGTTTAAATATTTTTATTAGCCGCAAGAAATTTGAAATCTTGAAGATGCATACAACTGTACAATCTTCCAAAAATTCGATTTTTCGAAAAAGAAAAACAATCTATACTAAAATGAACAGTTTGAGTATTTTAAGACAACTGACATAATAATCCTATACCGTCTGACTTTGGGCCACTTTTCCTGGTTCCACTCATATTTCCATTATTAAGAAATATTATATGTGATTTTTCAACGTCGAAATGGAGTTGTAAACAATTAACATGAAACAATGGAGCAAACTGTATGGTTTTAAAGAGGATTTTTTTTATTTTTTTATTTTTTAACTATTTTTAAAGTTTTGGAACAAAGTATCCCCTGCTAGGGGCTTCTTTGGTCCATTCACTTCGTTTCATATAAAAGGAATACATTTCATATGTAAATGAATACATTTTTTATGGAAAACCCTTGCAATAGCATTTGCTAATAAATTAACACTGCAAACCCGATAAACAATTTTTTTTTAAACATTTAAACACAATTAGCCAATTGTTAATATTAAAGAAACGAGAAACGGTTTTCGTCATGTATCCTCAGCAACTGGAACAAAAACAATTAATGTAACAAGAACAAAAGAACTTCTTAAAACACCATGAAAACTTTTAATTGCACTAGGCCTTTCGAAAGATCTCAGTCTTTCTTCGTCAGACGCAAAGAAGACGTGCTTCTACTATGAAAACAGCAGCAAGACTCAAATGCTTTCATAGTAGAAGCACGGCTTTTTTTTTTTTTTCGCTTGACGAAGAAAAACTGCGATCTTTCGAAAGGCATATCGAAATAAGAAGTTTTCGATGATGTTTTAAAAAAGTTCTTTTGTTCTTATTCATTCACGCCAATTTCAACTTAATTTCTTTCAATTAATGAAGCAGTTTTGCAACAGTAACATTTGAAAAAAAGTTACTTAAAGCATGTTTTAAGAGATTTGGTTGTATAAAAGGCATTTCTAAGTAAATGGGGCTTTTCGGACCAAAACAGGCCTGAAACAAAGTAGCCCCAAAATACTAGTTTTCATGCTAGCTTTATGAAAACATAAACACTTTCTGCCAAAATAAAAAGTTAAAGGAAAAATTATGATCACACATGGGTTACAGGTTACTAAAGGTAATATTTTGACACTTACTTTATTTGTAGCTCTTTTCAAGATTGTTTCACAATAGAAAGTTTGGAGAGTTAAAATCTACACGCGAAAACAGTTGTTTACAAACACATTCAGTGTTGCCATAAAAGAAAATTAAATTAACCCCAAACTATTCAAATACCGTATAGTAGGGTATAAATTATTTTTCAAGGGCAAAAACTCCAAATTATCTTGTATTGTTCGTTCAATACAAAGAATAAAATCTTTTTTTATGGGCTGGATCAAAGTAACACCGCAAGGACCAAAGTATCGACGGTAATTAAACGAGTTTTGGGTAAAAAAAGTGTCTGTTTTTCTCACTCTAAGTAATAATTGAAAATATATTTTAAAGTGGTCTATCTCCGAAAAATTAAAAACTTGCTTTTTAAAAAAAAAAATGTGAGCCAGGTGTCTATTAAATTAGTCTATATTTTTATCTGCAATCTTAGTAAATTTATAGATTACATCCATATAGTAAGATTGAATCTGAATTTGTGTATATTTTAGCAAAACATCTATTTTAAGAAAAATTGAACGAACTGTAAATTTTTTTCCGTAGATAAAGCGTGATTTTTATGTATCAAATTATAAACAAATTTTGGTTCTGTCTTAAGATATAATCTATAAACGCGTAAAATTGATATATAAAAATATAAAGTTATTTATTTGAATTCTTACTTGCATTTAAAAACAAAAATAAAGGACGTTATTGAGATAAACCAATTTAAATTAGTATATATCTGCTTTAAAGTACTATATATTATTTTGTATTATTTTAATCATTTTTCAGTAAAAAAAAACTGACACAATTGTAGTCAAAATTAAAAAAAAAACCTATTTCATACTAACACAAATTACAAAAGACATTTACATTTATAATTATACGTTAATTTTAGAGATGAATATTTAATGACAAGATAATTGAACAACAAAAAAATATTTTTTAAATATATAAAGTCTTAGTGAAACTATTAACAAATTTCCAATATCGAAATGAAATAAATTTATGCACTTAATTCATTTTTCAATAAAGCATTTTAAAATTGTAGACACATAACTTTTGAAAATTAAACTGTAGAAAATAAGTTATGCATTTTACAAAATTATTTTTTAAATATATTTTCAGATTGTTTGCAAACTCCAATAGCGATTTTCTTCTTTTTCAAATTTTTAAGTTTATATATTTCTAAAGTTAATGAATTTCCAAAAGTAATCTCATGGGTAAAATTAAGAGAGAAGAATTTCTTTAAAATATATAAAAGTAATAAAACTTTTTACTATACATTTGCGACAATTTAAAAGTGAGTTTCATAAACATGTGCAAGTGTTTCTTTTGTTCTAGTATTAAAGTTATTCAGAAAAAGTAAAATAAAAGTACAAACATTAAAAATAGCTATCCAATATTTTTTTTTCCAGCTTTATTTTGTATTAAAAAAAGTAATGAATTTCAGGGTTGTTTATATATATATATATATATTTATATATAAATTTTCTGTACAATAATATAAATGAAAACAAATTAAAGTGACCAATAATTATGAAATCACAAACACCACATAAACCAAATAGTATTTAAAATGTATAGTCCAATGTACTACCTTGTGAGATTAAGATGGAAGAAAAAAGTCCTTCCGGCCAGTGCCGGGAGGGAGAGGTAGCTTTGATATTCCTTATTTTTAAAAAGCCAGCATATAAATAATCAAACGCACAAAGCTCAATTTCGTGGAAACCGATTATAAGAAATTCAATACTAATTTTTATTAATACTAAATCATTATGAATGAGAATTTCGCGAAATTAGTCAGCTTTATACAAGCTGCTTTTATTTAAAGTAACTTATATTTGGTTGTCAAATTCGGTGATATCATAAAGGGTTTGCCATTTTAAGACAACATGGTGGATCAGGCTAACCAGTAAACTTGGTCTAGATCTTAGTAATTCCTCTGCACGTGCTCACTCACATCGGAATCGGTTGATATATACGAGTGCTGTCGCAGGCAAAAAAACAGATTTTTCAAAATATCACCCACATCAGAAATTCAAACTGCTATATCTGTGCCATTTTTTAAGATAAAGACAAAACAAAAAATGCCCCGGAATCCTTATATCAAAGTCAAATACTTAAAAAAGAAACCTTTTTCAATTTCTAATTTTTTTGCACATTACTTTGAATATAATTTTTTTTTTCATTTACTGGCCGCCATTTTGAAACGAGATGGCTGATAAAGCTGGCCAGCGAACTTGGGCACGACATTGCTATATACTATCCACATGCCTTCTTACATCGAAATAGGTTAATAAATACATGTGTTATCGCGTGACAAATATCAGATCTTTTCAAAATGTTAGCCATTCTAGAAATTCAAAGTACTATAATTCAACCATTTTTTAAGATATAGACGAAACAAAAATTGCTCCGGAATCTTTGTATCAAGGTCAAACACATAAAAAAAAATCTTTTTCATTTTCCAATTTTTTGATACTTCATTTTAAATTTTAAATTTTAAAATTTTCTTAAATGGCAGCCCTTTTGAAACAAGATGGCGAATGAATCTAACCAACGAACTCGGTCTAGACATTGGTATTTACTATGTACACACCAAGTTACATCGAAATCGGTTCATAAATGCGCCTATTATTGCGTGACAAAAATCGGGTCGTTTCAAAATGTCAGCCACAATAGAAATTCAAAATGCTATAACTCATCTATTTTTTTACATATAGACGAAACAAAAACTGTTCCGGAGTCTTTGTATTAAGGTCAAACACATATACAAAAAAAAAAAAAAATCTTTTTCATTTTCCAATTTCTTGGTACCTCATTTTAAATATATATATATATATTTTTTTTTTTTTTTTTTGTAAATGGCCACAATTTTGAAACAAGATGGCGGATGAAGATTGCGAGCGAACTCGGTCGAGACATTGGTATCTACTATGTATACACCAAGGTATATCCAAATTGGTTCATAAAAAGTCCTTCCGGCCAGTACCGGGAGGAAGAGGTAGCTTTCATATTCCTTATTTTAAAAAAGCCAACTTATATTATTCAAACACACGAAGCTCAATTAAGTGGAAACTGAATGTAGGAGATTCAATACTAATTTTTATCAATACTAAATCATTATGAATGAGAATTTCACGAAATTAGTCAGCTTTATCCAAGCTGATTTTATTTAAAGTAACTTATATTTGGCTGCCAAATTCGGCGATTTCTTAAAGTGCCAGCCATTTTAAGACAACTTGGTGGATGAGGCTAACCAGAGAACTTGGTCGAGACCTTAGTAATTGCTGTGCACATGCTCACTCACATCGGAATCGGTTGATATATACCAGGCATGTCAAACACGCGGCCCGCGGGCCACAACTGGCCCGCCGACCATTTATCTGTGGCCCGCGAAGCCTTTACCATTTTGCATTTATTTAATTATCCTTTGCTTAGTGCCTGTCATCAGTCGAGTTTTTTCAGGGACGTATCGGATTGCATTATAGCAAAAATCATCAGAGTGGAAATTTTTTTTAAATGTATTAAAAAATGATTTCAAAGGAAGATTTTTGAATTTCAAGAAACATTTCAATCTGTTTCCTTCACCTCTAATAATTTATGTTCAAATTATTGTTCAGAATTTATTACTGCAGCTAATCAAAATTCAGCACGATTCCATATTAGCGCCATGGATACGGAGTTACCAAATTTCAGTAATTATTCATCAATCGACTAATTTTTTGAAATACAATAAGCAACCTTTTGTTATTTTTCAAGTCAAATAAAATAATTTGAACCATGAAATGTATTTAATAAATGAAATAAAAAAAGTAGCGATTATATATGACATGTTTTATTAAATAGATTTTCAGATTCAAAAAAAAAAAATATATATATATATATATTTTTTTTTTTTACTTTGAGAAAACACGGAAGATTGACAGCTATGCCTATGGTAAATCTAGATTACCGTGTACAAGCAATTATTTAAATAAACGCAATTTATAATATTCAATTAATTTTTTTATATAAAAATAATTGTGAGTGTTTTTTCGAAAAATTAATATAAACTTACTATGTACTTAATGTTGGAACTTTGCGTTAAAATTTCTTTAACATGGCTGTGTCTTGTACAGACAAATTTTATTCTGTACAATAGTAATATGATCTTTTTATTTTTTAAATATGGCCCGCGGCTTAGTATACAATGCTTAATTTGGCCCGCGGCGGTAAATGAGTTTGACATGCCTGATATACGAGTGCTGTCGCAGGCAAAAAATCAGATTTTTCAAAATGTCACCCACGTTAGAAATTGAAACTGCTATATCTGAGCCATTTTTTAAGATAAAGACAAACAAAAAATGCTCCTGAATCCTTATATCAAGGTCAAATACTTAAGAAAGAAACTGTTTTCAATTTCTAATTTTTTTGCACCTCATTTTAAATTTATATATTTTTTAATTTAATGGCCGCCATTTTGAAACAAGATGGCTGATGAAGCTGGCCAGCGAACTTGGTCGAGATATTGATGTATACTATCCACATGCCTTCTTCCATCGAAATAGGCGAATACGTGTGGCATCGCGAGACAAATACAAGATCGTTTCGAAGTGTTAGCCATGATAGAAATTCAAAGTGCTATAATTCAACCACTTTTTAAGATATAAACAAAAGAACAAATTTTCAGAAACAAAAACTGCTCCAGAATCTTTGTATCAAGGACAAACACATAAAAAAAATCTTTTTCATTTTCCAATTTTTTAATACCTCATTTTAAATTTTAAATTACATTTTTTTTAAAAAATGGCAACCCTTTTGAAACAAGATGGCGAACGAAGCTGGCCAACGAACTCGGCCGAGACATTGGTATGTACTATGTACAGACCAAGTTACATTCAAATCGGTTCATAAATACGCCTGTTATCGCGGGACAAAAATCAGGTCGTTTTAAAATGTCAGCCACAATAGAAATTCAAAATGTTATAACTCAGCCATATTTTTAGATATAGACGAAACACAACCTGTTCCGGAATCTTTGTATTAAGGTCAAACACATACAAAAAAAACTCTTTTTCATTTTCCAATTTTTTGGTATCTCATTTTAAATTTAATTTTTTTTAATTTTTTTAAATGGCCGCCATTTTGAAACAAGATGGCGGATGAATCAGACCAACGAACTCGGTTGAGTTATTTGTATGTACTATGTACACACCAAGGTACATCCAAATCGGTTCATAAATACGTCTGTTATCACGTGGCAAAAATCAGGGCGTTTCAAAATGTCAGCCACACTAGAAATTCAAAATGCTATAACTCAGCCATTTTTTAAGATATAGACGAAACAAAAACTGCTCCCGAATCTTTTTATCGAGGTCAAACACATAAGAAAAAAATATTTTTTCAATTTTCAATTTTTTGGTACCACATTTCAAATTTAAATTTTTCTTAAAATTTTAAATGGCCGCCATTTTTAAACAAAATGGCGGATGAAGCTGGCCAACGAACTCGGTCGAGACATTGGTCTGTACTATGTATAAACGAAGTTACATCCAAATCGGTTCATAAATACGCCTTTTATCGCGTGACAAAATTCAGGACGTTTCAAAATGTCAGCTTCGCTAGAAATTCAAAATGCTATAACTCAGCCATTTTTTAAGATATAGACAAAACAAAAACTGCTACGGAGTCTTTGTATAAAGGTCAAATACATAAGAAAAAAATATTTTTCCATTTTTAATTATTTGGTACCACTTTTCAAATTTTAAATTTTTTTAAAATTTTTAAAGGGCCGCCATTTTGAAACAAAATGGCGGATGAAGCTGGCCAGCGAACTCGGTCGAGACATTGGTATGTACTATGTACACACCGAATTACATCCAAATCGGTTCATAAATACGAGAGTTACAGTGTGACATAGGTCAGATATATATGTATGTATATATATATATATATATATATATATATATATATATATATATATATCAATTTTGAACGGAGGGTAGTTTCGGGGTCTGGGGGTCATGATCGATGAAAATATACCAAAATTTTTTGAAATCGCTTTCCTCCGAACGGCTGCAATAGGTAGCTTTTTGTAAAGAAAGCTACCTAATACGCCTGTTATCGCGTGACAAAAATCAGGTCATTTCAAAATATCAGCCACGCTAGAAATTCAATGTGCTATAACTCAGCCATTTTTTAAAATATAAGCAAAACAAAAACTGCTCCGGAATCTTTGTACCAAGGTCAAACACATAAGAAAAAAATATTTTTTAATTTTCAATTTTTTGGTACCACATTTCAAATTTTAAATGTTTTTAAAAAAATTAAATGGCCTCCATTTTGAAACAAGATGGCGGATGAAGCTGGCCAACGAAGTCGGTTGAGACATTGATATGTACTATGTATACACCAAGATACATCCAAATCGGTTCAAAAATACGCCTGTTATCGCGTGACTAAAATCAGGTTGTTTCAAAATGTCAGCCACGCTAGAAATTCAAAGTGCTATAACTCAGCCATTTTTTAAGATATAAACGAAACAAAAACTGCTCTGGAATCTTTGTATCAAGCTGAAACACATAAAAAAAAATATTTTTTAATTTTCAATTTTTTGGTACCACATTTCAAATTTTAATTTTTTTTTAAATTTAAATGGCCGCCATTTTGAAACAAGATGACGGATGAAGCTGGCCACCGAACGCGGTCGAGACATTGGTATGCACTATGTATACACGAAATTGCATCCAAATCGGTTCATAAATACGAGAGTTACAGTGTGACAAAGATTATATATATATATATATATATATCAACATTTGAACGGAGGGTGGTTTCGGGGTCTGGGGGTCATGATCGGTGAAAATATGCCAATTTTTTTTTTTAAATCGCTTTCCTCCGAACGGCTGCAGTAGGTAGCTTTTTGTCATGAAAGCTACCCAAAAGAAAAGAAAAACAATCACGATTATGAATACAGAGGAAAAAAAAAGAGATGCTTGTACAGTAAATTACGTTATCAATGGCACAGAATCCACATATATAAGCAAAATAGTCGTTTTCTTTAGCGAATAAAGCTAAAACTGAATATGTTATTCTCTCTATGCCCTAAATACTGCATAACCAGAATAATTGAATAAACATGAACACCGAATAAGGTTAGATGGGGCAACTGGGGCATTGTTTTACAATGTTACTCTGAAGCATCTGACAATTCAGTTTCAAAAAGCTAATGTTCATTTGAATTAAAGTCTGAACTTCTGTAAATGTGTTCAGTTAGGTTTCCTCTATCAGACAGAAATGCTCAAAATTACATTTTAATATTTAAAAATATAAAAATATGCATATTTCATCTTTCTTTCCTCATGGTTCCAGTTGCCCCATGAAAATGCGGTAAGTGGACCAGGAGGGTCTATGTTCCACACGCGTTTATTTATTTATTTTTTTTTTCATATGGGATATCAGGTCCTGTTTGAAAAAGTGTAAACAACTTAAAAAAAATTTCAACCAGGCAGATCATGTAAATTATTTATCAACTAAAGATCGTTGTAAGGGAAACCTCTGCTGTCAATGTGTCAAAAAAAAAACACTAAAAGTGAAAATATTAGATTTATTTATACCAAAAACATAAAAATTAAGTAAGTACTTATGTACTTTAGAATAGGTAATAAGTATAAAAGTCACATGGGTATTTTAAGGGGAAAAAAAAAAGCAAGGTAAATCTATGAACAAACGGCTACGTAAGTACATAATTACTTCATCTGTATCTAGGGGTCGCATTATATAGGGAAAATTTTATTGTTCCTAGCAGAGCCCTCAATGAGTTACCTTCATGATCATTTTATTTAACATATTCTAAAGAAAGGTGCGATGAAGATATTATTTTCAAAATAGTGTTAGGACCAATAAATGTTTACCTTTACAATGCGAACCCCGTGTGTCGTACAATTTCAAGGTTTGGCTATCTCGCTTTCAGAGGCATGGTACTTGCATTCGTAAAAAATGTTGAAATAATTTAATGACACCAGTATTTACAGGATAATATATTTGTAAACAAGTAAAAGTATATTTTCGCGTACTTAATAAAGGTGAAATTTTCATTATAAAATTCCGGTGCGGTGCCAATGTGGCAATTAGGGATTAAAATAATGTGATGCCATAACGTCATTACCGCATCTCAAGGGATCAAGAAATTTGGCTTGATACCACCCAATATGCTTTTTTTTTTAATTTTATTACGTAATTTTAATTAGGTATTCTATAATTTTCTTTATTGTGAGCTAAAAACAATGGAGAAATTTATTTCCCGTAGTAAAAGAAACTCAAAATATTATTTATAACTATTGGTAACTGGATCCAGGATGGGCCAGTTACCCCGGATACATGTCCCAGTTACTCCATTCTTGAAAAATTTATGTGTTAACTGGGGCACCGGGCTTATATTTTGAAACATGAACTAAATATGTATATATACCTAATAATATTAATGTAGTTATATGCCTAATCATTAAAAAAATTGTTTAATAAAAGTACTTACAGTATTTTAATAAAAAGCCGAGGAAGTTCAACACGTTGACGTTGTTAAAAAAACAAAAACAAAAAAAAACGTAAATTTTTGTCAACTTATCACAGCAAATTATGAGTTATGATTGAGTTGACACACGTTGTTTTAGGAAGTAGAGATTAAGGTGCATTTGTTCACAAAAGCTAAAACTTAAAAAACATCAACAGTTTTTTATAAAATAGCCTATGGCCAAGTTACCTCGTGGGTCCACTTACCCCAACTGACCTTATTATGAAAGGCCTTGAAATGGAATATATAAAAAATAAATATTTAAATCATTTTTTTATTATATATAAATGATATAATGTGATAGTATTCAGTTTGCCCTATATAATTGTACAAGATTTTAATCCTATTTCCTATTGCACATGTTCTAATATTATATATATGTATTGTATATAAATATATATATAAGTATATGTATATAGTATATTAAATATGGTCAATAGATCCGTATGAACCCAGAGTTCTAAATTTAAAATTTATATACATATACATAGGTTGCTCAAAATTAAAATTCATAATGTTTAAAATGTCTTAAAATTTAATTTATAATTTATATATTTAATACAGATTATAATTAGAAATATTTTATAATGGTTATATATATATATATAGTTAAAAAATTCCAAAAGTATCTTCAAACATTACTACAAACTGTAAACTTTAATTGACGTACAATATTAATTGAACCATACAAAAACAAAACAAAACAAAAACTATATTTTAACATAATGAACTATCTCTAAGGCACACAACTTAACCTACTTAAACTTAAACAAAATCAATCGTAAGAAACAAGACAAATAACTAACTAACTAAACATGGAGACAGGTTGCGTGGCTTATGACACGCTAATGTAGGGTTAAAACTGTTTTTGAGCATGCAACATTCCCCAGATTTACCTGTCGAGACCATACAGAAAAAACGAAAGAAACAAGATTAAGCAAAATGAAACCGACCGACCGAAATTAATCAATTTCAAAAGCGATCTGTTTAGACTACTTTCCGTAAACCACACGCTTCGAATAAAGGCATCAGTTCACTTCTGTTCTTAAAAGTTCTTACATAATTATACGTCATATTTTTAACCAGACTCACAGGATAACCCTTTCTCACAGGAATGACGTACCATTTAAGCATATGCTCATTCAAAATGTCTCTATCTGATGTCAATCGGTTTAATCTGTTTAAACCGTCAATATAAATATTTCTGAATACTAATATATATGGACATTTGATTTGAAATTGTAAATAATTGTAAATTTGATTAATATTGTAATTGTTTAAAGTTAAAGTTTTCTCTTTTATCATAAACCGATGTAATAAAATTTCTGTTTTCTAATTTTAGATTTACATACAAATAAATTGTATTATAACTACTGTGAATAAAGGAAAGTTTCAATTCTAAATTTTTTGGATAATAGTTAATATCATGATTAGTCTTCATTCCATTCAGCTCAATAATCAAAACATCGTCTATATATCTGAAACTGATTATGTCTTTATGTAATTCACTTTTATTTTCATATACAGGGTGTCCGGTCTCAACGGTGTCCAATGGCTAATTTCTAAACCGTTAGTCATAGACATATAGTTCCAATTAGAAAAATGCTTTAAATCAGGTAACGAAATATTTTAAAAGCGATTTGGATCAATAAAAACATTTCTTGAAAAATTACGAAATTTAAATTTTTATACGGTCTTATAAGTTATATTTAGTAAAATTTTCCTATTATACTGACAAGTAAGACAAAAAAAAAGTCCCATTCATATAACACTAAAATTGTGCGAGTTATGAAACTTTAAAAATGCATGACTTATGCCACTTTTCTGCTCTGAAAACAAATGAGTTCGGCTTGGCTTTGAGGGGTCACATTCCAAGTGCTTAAAGTATTCGAAGATCTCATTTCATGCGTATCTGCGCTTTGGAAAAAATCGTACAAGTATTACGATTAAGTTAACCTTTATTAAGTTTGAGATTGATGAAAAAACATATGTTTTATTTTGTCAGAATTTCAGACTGTTTCTTTTATGATTTCTTTTAATAAAATTATGTTATTTTTATAAGTTTTTATGCTACTTCAACGATCTTATGTATGTTTTTTCAGTTCAAAATTTGTATTCGAACTTTAACCCACTTTCAAATATCCGATCGAGATTACATTTTACACTCCGGATACTACGATAACAATTTAATATTATTATGATTTTCGGTGGTTACCATTTATACTTATTTTACAGGATAACACAAAAAAATTTGGATAGATTACCGCCAAGAAGTTTAAGAAAAAGTTTTAGATTAGATAATACAAGACGGAGATTGTTGTTTTTTTTAACTTTTATGTATTTCTTAGCACTGAATCCGAAAATTGCCTTAATTTTTAACCATCATGTCAGGATATTTCGCAAATCATAAATTGTCGTATTTAAAGAATAACAAAAATCGGATACTATAAAGTTGAGGAGATGGTTGTATTTTTTAAATTTCGATAATTGATTACGTACTTTTTAGCACTAAATCTGAAAATGACTTTCATTTTTAACCATCACGTTAGAATGTTTTTGCAAATGTGTAAGTTAAAATATAGCGAAAATCTCATACTATAAAACATATGTAAAACTTATTTTATTTAATTTTATTCAATAATTTATTCGATATTTTTGCTTATCTTGGGATTCTTACAGCTGGGTGGTGTGATGAGATGGGGGAGGAGATTAAATTTGAACTTTGAACTTTTTAACTTTAAAATTTAGAATTTGCGAAAAACCCTGATGTGATGGCTAAAAATGAAGGTCAATTCCGGATTCAGCGGTACAGAATACATGAGAATCAATTTTCAAAAGCTAAAAAACATGAAATAACCCAACTTTTGCAGGCTAGTGTAATCTGATAATATTTTTAAATACGTATCATTTTGCAAAGAATTGAGGGTGTTAATTTAGCATAATTTTATTTAACAAAAATTCTGTCTTTTTCTTTCTTCTTAAATGTTTATTACAAATTGTATATTTTGCTTTAATATGTCAGAATGACTAAAGATTTCAAATTTATATTGCAATGTTAATTTTACTCTCAGCCATTTTGTAATATATCTGACGAAATCATATTTCAACTAAATTTGTGAATGACCCCCAATTTGCAGCAAAAAATAGGCTCCATCTTTAAACAGGTATTACTCGGTCAATTTTAATCGTAGAACAACGGGACATTTTTTGTATTACTTGTCAGCGTAAAAGGAAAATTTTATTAAATATAACTTATAGGACCGGGGGACCGTATAAAAATTTAAATTTCGTAATTTTTTAAGAAATGTTTTTATTGACACAAATCGCTTTTAAAATATTTCTTTACCTGATTTAAACCATTTTTGTAATTGGAACTATATGTCTATGACTAACGGTTTAGGAATTAGCCATTGGACACCGTTGAGACCGGACACCCTGTGTATCTGGGTACATGTCGGCTAAAATTGAACTGCAACTCCCCCTTCCCATAGGGATACATTAAATCTGCTTGCATACCTTATTACCCTCATATAAAACATTCTCTTGAACCACCAACTGAAACAAATTTTGAAATTCACTTAAATCTATGAATGATGCATACCCCCCCCGCATAGGAATACCTTTAATCTGCTTGCATACCTTATTACCCTCATATAAAAAATTCTCTTGAACCACCAATTGAAACAAATTTTGAAATTCACTTAAATCTATGTATGCATCACCATACCTATTATGCACCTCCTATATATATATATATATATATATATATATATATATATATACAGTCGTGGAAAAAAAAGTAAACACCGCCTACTAACTCCTCAACAAATTATCGTAGAAGAAAGTTACTAGTACCGAACTATTGCAAAATAAAGTCTACTTTTAAATGATGTATATAAAATTTGCTTAGGGGGCATCTACATAGTAAAACGAATATAATTTTTTTTCAATAGCAATACACAATTTTGACAACATAAATGAACTCTACACCCTTCAATTAGTCTAAAAACAAATTTTTATGCAATTCGTACCATAAGTTTCCAATAAATTAATTATTTTAAAACGGGCGTATTTTAAGGGCTGTATCGAAATTGAAGTTCGGTACTCGATTGTTAACCGAGAGAGCTCCCTTCTTGATCAAGGCACCTTGAGCAGTCAATTAAGCCTGTTAGGTTTCAGGATAGCATAAGAAATTACAAAATATTTAGTCACTTCTATCATAGATGGCCCCTTAAACCATCATTTTACCGTTTTTCATGCATAATTTGAAAACTACTTGGAAGAAAAGTGTGAAATTTTGGATTTCCATAGAGCAGGATTTAATAAATCTGAACCCATCAAAAAAATAGTAGGTTGCAATTCATAATTTTTCTTAATATTAATTTCATAATTCATATCAGAAAAGTATAAAAATTGCAAATTCAAATTATTTATGTTTGGTTATATTAGTATTATTGCGAGACAAAAAATTAGAACATTGGGATCATAATTTCAGAAGTTATAAATAAAAATATGAAAATATAATGTAACATTAGAAGCACTCAATTTTCAATGTTTATAATTTAAAAACTTATCATTCAAATGACTTGAAATTTGGTGTCTTGGCATAGTTTGAACCAAAGATTTGAAATATCCCGTTAAAATTGGGTATTGCCATTGAAAAAAATGAAGTTTTGATTCGTTTTAATATGTAGATTGCCCTCTAAGCAAATTTTATATATGTCATTTAAAAGTAGATTTTATTTGCAATCGTTCAGTACCAGTAATGTTTGTCTACGATAATTTGTTGAGGAGTTAATAGGGTGTGTTTACTTTTTTTTCCACGACTGTAAATACAAAGAGGAAGAGAGTGAAAGGCGAAATACAATGAATAGTTATTATTCATTAATATATATGCAGGGTGCCCCAAATTCTTCGGCCAATCTACAAGGGAAAGTAAAGATACACATAAAGAAGTCATTTTGCTATAGCAATGTGGTGTCAGAAATGAAAAGTTCTGTCGAAAAACAAGAAATGCGGAGGGGATGAAAACGAGCATTTTATTGTTATAACAACTACAGTAAGTGCAGAAATATGCCACTGGCAGCATCTAGCAAATGAGGCTCAAAGTCTTGGAATGATGTCTTCATCAGAGTCAATTGATGAGACATCTGGAACCTTCGAAATTGTATCCCTGTCACTTGCTGGATGCAACGAAGTATGTATCTGTGTTAGTGGTGGCACATTTGAGCACTTACTGAAATTTTTATGTAAATAAAACGCTTGTTTTCGTTTCTTCCCCATTTCATGTTTTTCGCCAAAACTTTTCATTTCCGACATCACATTGCTGTACTAAAATTGCTTCTTTATGTGTACTTTACCTTTCCTTACAGTTTGCGTTATAATCTCAGGGGCACCATGTATATATAACATATTAAATAAGGTCAACAACTCTATTTAATAAAATATGGTAGATCTGTATGCACACAGAGTTTTAAATTATATATATATATATATATATATATATATATATATAACCATTAAAAGAATATTACCGACCACCAACAAAACTGTGAAATTAAGAATAAAATGACATTAACAAATACTGTTCCCCCCAATACACTTAACACAGATTCCAAAAACGTAGTAAAAAACAGCAGAAATTGAATAACAGAAAAAAAAATATATATATATAACGGCAAAACACAATGAATAGTTAATGTTCTTTAATATATGGGCAATTCCACGCAGAAAATCATCATTTTTTTTGCGGGGGGGGGGGAAATCATATTAATAATATGTTTCATTTTAGGCTATGGTTGGAAAACGTTATATTTTTATATTGTATAGAAAAATCCTAATAAAAAGGCATTGTATATTACTCTTTACAAACTAGGTTAAGTACCATTATTGTCTTTGTAAGGTCATAAAGTTACGTCAGTTAAACAATAAAAGCTACGTCAGTTACACGTGTAAATGTCATTTTTTTCTTTTTTATTATTCAGAAATTAATTAAACAAGTTACTGCTATAATTTAGCATTACTTAGTGTTGTTGGAACACTAAATCGTTTTTTTTTTTAAGTTTTGATAATTTTTACACTTGAATGAAGGCAGAAAAAATGTTTGTCTATTTTATGTTACATCAGTTACAGAATTTAGAATTGCAATTTTTGGGACTCAAAGAGAGATTGAAATAATCTGCAGGTATTTGGGTATTAAAACCTTAGTAGGAAGTATTTTAAATCGTAAAAATTTGTTCTAGCTTTATATGTAAATTTTCTACATAGATTTGAAAACAAAATTCGATGATAAAATGTTACGTCAGTTACGATGGAATTGCCCATATATAATATATTAAATAAGGTCAACAACTCTATTAAAAATATATGGTAGATCTGTATGCACACAGGGGGACACCCAGGGAACACTACTCAGTTCTTCTAAAAGACTTCAGAAATAAAAAGGCTGAAGTCTATCTGCTGCTTTAAATTGCGTAAAATGAAATCGTGCTTCTTCTCAGTATTTGTTTTTATATTTTGCAACTGCTCAATAGTGTAAAACTTGTGAACTTTACAAAAACAACAACATGACAACATAAAAAAGCAGATAATGAAACGAGACTACCGGCAGAATAAGCCATTTAAAAAAAGAGTAAATCGGAACATATGTTAAGAGATCTGAGTGGAAATACACAAAATTAAAAACTATCAAGAAAACTGTATAACCTCCTTCGTTGAAGAGTATTTTAAATTTCAGAACACCTTTAGTCATATGTATCATATTTATGAAAGAAAATAACCAATAATAAAATAATCGCGAGAACAAAAATTGATTAAATATAAATACATTATTTTCAAGCATGATTAATAACTAACATTTTTTAAAATGTAAAAAAAAAAAAAAAAAAAAAAAAAAAAAAAA
Source organism: Maratus speciosus (assembly GCA_963932465.1). Classification (NCBI taxonomy): domain Eukaryota; kingdom Metazoa; phylum Arthropoda; class Arachnida; order Araneae; family Salticidae; genus Maratus; species Maratus speciosus. The sequence goes on along the minus strand of OZ010799.1, from coordinate 356,419,032 downwards.
AAAAAAAAAATCATAGTATTTCATTATTATAAATAACAAATTACAAAAGAAAGAAAATTATAAAAACTATTAGTTGAGAATTTATTTTGACTCTCCATTTCACCTGTAAAACTTTCTGAGAAATAGTTCCTGTTTTAAATTGCTTTTGCAATCCTTAGCTTTTTCAAAAAGGTAAATTCATAAAATATTCTTTTTCATAAAACAAAAATAAAGTTCATTAAAAAAAGAACTTTTATTAAAGAAAGACAAAAAAGATTCCAGATTTTTTTAACAATCATTGGTTTTTTTTTCGCTTTTTTAGATAACTTACAAAAGAGAGTGTAAAATGCTGACTTTTATTACATTTTTAAAAGTATTATTATTTTTATACCAATACTTTTAAAAATGTTTTTTTAACTTTTAAATCGAAAAAAATCTTTAAGAGGTGTAATTTTCGGATTTTGTTCCTTCAGAAAAAAATATGCGTACTTTTATTCTCGAAATGTTTTAAAGTTTTACTTTTCCTTTTCAAAAATGAATTAAATTTTACTACTAAATTAAAATAGATATGAATTTGAAAAATTGCATTTACTTTGAAGAATATATCTATATACATATTTTTTTAAGTACGGATTATTATTCTAAAGAGACTGTATTAAGTAAAACATTTCTGAAAAAAAAATCTAATTTCCCTTATAGATCAATTTAAATAACTTGTAAGATTTTCTTCCAAAAATTTCAAAAATTAATTTAAGAAATATTTCTTTTTATCTTATGATTTACGCTATTTTTCCTTAAAACTCTAATTTTAATTAGCCTTCTTGAAATATAAATAATAAAATGTGCAATATAATATTAAAATAGCTGTTATATTTACTGTTATATATAAATTGTGTATGCATCTGTGTGCAAAAGTAAAGCAAAGAACACAAAATGCTAATTCCCACAAAATGCTAAATTTTAATTGTGAATATTCAAAATAAACTGATATAAACGACAGGCGTAGGAAGTACTACTACAATAGCACAGTTAACCGATGTGACTCACTTTGACGTCACAGTTGGTCAAGAATGTCTGAGTAAATGTAAAGTTTTGAAGTCTGATATCTTTCATTCGTCTTATGAAGTGTTATTTGGTCACTTCACCGAGAAATCTAAGTGATTGTTGCTTTGTGTCCAGTCATCAGGAAACTTTTCAAGGAAGTCATCTTGTGACCCGTATGTAATCGTGAATTGGAGGTGCCATTTGCAAATTCATCACAGTAATTGTTTAGGGACGAGTCTTTGTGATAAAAATGATATCAACTGCAGGAGTGTCACAAAGCAGTGCTAATGTGAATTTACACTAACATTTCCTAATGGCGGTCACCTGCACGTCGCCATGTAACTTTAGTGTGGCATTATTTGTTACTGACCAGATTAAAACGGTCATGACGACTTTACACTGGAGTCCGCGCATGATGGTCACGTAAAAACGGTACAGTGACTTCATTGTAACATGACCTGGAGAAACTTCATATGACAATACTCATAGTGACTTTTAAATAGAGTCTCCAAATGACGACAATTTGATAGTAATAATAAAAAAAATGAATATTAACCCCTTTTGGTTCAACGTAATGACTGTAATACTTGTGATAATGTACGATATGAAAGCGACGCCACATCGATTTGCTGTGCTTTAGGGATATTACTATTTCCTACATTATTCGTTTATATAGAACTTTTCAGCAATGAATATTAACTTTATTGTTCAAGATCTTGCATTTCGTATTTGTCGCTTAACTTTTTCTCACTAATGTATATTATTTTGAGTAAGATTTTTAAAGTTCTTTGTTTATGAATATTTTTGAAATTTCAAAATAAAGTGTGTAGCCTACAAATGTGTCTCTTAAATTGTTATTATATATATATATATATATATATATATATATATATATATATATATATATATATATATATATAATATATATATATATATATATATTAACAAAAGAAGAATATTAAAAAAGGAATATGTAAGAAAAAAAAATTACTTTTGGAAGGAACTGAGCATGGAAAATGAAATGTTTTAAATAGTTCCTCCATTTGCAAACTTCTAAATTATAGAATAGTTTTGTGTTTATACATGGAACATATGTATATATAAACAGAAATATTTTTTTTAAATATTTTTATAGACATAAAAACATCTTCTTTTAATTTTCGGTTTTATCATTTTATTTAGCTTTAAATATTTTTAATTAATTCTTGATTAAAAATTTTTAATACTTGTATCATGTTGAATAGAGATACTTAAAATATTTTCATATTCCACATTATTAAAAGTTTTAAGTGTATATATAATAAAGCATATATTAAATATATATGTAAGAAATGTAATTATAATAAAGATTAATTATATTTTGTATAAAGCAGATAAATAATCATAATTATTCTATTTACATTTGAGATAATTTAGTTTAAATATAAAAGCCTGTTGTATGTATAACGTTGCTGGGAATGTACAGGAGTAAGCTTGAACGATATTCCGGTACGCGAATTTATAACAAATATTGTTCCGGTTCGTGAAATTTGGATAAATACCGTCCCGGTTCGTGCAAATATTAAATCATACTATTAAAGTTTTATATATATAGCTCATGCTGGTATCTGTAACTTTTATAATTGTTATTTAAAATTTTCAATGTATTTTTGAAATTCTTTGTTTTTGGTTAGACATAAATTTGTCTATACTTTCAGAAATCTTTTTTTAGTCAAAGATAAATTTGAAATAGCGTTACTGTTCGTAATTTTTTTTTGCATTTAGGGCCCTCAGTATAATAAGAAAAGGAAAGTTAATAAAAATAGTAAATAGTTTGACTCATTCTTTTCATTAGTTGAAAAATCACACGTTTGGAGTCAAAGTAGAACAAGTCTATAAAACATTACGCGAAGATATTCAGAGATAAATCTAATAGAATTTCTTATATTTCATTCATAAATACAGAAACGTACAATCGTTCGTTGTTCTCATTTCCATATAAGTCTTGGTTAAAAAGCAGAAAAACCAACGTTTAAAATGCGCAAATAATACATGAAAAGCAGCAAACAGCTGTTTCGAATCCACTAGCGAGATTCCTCTTCAGTGCAAGATAGGGAAAAAGGAACAGCGTGCTAGAAAAAGCAAGGCTGAGCAAAAACATAGACATAGACGTGCTGGCTTATATACCCTATGCGGGTAGCGGAGGCGACAAAAACAATCAATGAGAGAGAAGCAGTGGAAACGACTGCGTGGACAAGTAGCGACATCTACTGGAGAAGGAGAGAAAAGAAACCAAAAAATGGAAAATTAAATTAATGCTTTCCAAATCCTTGGAAAATCAGGAGTACTAGACAAGTCATTGACTAAAGAGTGAGAATTTTTAATGATGTGGTAAGCTTCCCAAAAATCAAGATCAAGGTTAGAAGAACACTTTTGGATAATGATGGCTGAGGAAAAATCGAACCTATGTAGAGAAGACCAAAGCACGCTGTTCCTTTTTCCCTATCTTGCATTGAAGTGGAATCTCGCTAGTAGATTCGAAAAAGCTGTTTGCTGCTTTTCATGTATTAGTTGTGCATTTTAAGCGTTGGTTTTTCTGCTTTTTAATATTGTTGCACAAAGGCTTTATTTGCTATATTTAAGACTTGGTTATTAGAGGCATCGAAAAAAATACAGCATAATAAATAATAATGGGAATCAAATTCAATACGCAGTAAAAAAAACAAAAAACAAAAAAACTACAGATATTTCTTAATCTACGAATGCATAATATAACAACGAAGGAAAATGTATAGCAACCACTGCCGAATTATCAATGATTCGGAAACAGTTTTTTATCTTTGAGAACTTTCGAAATAAATACATGTTCTTTATTTAAAGAGCCATCTATGGACACAAAGTTTCTTTTGTTGCCTTTGATCTTCGGAAGCGTTTCACAATAGTTTTCTAGTGTATTAACAATTTTTATAAACCAGGAAATAGGTTTTATGGATACGGTCTTTTCTCAAATACTCATTTTTATATGTTTCTCAAGCATTTTTAACCATTTGGAAAAATGGTTATTGTCCTCTGTCAGGTTAGAAAACATATCTGAAGCGTTTTATTGGTTGAATCCGCATTTTATTCGTTTTCTGATTGGTCTATACAGTAATCTGTATTTTCCCTTTACTTTCAACAGAGATGGATACTTCTGTCAGATTTCCAAGAAATCTGACGATGGAAAAGCCTTTTCCCGAACAGTCAATGAAATGCTTGGATAGTACTTAAGTTTCAGGTGGATAATACGTAAGTTACAGGAAATCTGACGAGTCGCAGGCGATTTCTGTCGCTTGCAATTGTTACGTGTAATAACACTATTAATGTTTAGTTCATGGCGTACGTAATGTATGATCAACTCCGTGCGATTTTTTATGTCTTGAATTTTAGTCTTTGAAAAAATCATTTTTCAAATAGTCGTTATAATTTGTTATTTTTTTTTTTTTTTTTTTTTTTTTTTTTTTTTACAGAAAAAAACATGATAAATTAACAGCATTAACATTAACATTAAAATGTTATATTTGTGTTATATTTGTGCTTCATATCCTAAACACTTACAACCTGAGTTGAGAAAACTGAATACTACACTATAAAATCTACTTGGAAATGTTTTCGAAAATCAGTGACAAACAAAAATTTCATTTTATAAATGGTTCTGTAAATATTTTCTCAGAATTTTCATAGTTGACATTTTTTCATCATAAAAAAAGGAAAAAAAACATGTAAATAATTTTTCAACATGTCATAATATCGGTGTCATTTCGAACGAATTAAAAATTAAATAAAAATTGCGTAAAGTAAGAGTCAATAGTTGTACAATGGTGCATATTTAAGTATAAAATTGCAAGTTACTGACGTCATTTTCACCAGAAGTATTTTCCCTTTACTTTCAACTGAGGTGGATACTTGTGTTGCCACTATGACAAAATAATAGTAATAAATCAGAAACAAATTAAGATACAGCTTTCAAACAAATTGCATTTAAAAGTATATTTTTTTCTCTATACGACGGTGTAAAAAAATAATAGTGTGGGATGTTTAGAAGTTTAATAATGAAATTTCATTTAAAATGGGTCGTCAGATTTCTTGGAAATCTGACGATGGAAAAGCCTTTTTCCGAAAAGCCAATGAAATGCTTGGATAATACGTAAGTTTCAGGATATCTGACGAGTCGCAGGCGACTTCTGTCGCTTGCAATTGTTACGTGTAATAACACTATTAATGTTTAATTCATGGCGTATGTAATGTATGATCAACTCCGTGCGATTTTTTATGTCTTGAATTTTAGTCTTTGAAAAAATCATTTTTCAAATAGTCGTTGTAATTTGTTAATTTTTTTTTTTTTTTTTTTACAGAAAAAAACATGATAAATTAACAGCATTAACATTAACATTAAAATGTTATATTTGTGTTATATTTGTGCTTCATATCCTAAACACTTACAACCTGAGTTGAGAAAACTGAATACTACACTATAAAATCTACTTGGAAATGTTTTCGAAAATCAGTGACAAACAAAAATTTCATTTTATAAATGGTTCTGTAAATATTTTCTCAGAATTTTCATAGTTGACATTTTTTCATCATAAAAAAAGGAAAAAAAAACATGTAAATAATTTTTCAACATGTCATAATATCGGTGTCATTTCGAACGAATTAAAAATTAAATAAAAATTGCGTAAAGTAAGAGTCAATAAGTGTACAATGGTGCATATTTAAGTATAAAATTGCAAGTTACTGACGTCATTTTCACCAGAAGTATTTTCCCTTTACTTTCAACTGAGGCGGATACTTGTGTTGCCACTATGACAAAATAATAGTAATAAATCAGAAACAAATTAAGATACAGCTTTCAAACAAATTGCATTTAAAAGTATATTTTTTTCTCTATACGACGGTGTAAAAAAATAATAGTGTGGGATCTTTAGAAGTTTAATAATGAAATTTCATTTAAAATGGGTCGTCAGATTTCTTGGAAATCTGACGATGGAAAAGCCTTTTTCCGAAAAGCCAATGAAATGCTTGGATAATACGTAAGTTTCAGGATATCTGACGAGTCGCAGGCGACTTCTGTCGCTTGCAATTGTTACGTGTAATAACACTATTAATGTTTAATTCATGGCGTATGTAATGTATGATCAACTCCGTGCGATTTTTTATGTCTTGAATTTTAGTCTTTGAAAAAATCATTTTTCAAATAGTCGTTGTAATTTGTTAATTTTTTTTTTTTTTTTACAGAAAAAAACATGATAAATTAACAGCATTAACATTAACATTAAAATGTTATATTTGTGTTATATTTGTGCTTCATATCCTAAACACTTACAACCTGAGTTGAGAAAACTGAATACTACACTATAAAATCTACTTGGAAATGTTTTCGAAAATCAGTGACAAACAAAAATTTCATTTTATAAATGGTTCTGTAAATATTTTCTCAGAATTTTCATAGTTGACATTTTTTCATCATAAAAAAAGGAAAAAAAAACATGTAAATAATTTTTCAACATGTCATAATATCGGTGTCATTTCGAACGAATTAAAAATTAAATAAAAATTGCGTAAAGTAAGAGTCAATAAGTGTACAATGGTGCATATTTAAGTATAAAATTGCAAGTTACTGACGTCATTTTCACCAGAAGTATTTTCCCTTTACTTTCAACTGAGGTGGATACTTGTGTTGCCACTATGACAAAATAATAGTAATAACTCAGAAACAAATTAAGATAAAGCTTTCAAACAAATTGCATTTAAAAGTATATTTTTTTCTCTATACGACGGTTTAAAAAAATAATAGTGTGGGATGTTTAGAAGTTTAATAATGAAATTTCATTTAAAATGGGTCGTCAGATTTCTTGGAAATCTGACGATGGAAAAGCCTTTTCCCGAAAAGCCAATGAAATGCTTGGATAATACGTAAGTTTCAGGAAATCTGACGAGTCGCAGGCGACTTCTGTCGCTTGCAATTTTTACGTGTAATAACACTATTAATGTTTAATTCATGGTGTACGTAATGTATGATCAACTCCGTGCGATTTTTTATGTCTTGAATTTTAGTCTTTGAAAAAATCATTTTTCAAATAGTCGTTGTAATTTGTTAATTTTTTTTTTTTTTTTTTTTTTTTTTTTTTTTTTTTTTTTTTACAGAAAAAAACATGATAAATTAACAGCATTAACATTAACATTAAAATGTTATATTTGTGTTATATTTGTGCTTCATATCCTATACACTTACAACCTGAGTTGAGAAAACTGAATACTACACTATAAAATCTACTTGGAAATGTTTTCGAAAATCAGTGACAAACAAAAATTTCATTTTATAAATGGTTCTGTAAATATTTTCTCAGAATTTTGATAGTTGACATTTTTTCATCATAAAAAAAGGAAAAAAAAACATGTAAATAATTTTTCAACATGTCATAATATCGGTGTCATTTCGAACGAATTAAAAATTAAATAAAAATTGCGTAAAGTAAGAGTCAATAGTTGTACGATGGTGCATATTTAAGTATAAAATTGCAAGTTACTGACGTCATTTTCACCAGAAGTATTTTCACTTTACTTTCAACTGAGAGGGATACTTGTGTTGCCACTATGACAAAATAATAATAATAACTCAGAAACAAATTGAGATACAGCTTTCAAACAAATTGCATTTAAAAGTACATTTTTTTCTCTATACGACGGTGTAAAAAAATAATAGTGTGGGATGTTTAGAAGTTTAAAAATGAAATTTCATTTAAAATGGGTCGTCAGATTTCTTGGAAATCTGACAATGGAAAAGCCTTTTCCCGAACAGCCATTGAAATGCTTGGATAATAAGTAAGTTTCAGGAAATCTGACGAGTCGCAGGCGATTTCTGTCGCTTGCAATTGTTACGTGTAATAACACTATTAATGTTTAATCCATGGCGTACGTAATGTAGGATCAACTCCGTGCGATTTTTTATGTCTTGAATTTTAGTCTTTGAAAAAATCATTTTCCAAATGGTCGTTGTAACTTGTTAAATTGCTTTTTTTTTTTTTTTTTTTTTTTTTTTTTTTTTTTTTTTTACAGAAAAAAACATGATAAATTAACAGCATTAAAATGTTATATTTGTGTTATATTTGTGCTTCATATCCTAAACACTTACAACCTGAGTTGAGAAAACTGAATACTACACTATAAAATCTACTTGGAAATGTTTTCGAAAATCAGAGACAACAAGAAAACAAAAATTTCATTTTATAAATGGTTCTGTAAATATTTTCTCAGAATTTTCATAGTTTTCATTTTTTCATCATAAAAAACACATGTAAATAATTTTTCAACATGTCATAATATCGGTGTCATTTCGAACGAATTAAAAAGTAAACAAAAATTTCGTAAAGTAAGGCGCAATCGTTGTACAATGGTGTATATTTAAGTATAAAATTGCAAGTCAATAACGTCATTTTCACCAGAAGTATTTTACGCATCTGAAATGAGTCCTCCATTACTTTAATCTTAAAATGTGTGGAAGGCAGGTTAGTTAAAAAGTAATAATAGTAAGTGATTTTTAAAATAAATTTTATATCTTTAAAAGCAACAACTTACGTCGTTTTTATCAGATTTCGTAGGTCTGAACATATTCCACAAAGTTTCTCTCGAAATAGAGTTAAGGTTGATCAAATTAGAAGATTACAGATACTTGATGAGATTAACAGCAATGATGAAGATAAAATATATATTTAAAAATATTCTTAAGTTTTTGTGACTCAGCGTTCCGACATTTCGGAATGGAAAATGTTGGTATTATTTCTGCTAGACGTATAAATTCAATTATGCAGCTGAAAAATATTTATTAAGAATTGATAGTATCCCAAAAACTTAAATTCTTGGTTTTGAAAACTGAATAATACACTATAAAAAATACTTGGAAATTTTTCCGAAAATCAGTGACAAAAAAAAAAAAAAGGAAACATGAATTCTGCTTTTTCAGAATTTAGTGTCACCCCCGGTGAGAAAAAAAAATAATATAGAAAGCACAAAACATATTTCAGTTTTAAGACTTACAATACACGCTTTTATTTGATATAAAATGATGTCATTTGCATCATCTGAAGAATTCCACATTTACGTTCCAGTCTTAAACAACACCTATAGAAAAGTATGCATAGGACGTCACTATCGCGGAATAATACACAAAACCAGCAAAAAGTGATGTCTTCATTCGAGAAACTCGACAAAAAAATTGGGTACCTAAGGATTCATTATATGATGTTTTATCATAAAACATTAATTTATATTTTTTTCAAAATTCAGAAAATTTTATTACACACGGATTAATAACATTGCATTCTTTAAGGTTTTTTTTTTTTTTTTTTTTTTTTTTTTTTTTTTTTTTTTTATAGGAATTAAGTAAATGCGGAGAAAATAAGTCACACAATTATTCTTTAAAATGCATTTTTATAGCAGACGATATCTTGGCATAACACGCATTTTAATTAATTTTTTTTTCAGTTGTTATGATAAAATGGCCTCAAAAAGATATAGTAATCTACTATTTTATTTTATTAATCTACTTTCTACATAAATGGAGTACTTCATTTGCCCCACTTACAGAAATGGCATTAAAAACTACAAAAAATAAAATAATAATAATAATAATATCGGAAAAATAATAAATTGAGATGCAGTTTTCGAACAAATTGCATTTAAAAGTACTTTTGCCCTATGCGGTGATGTAAAAATTGAAAATGTGCGATGTTTGGAAGTAGATTATCAGTATTTAACGGGTGGACTATGGTTAGGTTTAACGTTATTTTTAGTGACGTCATTTTAATTGTTGTTTGGAAGAAATAGCATAATGGGGGTTATAAAAAAATGTGTTGTTAATATGTGTTGTAATAAATTATTCTTTGAATCTTGGAAATATTTTGGTTTAAGGTGTTTCTAAAGATAAGGGCCGCTTTTTGTTGTCACGGGTAACTCAGAAGCGGTTATTGTATAATTTCGTTTGCGGCTATATTATATTTTCGTAGATTAAGACTATTTTTTTTTTTTTTTTTTTTTTTACAGTGTAGAAAGAAAATGTAGATTTGATCCACTTTGCTTCTGAATGCCTCGATTATTTTAATTTTAAAATGCCTTCATCGAAAAAATTATTATTCTCTTTTAAATTTAAATTCTTAAAAAAATGAAAAACGGAATACTACCTTGTATGGTAGCTAGTTTTAGTTTTTTTTAGATTTTTTTTTTTTTTTTTTTTTTTTTTTTTTTTTTTTTTTTTAAGTTAAGAAAAGAATAATATTTTCCGTTTAAGCATTTTTAAATTCAAATAATCGAGGCATTCAGAAGAAATATGGATGAAGCCCACATTTTTTTTTTTTTTTTTTTTTTTTTTTTTTTTTCAGTTAAAAAAAATACACTTAATCTACGAAAGTATAATATAAGCACAATTGAAATTACACAATAAGCTCTGATGTGTTATCCCTGATAACAAAAAGCAGGCCTTAATTTTAGAAACTGCTCATACTAAAATATTTCCTAGATTTAAAGAATCATCTATAAAACTAAAAGTTTTTTTTTTTTTTTTTTTTTTTTTTTTTTTTTTTATCACGCATTTTCGGAAACATTTCCAAGTAGCTTTTATAGTGTTTTAATCGAATATTTAATAAAATTGTTTAAAATTATCATTTTCTTTTAAATTTCATTTTTTCAAAAAGACTAAAACGGAAAACTGCGAATTTTTGCGAATATTTGACTTTAAGCGTGTTTAACTAGTTTCGTATATGGAAATTTTAATTAACGTTAAAGATGTCATATAAAATTAATTACTGTCCCTTTTCAGATGTATTTAATGTATGTATAATAAAGATTAATTATATTTCCTATGTGACTAATGAAATAATTTTATTGTTTCCGGAGTTAGAAGCATTTTTGTTGCACAACAATTAAAATTAATTTAATCTTATTATAGAAATGAGATAAAAAATATTCTACGATTTCTTAAAGGGACTTTTTTGAAAGAAAAGTTTGTTGCAACATTAATACGATTTACTTCCTGACTTCAACATCTAAAATTAAATAAAAGATTCTGTTCAAGCTCAATTTGTTCTAGTGAAAAATTAATTTTCTTATTTAATATCTCATTTTTTGGTTTTTTACGCAGCTGTTACGAAGAAGTCTTCCGAAAATGAAATTATCTCCCATGTTAGAATTTTATTCTTTTCTTGACATACGTTAATGTTTCTTACCAGCTTAAGTTATATTCATGAAATGGTAGTATCATTGGTATCATCAAATGGTACTAAAAATTGCGTTGTTAAAAATGTGATTTTTGTTTGGTGATTTATGGATTCTTTCATGTCAATTAAAATGTAGCTGTTACAAAATTTTAACATAATAAAGCAATAAATAAATAATTTGATGACATTCAGTAGGAATTCTATTTTATGTGCCCTCCTAATTATATAAATGCACCTATAATCGTCGTCTGGACCGTCTGTCTGTCTATCTGTCCGCATGTAACAGCGCAAAAACTACCCAACCGAACGGTTTGAAATTTACTAGTATATATAATCGTTGCAGAATTTTGTCGAGTGATTTAAAATATTATGAAAATCTAGTCGAAACTTTAAAGGATATTAATAAAAATTGTCTTCATTTTATTAAATCCTATCATACATAATTAATTCTGTGATATCCCATGATAGGTAATGAGTTTATGTTTGCATGGTGATTACGTTCTATTTAAGATGGAGCCCTATTATTTCCGTATTACTGAACTTGAAATATACAATCGTAATAAATTTTGAATGCAGGTATTTTTGTATAAGAGTGTAGCAGCTATTGCCACGAGATCTGAGTATTTATAAAACTAATTATAGTTCGAATGCACCTCATTTGCCACGTTTGACATACAATTTCCGACTTATTTCTTTCTACACTGTACAAAAAAACAAAAATACTTATAATCTACGAAAGTATAATATAACCACGAGCTAAAATATACAATAAGATTTTCCGAGGTACCCATAATATCAAAAACCATTATTTATCTTTATCACAAAACTAATTTTATGTTTACGTGCTTTATTCTATATTTTTGTTCAATTATTGGTGTCTCGATAAGCATCTCTTTTAGTGTTCTTGCGTGATACTATATATATAGGGAAGACCGGGGCAAGATGACGAATGTCTTAATTTTTCCGTTTTCCACGAGGTGGCAGCATCAACCGGGCACTACTGGCTCTCCTATCGGCCGTTCATTAAACAATAGTATAGAGACGCTGAAATTGCCATTTTTGTGTTAGTTGTGAAGTTTGATTGTTTACCGATGCCACGTTATAACTTTTATGCATGTGTAAATAAGCTCTGCTACAGATACAGGTAAGATATATCGTTTCTCTTTAATATTTATGACTAACTTAGTTTAAATACTACCTATTACCATAAATAAATGTCAATTAATCGCCTTTCTTCATGGTAATGAAAACGAATATTTTTAAACAGGCAGTCCGGGGCAAGATGACGAGCTCGTCATCCTCAGAACCTGGTAGTAGAAAACCAACGTATAAAGCCTCCAGAAGAACCAGAACTTATGGCAGATGCTGATACCGATGCACCAAATATGCCTGTTAGTGTTTTTGATTTCAAACCATTGCCTAAAGCAACACAATGTGAGGAAAAAAGAAAAAGCAAAACACTGAGCTCAAGCATTCTTACAAGCACATCCATCAAAGAAATATTAAAACAAAGGGCAAAGCAGAAGGAAGAACAGTAACGTTTAAAAAAAAGAGAAAAGAAGCTCGTGAAGCTAAAAAGAGAGTAAAAAAACTCAAACTAAGTTCCTGTAGGCCTAAGTCTATTAAGTACAGGCCAAACAGTCCAGTTGCATCAACTTCAAAGGATGGTGTTGTCAGATCTCCTACTTGTGACGAGGAATATTGTGAAGAATGGATCTAATGCTGTAAATGCCAAGAGTGGTGGCATGAGGAATGTTCCAATTATGAAAATGACATTTTTATTTGTGATTATTGTTAGCTGCACAACTAAACACTTCAACTTTACGTTACAATGCATTATGCTTAGTTTGACTCTTTGTAAGATGTAAAAACACAGTTATCATTTATTAAACCATGTAACATATTCAAAAGATAAAATATGTTCAACGTTTTTCAGTGTTGTCATCTTGCCCCAAGGCCAAATGACGATTTGTTAATTTTATGAAAAAATAAAATTATCCTTTATTTTATTTTATTTTTTTTTTGAAAATTAAATGGTAATATATTTAATGCTACAAAGGAATACTGTAACTGTTCATGTAGAGTTAATTTTACTATACTTAAAAATAAATTAATAAACAACAAAAATTGTTAACATAGTTATCTTGCCCCTGTCTCCCCAACGATGTAGACAAAGTGCAACAGAAGAAATCGCGGAAAAAAATATTTTTGTAATTTAAATGTGTTTAACTAATTGCATATCGCTAAGTTTTAATAAGCATGTTAGTTTTAAAGAAAATATTTAGAAAAATTATTTTTTTTTTATTTCGTATATGTGCACATACGAAAGATTAGTTATGTTAAATTATTTTAAAACAAATAATTATTTCCTTTATTAGAAGTTCTCTTATTTTACGATAATTAATATTGCCTTCTTCTTGTTAGAAATAAAAAGAGGATTACTCTAACATGTCTTTAAGCATTTTTCTAACCCATTATCTACTGACGGTACTTATAAATACCATTAAAATAACTTGTTTTAAATCCATTTAATACATCGATTAGTTGTAATACAATTCAGTATGAATTATAGCTACCTTACTTTATCTTGTTCAAAAAGCATTATTGGTTACATAAAACAAAAGTATTATCAAGAGGATGAATTCCTTTGCATCTTTTCAGCTTTCTTCGGGTTGGGGGGGGGGGGGTTCAATTCGGAAATATTTCTATATTTCAATTAAAAGAACATTACATTTGTACATTTCCTAATTCTACAAAATACTAAGAAAAATATTTAAAATGAAATATTTCATGGGGTTATAAATATTTCAAAAAATCCCCATAAATTCAAATTTAATTAATCTTTCTAACTGCTTTAATCCTTCTAAAATTTGTTAAAGGATTATGTAAATCTTCTAATGTAGTTTAGAAAATTCCAGAAAAAGGCTTTAGAAGGTAAAATTTTCATGAATTCATGAATCAATACATAAAGAGTTAAAAAGGAGCTTTATTGCATTGCTAATGCGATTCACACTACCACTCTAATATCTAAAATCAAATGAATGTTTCTAGTAAATTGTAAACTTGTCAGTGAAAAAAGTAAAGTTTCTTATTTCGTTAGATGAAATTTCGGTATTTTTTCACAGCAGTTACACTGAATTCTGCCCAAAAAGAACTATCTTCTACGTTAAAATTTTACTCTTTTCTCGCCCGTGTTGTTGAAAGTTAATGTCCGCTAAAGTTTTACGGATAAAAGTATATTATTCCTATAGAACTTGAACAGTTCCGTGAAAATGAAATTATTCGTAAATCCACAATGTTACTACTCAGTTGTACAGTCCACAATTTACTACTGTACAACAAAACAATTTACAGTAAAAATCAATTTTGTAAAAATTACGAAAGCTAAATTTTTATACGGTCCCCCAGTCCGTATAGTTATATTTAGTAAACGTTTGCACATATAATAACAAATATAACACAAAAAGTTTGACATCTGTACTACAAAAATTGACACAGTTATTAAATTTCAAAGTTTGATATTTATGCACATGATTTTGTCTTTTATTGAGGGATCAGTTAAAAGATGAATTAAAGTAATTCGATATCAAAATCACGTCCTCTTTACGGCGAAACCACCTTTAGCCGGTATCGCCAAATCGGGGAATCACTAAATAGGGTTATATCTAAAAATTGGAGCTAACTATTATGGGTCGAACAACATTCAAACGTACCGACGATAACAGCTAAAGGTGGTTTCGCCGTAAAAAGAACATTGCACCCTGATTTTGATCTCGAATTACTTTAATTCATGTTTTAACTGATCCCTCAATAAAAGACAAAATCATGAGTAAAAATCTCAAATTTGAAATTTAATAACTGTGTCAATTTTTGTAGTACAAATGTCAAACATTTTGTGTTACATCTGTTATGATATGTCTAAACATTTACTAAATATAACTATAGGGACTGGGGGACCGTATAAAAACTTAGATTTCGCATTTTTTGTAAAATTGATTTTTTTACTTTAAATAATGCCACAACATGAATATTTACCTCATTTGAGACGTTTTTGTGATTGGAACTATATGTTTACGACCAACGGTTGAGAAATTAAAGGTCGGCGATAGATAACATATTGCACCCTGTATATAAATTTTTAGGAAATAAAGAGCTTGAAAACATGTAGAAGAAAAATAATAAAATTCTAACTCGGAAGAACATAGAAGGTAATTTTATTTTTGAGAGGCTTGTTCCTGACAGATGTGAAAAAACACAAAATATCAAAATACGAAATAAGAAAATTAAGTTTTCGCTGCAACAAAATTAAGGTTTAACAGAAGATTTTATTTAGTTTTAGTTGTTGAAGTAAGAGGGTAGTAAATCGTATTAGCGATCCAATAAAATGTCCTTTTAAAAAAAGTCATTCAAAGCCCTGCTAGAATTTTTTTTCTCGTTACTTGTAAGGTAAAAAAAAATGAGATTGTCAAACAATAAGCGAACGTATTAAAAACTGAAATAAAGAGTCTTGCACCTTTTAAAGGCGATGAAAATTAGCAGAAACATTCAAAGTTACAATTAGTCTATCCTCGAAAACACTTTTATGTATAAACGTGGAATTTTGACTATTCCTTGAACAGATTGTGATTGTTAATACATTTGACTGGTCTTTTGCAGGATTTGTGTATTATTGAAATTAAAATAATCCTTTTTTAACCATTGTTAGTCAATGCACGCCTATCTTGAGAACATATACAGGATGACAATTATTGAACTATATGAAATTAAACCGTCATAACTTCTGAACGGTTTGCATGATGAAGTTCATACTTCGTGGTTGGCCGCAGGGCAAGATGGGAATTAATATGCGCATGCGCGCGTAACTTGTATGCAACTTCGTCAATAAGCAAAATTGGGGGACTGAGGATTTGTATTTCGCGATCGAGAAGTCTCTCCACCCTCAACGGGTGACTGTGGTGTTTGTAATGTCCAGTCACGAGAAAATCGGTCCAATATTCATTGACGGCACGGTGACTACTGGTTTTTGGAAAATGGTTTCATCCTCATTATCGAAACTGACTCTGATTACGACAAGATGTGGTTCATGCAAGACGCAGCTTGACCCCATCAAAGTATTAGATGTCCTAGAGGAGCACTTAGGGGACCGCATTCTGGCTCTGGGTTACACAGAGGCCACTGGAATGGGACTCGCTTGGCCGCCACAATCTCTGGATCTGAACACATGTGACTCATTTTTGTGGGGCTACATTAAATACAATGTGTACAGAAATAACCCCAAAACCCTAAGTGAGCTGAAAACTGCCATTCAGGAGGTCATCGAAAGCATCGATATTCCGCCACATCAGCGGGTTATGCAGAAGTTTGCTATTCATCTGCGCCACATCATAGCCAATGAAGCCAGCCAATGAAGCCAGCCATATGGATCATGTCATAACCTAAATCCGAATATATGTAGTGACGTTTACATGCTGAATAAAGTTTGTGCACTCAGTAGTTTTTTAATAATTTACGTTTTGTTTCATATAGTTCAATAATTGTCACCCTGTATATGGATAGTTATGATATTGATAAGATTTTTAGTTATGACTATTTTTATTCATTAAAAAAATGTAAAATCCTATTTTTTAAAATTGAGTTTTAACATGGCTTGTGATATTATTTAGTATTAAGAATACAGTTAAAAAAAAATAAATGGATGGTTATTATCCATACCATATTGCATAACAATCCATACATAAGTTCTCAAGATATGTGTGCAATGAATGACGGAGAAAGAAAAAGAATTACATTAATTTCAATAATAGACAAAGCCTGTAAAACACTAGTCTGTTTATAATGGTAGTATATTAAAAATCACAGTTTGTTTAATCAATAATCTAAATTTCATGTTTGTACATAGAATTATTTTGAAGATTTGAATGTTTGAATTGGCAAACTTTGAATGTTTTTTTGGATTTTCGTAGCATTTTGAAGGTACAAGACTCCTTAATCTAAACTTTCTTTTGGTTCAGAAACTACAATTGACGTAGTGAATATACACATTTAAAATTTACAAAAGAGAGAATGCCTAACTATTTTTAAATGCTCTTTTTTAAAACCGATTGGCTAAATCCAAATTTTTAGTCATTTGCTTCTGGATAAAAAGCAAAAAATGGGTATTTTTATGTTAGCCGTGCACAAATCTCGCCAATAGCATTTTTAAATCGCAAATACCAGCACTTACATTTTTATTCATCATCATCTATTATATATATATAACTCAAGTTCTTATTGCATTCCGATTGACTATAACTGAGGTTCTACTGAGCAGAAACTTGTAGAACTTACTCTGTTAGGTAGGTAATTTGTTTTAGAAGTTATTTAATGAAAAAACAGTTCTAAGCTGCTTAGTGATAGCTACGGGAGTTTTAAAATTAGGTGAACCCGATTATGAAAGATTACTGTTTATTTAAAGTTCTACTGAATGGATTTGGACTCAATGCAGAAAGTTCTCTGTGGCGTAGTAAAAAACTAGAAGATGCACTCTATATGCCGAGAGTATATACTAGAGAATATATATGTATAACTACGGAAGGTGTGCAGAGTTTCTTAAAATATCCAGACTGTACCTACCCCTACATCCCGAGAGTTCTACAATCTTGTTAACGCGATTATGAAAGATATATTTAAATTTGACTAACTATAATACACTGGTTATCAAAAATTAAGGAAAAGTCACAAAAGCCAATTTTTAAATACGCGAATACTCAAAAGGAAGTAATATAATTGGAATAATTACTATTCCGGCAGAACAGCTAGTCCATATAACATCTCATTCAGGTCACACATGGTCACAAGAGTCACAGTCACTACGGCGAAACAAAAAATAGGAAATTCCATACGTCTCTTATGTTCTATTGTACACTTAACAGTAGCATCGTGCAATTCAAGCTCCTGATGAATACTTAGATTTTTCGAGAATGGGGTAAGCTAGAGCCTTGTGCTATACATCATTCTCTTCTATTTTTTATGCTAAACATTTTGATATAAGGTACTTGATATTATGTGTAGGGGTTCAAAAGATATGAGTATTTAAACTTTCTATTTCTTTTGGTTTCATATCTTTGATGAACCTGGCATTAGCCACCTACTAATATGCTTCTTTTGTCCATTTAACTTACATTTAAAATTCAGAACTTGTTTATTTCATGCACTACAAACATTTCTGCACATTTTAATACCAAACTCGTATATGTACAACCATTGTTTCACTACTTGTTAACGCATTTAAGCTCATACACTTTTTGGTAAGATGGAGCCATTTTCAAATTTCATCAATTTTCACAAGCTTGTAAATTAACTATATCTTATCAAAAACTAAAAACTTTGGCTCTATTCACATACTTTAGAATATGTAGATCATTTTAGTATACAGTTTTTTTATGTTTTCAACAAGAATTATATGAAATATGAGCAATTTAAAAAGTATCGTTTTTGTGAAAGTACTTCTGTTTTCCCCATGTTATTCCTATGGGCTAAACAACCAAATTCTTACGTAAATTAATTAATGAAAAAGTATGTATGTATTAATGAAAAGTATGCTTTCAGTTAAAAGTTATGGTGTCAATTTCTTAGTTTAGCTCATAAGCTTTAATTTAATACCAAGTTTGTTGAGAAACTTGCAGGATTTATGTGTAAAATATGCAAAAGAAAAAGTGTTCTTTTTGTTCTTTTCTGTTTAACCCTCATCTCCATAGAAAAGCATGGTATATTGGAGGCTTTTTATACCAATTTTAACATAGCTTAATTTCTTACTTTTCTTGATTATTTTGAAAAAACTATCTTAAGTTTCAGTTACTTTGTTCCTTTAGCTTCCTTCCGCCTCCACCCATTCTTTTCTAGGATGATACTTTATGTATGAAATGATTTTTTGAAAAAGTGTAAAATTTTGTTCAGAATTCCCATAGAGTTACATTAGTTGTTTACTTTTTTGTGTGTACAATATTTCACCCACTTAACCATTACTTTCCCACTAAGTATTTATATCCTCTTAAAGCTTAAATTCTGTTCTATCTAGCGGTACTATTTTTATTAAAAAGTGTTAACTCTAAGTATTTTTAATTATCGTTTGAAAATTGGTAAAATCTGTTCTTCTGCGGTTGGGTCGATATTGGTTGCTCATTTAATTACTGTGTTCTGTAAGGGCATTTTGTTATCGGAATTATAACTCTTAGTTAGATTATCTTTAAAATTGAGAGCTTCATTTGACGTCACTTAAATTTTTAATATTTGTAATAACTAAACATAGGTCTTATGGGGTCATGCAGTATTTTTAAGTTTACTGACTTGGCCCTTTAAGGCCGCTGACGCCATTTTTGCCCACAGTAGTTTTCCCTATACGAAAAGCAAAGTATTAGGTTTAAAGTAACATTTAGCCTACCGGATTCTTTTTAAATTAAAAAATTAATGGTCACCTAGGACTTGGGTGGTCTTCAGGGGTGTGATGGTGTAATATCTTGTAAAAGTCACTTTTGTTAAGGTGTAGTCCTCCATTTTGTTTCTTTCAGTTTTGTTTTCAATATCTCATTTTACTAAATAATGTTAACTATAAATTTTACTATTATTGTTTTTTCGAAGTAAATATGTTTTGGGGGACTGTCTATAACTTTTAGGGGTGTTACTTACTCGTTGAGATACCATGGGTCACAGAATTCGCCATTTTCTCTTTTTTCATAGGTTTTTTCGTTGAGATTTTTGGACAAAAGTCCAATTATCTCGTAAACTATCAACTTTAGCAAAATTCTGTCGCGCCGGAATCAGCTACAAACCGCCTAAGGAAACTCCCCCCCCCCTTTCTTTTCCGACATTTCGTTTATCTCTAGCTCATTTAGGGGCCCCGTCAGAGGGGGCTGAATGGGGCTCTCATTGTTTTTAGCTTATAACTATAGTATTAATTCATTTTTTGCCCACTTTTCTATTACCTTACATTATTTCTCAACTTTAACAACTTTGACACTACTGTTTTCCCCTTTTTTACTTATCTTTAACATTACCAACTTTTGTTTTTGAGCTAGAGACTTGATTTCACTTCTGATTATATTAATTTCACTTTCTAAAGTTGTGCCACTCATTATCTATGTGTTTGGTATTGGTTAGGCCTAATCCTTAACTTTTGTTACTTTTTTATTTATTTAGCTATCTCTCTAGTTTTTTCTCACAGCTAACTGCCTTCACTACAATGATTTGTCCCACTAAAAATTTCACTTCCAGTTACATCTCAACTTGCTTAACAATAGGAACTTTTTTGCTTTTGGGGTTACGGCCTTCCAATTTGTGATGTCACAGGGGTTTTCGAGTGGAGATCTTATCCCACTTAAAATTTTTAATATTTTATATTTTTTCCCTATCAATGGCATCTTTTTGCTTAAAATGTTATCTTTACAGTCTTTTAATACTACTTATTGGTTTCCGTTAAATTAATTATCCAAACCACTCTAATTTATTTCCGGCCGTCCCTGCACTGATCTCGGGTATTCTACAGTATTTACTTAGCATCATAATAATGATTGGCAACACTCCGTAATAATCTAGATGCTCTAACTAACATGCTTTACAGGCAAGTGCAGCGGGACCTTTGAGTAAGGTAAGTGTTTTGCTGTTACTTAAACTTTTTTCTCTTTTACTAGTCATCCTACGTCCACCCAATCGCTGTCATCCCAGTAAATCTTTAGTAAAAGTTATTTTTCCCTCTCTATGGGAGTTTCTGATAGAACACATTTTTGTGCAGATTTATAGAAATTATTTAACATATTTTACAAGTACATCGGATTCAATGTTACAAGGTATAACACAGCTTCAAGTATTTGGTATCGCGTTGTGCTGTAAATATTTACTAGCTTATCTCACATATATTGCTACATATTATTCACAGTATATATTAAGTGTTTATCTACTTATTGTTTCATTACTCAGTTCTATATATCTATTGTAAACAAATCTGTTTTATTGCTTCAATACTCAGTTCTATATATCTATTGTTAATACATTTGTTTTATATCTCGTATATGTCATTTAATAAGCACATTCACTATCTCTTATTTTGCGTTTCTCATGCTCTGTTTGCATATCTGAATATGTCAATGCAGTGGTGTGAGACAGAGTATTTGTAAAGGGGGTTTTATTGAGCAAGTCGTTAAGGGCAATTGATCTTTGTTACGATGGCACCAGGTTTTTATTAATTTTAGTGTATGAGCTTATGGACACGGGAAGCATACTCATGTACCTCCCCCCCCCTTCTTCTCCCTTTTGGTTAATTTCTATCACTATCATTGTTTTGTTTTATTTTGATTTTATTTCTCAAAAATTCTCCCCATCTTTGGCTATTAATTTTTTCTTAGTCATTTTCGGTAGTTACGACTACCGGTTTTTGCTTTCTACTTTCTATATTCCCTTTCCTTCAATGATGTATGGTCGGGGCCTAGTGGACCCCTGTTCTTTATCTCTAATTATTATCTCATTATATTTTAATATATCTTAATATTTTTAGCTTCCGGCATTGGAACGTATACCTTATCATTTAAAAGTATCTCTCTGAATATAGTTACCAGTAGCTCTGAGTAATCCATATAAAAGTATCTCTCTGGTTAATTGAAAAGTAATATCTATAATGGCCTTACCACTAGTAGTTGAATTATTAAATCATCTTCTAAATGGCGACACCATATAAAAGTAGAATAATCTATAATCAACAAAACCCAAGGGTAAATCCGACTAAGCACGACCCAGATTGGAACATGGAATTATCTGGAAGTCCAATAAATGAGTCAGGAAATAAATCAGATTCATTGAAAACGAGTACGAGATCTTCAGCAATTTCGGACACATCATGCATACACTCATTTCAATATTTATCACCATCCAGAGCAATTACCATGATAGCATGCGAACAACTGATTGGTCTCGACGATTCAAATGATATGATGAAAAATATCTTGGAAAAAGAACTAAACACAGCTAAGGAGGAGGAGAAAAGAACAATAGAGAAAAGGAAGAAAGGGATAGTGACCGAAGCAACTCAATTTACACCATTGCCTCTGAAACAAACACTGCAAATAATGAATTCCAATAAACATTCACAGAAAATTAATATAAATCCTAACCAAAGATTACAGAAAGAAATTCTAACAAACAACCCAAAAGTTAGTTTGGTCAGATTAGACCAGACACCAAAACATTTAATCTACAATACAACACCGAACTCAACAATGAATTCCTTGTTGAACTCAACAGTGGACTCTCCGGAAAGCATAAACATACAAAAGTCATATACGGAACAATATCAAAGACTTCCAGAAAGACCTATTGAAAAACAGGACCCACTGCAAAGCCTACCGATTTCGGAGTATGAAAGGATAGAAAGGAAAAGGGCGAAAGGAACTACAGAGGAAGCACAGAAACATCTTGAAGAACAGAAATATCTTAATGCAATATTTACAAGAGCAAAAAATGATGAATCTAGAATAATAAGATATCATAAAAATACAACAACGATACAAAGAGACAGAAGAAAAATAAGCGAATTGGAAGAGGAAATTGATAAAATTGCAGCTCAGTTGGAAGAAAGCTCCAAGATGGAACAAAGACTAGAAGGAAAACTGATAGAAAAAGAAAAAGAAAATACCATTTTCAAACACAAAGAAGAGGAAATGAGAGAAGAAATAAAAAAATTAAAGAACTTAATCAAACAACAGCATTCAGAATCGGAAACAAAAGAAAAGGCAACACAAATACAAATAAAAACACAACAAAAGT
The DNA here is from genome assembly GCA_963932465.1 of Maratus speciosus. NCBI lineage: Eukaryota > Metazoa > Arthropoda > Arachnida > Araneae > Salticidae > Maratus > Maratus speciosus. The sequence continues at coordinate 356,395,993 of OZ010799.1, read as the reverse complement.
ATACTCAGACAATCTTGACTGGTACAAAAATGGATAAGCAACAACAACAAACAACAGAATCAACCAAAGAAATAATAGCCAAATTGGAGCAGGAAATAGCTACAAGAGAAGAACAATTAAAAGCACAAGACAAAATAATAGAAGAGTGCATGAACAAGCTTAGAGATATAGAAAATAATATAGATACAGACATACCACAATTATCAAGAAGGATTCACAAAATTGAAAAACTAATAATAGAAAATCTTATAGACAAAAATACAAAGAAATATGAAAGATCTCAAGATAACCAAGAACAAAAACAATTTAATTCTCAAGGAAAGTATTCAAACTCGGCAATAATTATAAAAAATATCTCAAAGAAAATATCAACAAATAAATTGAAAGAACTGTTAAATACCGAATTGATTAAAGAAATTGATCTACCAATATTCTGTAAACAAACAAAACAAATCAATACACTGACAATTCAATCAGATACAGATAACAACACAGAGAAGTTATTGAAAAGAATTGAAAAAATCCCAAACATTTCAGAAATAGTAGAACTAACTTACAACCTGCAAAAACACTCAAGGATAATAATTACAGGAATACCATCGATGATACCTACTGATGACATAATTAACTACTTAAAAGATCGTTCAACAGACAAGAATTTAACATTAAAAATAATACAAAGAGAAAAATCCACAAGTTATCATATGGTACTGAATTTAGAAGTAAATGCAGCTAAAAAACTTCTGGCTCAGAAAAGTATCTCAATTGGCCTCAATAATTGCAGTATAAGAATATATCGACCCATACTTAGATGTGAGAACTGTCAACTTTACTGGCATACAAAGACTAACTGTAGAAGGAACTCCATATGTGCCAAATGTGCCATGGGTCATCAAACTCTCAACTGTCCTTATATCACCGATCCATCACAGCATCGCTGTACTAATTGCTATTATCAAGAAAACTATAGTAAGCATACAGCAGACTCTAGTTTGTGTCCTATATTTCAGTCTCAATTGGTGGACAGGAGGTTCAGATAAAGTATCTACATAAAAAAAATATATATTCATTCATCTTGAAAATATCTACAGTAATATCTCTTACAAAATACTTTCATTAACTCATCAGCGAAAGATTTTAATATGAGTATCAAAGGTTATTATCTTCAAAAATGGTGCCCTGCTTTTGTAAACTTGTATGTCGCTGTGATAACCAGTTGAACTTTTCGTGATATATAGCAACTTCAGATAAACTCTTTAAAACTTTAAATTCAGCTCTTAAAAACTTTAATCTTGCTCTAGTACGTTGTGGGTAACCGATAAACCTTCCCTATATGTTATTGTACTTATATATAGCTCACAGTAATTAATCTCAAATCTAGCTTAAAACTATATTTATATCGTTCAGAAGGTTTAATATGAACGGGGATCTCATAGATCAATATATCAGTTCAACGGTCCTCCTCCGAGTTATGGGCAGTGAGCAGGAGTGTTGGACATATAAATTCATTACTACAGCTATTGTTTTGGCCTTTAAGTTATATATTATTGTAATTTTATCTTTAAATTTAGATTATGTTATCTTTAAATATTTTTAGTAATTTTTATCTCATATTTCTAGAAGGGCCAGCAGCTGACTGCAAAAAAAAAAAAAAAAAAAAAAAAAAAAAAAAAACTAATTTAATTTAATTTTTTCATTTTTTTTCAATTGTATTGTATTCTATTAAGTGTCTTAAATACTAGAGGGTCTTACAGGTAATAGTATTTTTCCCTGCCCTGGGCTCGGGGTTCAAACCTAACCATAAGCCAAAAGCGGATTCCCAGTGTGTGTGCTTACTTACTTACTTACTTTTATGAGTCTCAAAGGACTACTATATCTGACTCCAATGACAGGTCACTGTGACTGCTGCTTTGTGGCGAGTCACCAGGTGACTTTACAATGTCATTTCATTGAGACTCTCGTGTGACTCTCATCTGGAGACTCAATTTCAAAGTCATTGTGCACGTTGCATTATGATAAATCACCAAATAATGTCAAATTAAAGTCACATGGTGACTTTTCACCACTTTTCACAGTGGTGACTATACAATAGGGTCTCTGTTACCATTTGACAAAGTCATGTGACAGAAAGTCACCATGTGACATTAATGTGACATTATTTGTTGATTTATCATAATGCAACGTGCACAGTGACTTTGAAATTGAATCTCCAGATAAGAGTCACACGAGAGTCTCAATGAAACGACATTGCAAAGTCACCTGGTGACTCGTCACAAAGCAGTAGTCACAGTGACCTATCAGTGGAGTCACATATAGTAGTCATTTGAGACTCATAAAAGAGACGTATGGAATTTCCTATTTTTTGTTTCGCCGTAGTGACTGTGACTCTTGTGACCATGTGTGACCTGAATGAGATGTTATATGGACTAACTGTTCTGCAGAGATAGTAGTTATTCAAATTATATTACTTCCTTTTGAGAATTCGCGTATTTAAAAATTAGCATTTTGTGACTTTTCCTTAATTTTTGATAACCAGTGTATATATGAAATGCAAAGAGAAATTTCGTTCCGGCCGCTTTAAAACTTCAAACTGCAGAACTTCAATTCTGCTGAATAGATTTTGATGGGACATGCATTGTTACATAATTTTTCAGAAAAGATTTTAGCATATCAAAGCGTTCTACGTTGTTTAGTTAAATAATTATAGGGGAAAATTCAGAATCATATGAACACAATGTCTGCTGAATGGATTTTGATGCGAGTTGAACTATTAATTTAGATACTTTTTAGGGAAGGTTTTGGTACATTTGCCAGTTTAAAAGATTTTGCTAAGTGGATTCCGATGGAACTAGCTTGGTTAGTTAATTTCTCAGGGAATGTTTTAGTATAAAACATATAGGGGTAAAGTGCTCATATTTCGTCCCCTCTCCTAATTTCATCCCCCTTAACTTCTCCGCTTCTGCGAAAGTGGCGCAACTTATGACGCAAGGCACGGAGGACGGAAGGTAAAAGGGGTAAGAATTGAAAGTTTCGTTCGCCAAGACGCATACACAAATTAAAGACGGTGAATGTCCTATTTTTAGAAGACATGAATTCTGATTATGTCGTTTGTAGAACGTTATTTACTGTACTATACGTATTTATTTCTTATTCGTTGCATATATTTTACGTTGGTAAGATGCTGACAGTAGCATACAGTGAGTTTTAGGACGCTCAGTTCATCTTACGGGAACTGAAGCTCCGTCATATTGGGAAGTAGCATGGTCCCAATTTCGCCCCCCTTGCAGTTCTTATTTTCGTCCCGGGGACGAAATGAGGAATGCTTTTTCATGACTTTTTTTCAAATTTTTTCCTCATTTTTGGATGGCTAATGTTTCGTTATGTTATTCTTCAACTGATATTTAGTACATTTCTCTGTGCCTTACTTTAATGTAAATTAAATTACTTACTCATTTAGACGTAAATTTTGACTTAGTTATAAGATAAAGCCTCGGCATATTGGATTTTTTAGGGGACGAAATTGGGACCATTTTTTTTCCTTTGCAATTTTTAGATACTTTTTAAAAAGCAATTTTTAGATACTTTACAAAAGCAATCTTTCGCATTGTTAAATTTTTTGTACGATATTTTCCTATGTTTCTATGTGCGTGGGTAGTTAGTCTATCTAAAATCCAAATTTGGTAGATTTTCACTGAAAATTACAACTTCCAAGGGCCTAAAAGTGACTGGGGGACGATAATAGGGCATCTTACCCTATTGTTCTAGGTTGCTTGTTTATAAAAATTTGGCTGAAATTTCTAGAATCAGGTGAACACAATTATGAAAGATTACCCTTTTTAATAGGCTCTGTTGGACGGATTCTGATGAGAAATTTACTGACAAATTTTCAGAGGAAGGTTTTAGTATATTACATATTGTTTTATCGCACTTTACCAAATCCTACAGTAAATGATCAAGTAAAGAAATTGGTCCTTAAAAGCTCAAATTTTGTCTGTCTCAATAGAAAATATAATAGGATAATGACGTCCATATATCCATATTACTTTGAAACACATAATCAAGTTCATAGGTATATTTTGTTTAATTCAAGGTTTGTTTAGAAAAATCGAGCAGCATAAAATGCAAAGACTACTAGTCCATAATATTTAATTAATAAGAAACTAGTTGGATGTGCCAATCCCAAAACTTTCTTCTATCTTATACATCTTAATATTTCAAAACCTAGTTACACATGTTAATACTTCAATATTATTAGTTCAATACTATACCAACTTTGATTTTCATCTTAAATTTCTGCTCAAGTCAATTAAACGGACTAAAAACGAGTTAATCTATATCATGATATTTGTTAAAATTATTAATTTTTCCTTATTCTGTCGTTATCAGCTGTTTGCGAATAGCCGGCATAGCAGGAAGCGAGTTCCCGCCGCTGCATGAGCCGCCGATGCACAATAGAACTACGAAAAATCAAGAAAAGTATACAAAAATCGCTAGCACGGAGCCCCTTTACCGCGCAATATTTCCAAATTCAAGGAGAACCTGTTGGCCAAAGCCAAAAACAAGCACAAACATTTTGGTTCAATTGTATGCATAATTTTATACGCTGTTCGATGGTACAATAATGAAAATGGCACAGAGATCGGAATTATAGCGCCCCCTTCTTTCGGAATTTTTTCAAGTTCAGGGAGGACTTGTTTGCCATAGCCAGAAACATGCACAAAAAATTTGGTTCAATTATATGGATAACTTCATACACTTTTCGATGGTACAATAATGAAAATGGTACAGACATCGCAATTATAGTGCCCCCTTCCGGCAGAATTTTTCCAAATTCAGGGAGGAACCTTCGTGACATGACCAAAAAAGAACACATAAAATTTGGTTCAATTCTATGCATAACTTCATACACTTTTCGGCGGTACAATATTCAAAATGGCACAAAATTGTACAAAAATCGCTATTACAGCGCCCTCTACGAGCTATTTTTTTACAAATTAAGGGAGGACCTACTTGCCATAGCCAAGAACTTAACATTTCTTTTTGGTTCAATTCTATGCATAACTTCATACACTTTTCGATGGTGCAATATTCAAAATCGCACAAAAATCGCTATTACAGCGCCCCCTAACGGCGAATTTTTTGCAAATTCATGGAGGACCTGCTTGCCATATCCAAAAACTTAAAATAAAAATTTGGTTTAATTCTATGCATAACTTCATACACTTTTGGACGGTACAATATTCAAAATCGCACAAAAATCGCTGTTACAGCGCCCCCTACCGGCGAATTTTTTCCAAATTCAGGGAGGACCTGCTTGCCATAGCCAAAAACTTAAAATAAAAATTTGGTTTAATTCTATGCATAACTTCATACACTTTTGGACGGTACAATATTCAAAATCGCACAAAAATCGCTATTACAGCGCCCCCTACCGGCGAATGTTTTCCAAATTCAGGGAGGACCTGATTGCCATAGCCAAAAACTTAAAATAAAAATTTGGTTCAATTCTATGCATAACTTCATAAACTTTTGGATGGTACAATATTCAAAATCGCACAAAAATTGTTATATCAGCGCCCCCTACCGGCGAATTTTTTCCAAATTCCGGGAGGTCCTGCTTGCCATAGCCAAAAACTTATAATAAAATTTTGGTTTAATTCTATACATAACTTCATACACTTTTTGATGGTACAATGGCGACAGACAGACGGACAGACGGACAGACGGACAGACGGACAGACGGACAGACGGACGGACGGACAGACGGACAGACGGACACACAGACAGACAGACATTTTCTATAAACATGTTTTTTGGAATCTCTGACCCCTAAAACATGCAAATCCGTCGAAAACTGGAAGTCGAAAAAAATTTCGATTACAATACTTTCTTCTATTGAAGATAGAAGAAAGTAAAAATTGAAACACCATAAATTATCGTTCTCTGTCATGCATAAATTTCAATATCTTTCTTTAGATATATGTATTTGAAAATTAACGGAATTTTTAAGCATGCAAAAAATGTAGTGCTCTAAGTAATTTATCTTTATAGATCTAATTTTTTACGTATATCTAGATCTGAAATACTAGACACTGATTTTATTATGACTATATAAAATAATACTATACAAATCTTATCTAAAGCTCAGCATTTTGAATTTCGTTTTTATACAACTGTTTAATTCTATGAGAGTAATGTCCTTTTATTAACTATTTGAGTATATTTTAAAATCTTTCCAACTAAATTGAAAAGCATTTATGAATTTTGTTTGTTTATCTATCTGTCTCGCCTTGTTCTAACTCTCAATGTCTCTAGTATCCAAATGTACTCTGGCCCCTATCTCATTTTTCGTTGTTATAGAAGTTTAGAATGGAATGCTTAGCATTAAAAATGCGGTGTAGCATTTATATTTCATTTACAGGGAGATATAAAATAATTTCGTGACGTTATGATCGATAGAAAAAATTCTTTACGGTGTATTTGACTCATGTTACGACATTTAAAACAGAATGAGGTTGATGTTCATCATTAAGGTGGTCTACAAACTGCATTTACAGAAGTATAGAATACGTATCATTTATAGTTCGTTAACAGGGAAGCACACAATAATTTCATTACATTATGATCTACTGGGAAAGTCTGTCGCATTGTATTTGATTGATGTTATGATTTTTCAAACATAATGAAATAAAAAAACCCACTTATGTGCACTACGGCATATTTTTAATGCATTATGGTGTGCGTAGTATTTATCGTTCATTTGTAGAGAAAGAGAAAAAAAAGTCTCTTACAGTGCTGACTATGATCAAAAATTGATTAAAATACATTTTCCGCCGTGTTATACATTTTTAACCTTTTCTATTTGTCATTGTAATAAGTGGTGTACATAAATTTTAACGATCATATACAAGGCTGCACAAAGGAACGTATATGAGCAGCAAATCTTAAAAATATTTTATTATTTATTAATAGTTTTTTAACAGTTTAACGCATGTTTTTTTTTTGTTTTTTTTTGAAAAATAATATTTGTGTCTATTTTTTGGAATTATACTCTAGAAAAATAGTGAAAAAAATTAATTTATGTTTTTGTTGGACATAATATCATCATATCACGCCTGAGTTACGTAACATAATTGTCTAAAAATGATAATTTTAAGTTATAGACTTACTTTAAAGTGTTTACACAGTACAATAACAAAGTTACAACAATATAATAATTTTTATAATGCTTTTAATAATTTACAGAGTTAATAATCACTACTTTATAAAAGTAGAGAGAAATCGTCAGTCGAGCTCATTGCAAGCGGTATGAACAATAGATCTTATAATTTCCCCGTGATAACAAATAAGAACCAAAACCGACTTCAGGACCTTAAATGCATGTTATCACACGTAAGTAACACATAATAGCCCATCAAAAGACCAATAGAGAGCGGCTAAATAGTAAAAAAATATCATGTAACTTCCGGGTTCCACAATGCATTTAAGGGTTAAATTCCTTATTTAGATAACAAATTTCTTCATAATGGAATTAAATGTTGATGTTGGAAAGCTTTTCATAATCTATGCCTGGTGCATCTTTTTTATTTCTTTACTATTATCTTAGCATTTATTATACGCCATTTATCAGTTTTTTAATACTACACTTGAACTTTAAATATCCAGATGTCGAAGGGTTTATAAATGGACATTACTCTTAAAGAAGAAAATAATCGTGTCAAAATGGAATTGTTTAGAAATACAGAGTTTATTTAAGTTTTGGGTAAATACTATATTATGTAGCCAATTTAACTAAACAAGTGTTTAGTATTTGTAACTAAGAAAAGAGAATCATAAAAAAATTAGTTGTATAAAAATAAATAATTTAGCGTAATTTGTTTTTTCTATTCATAGAAATATTTTAATTTTCAAATACATATATTTTAACAAAAAGTATTATTCCTAAAAACTCATATATGCCTAAGAAAGACAATTTATTGCAAATTAATTGTTGTAGGTATTTTCATATCGCGGAATTTTAATTAGGGAATAGATTTTACAAAAGGGTATTTAAAAATAATTACACAAATCTCTGTTTTAATAAATATAAAATTTGCATACTATAAATATTAATTATTGTTTCTGAAGCAAACGAAAAACAAAGATTGTTTCACTTTTTGCATGAGTCCATTTATTTTTTGACAATTAAAGTAAATTATTTTATTTTTGAAAAATACAGTAGTCTAACATGGTTTTATTTGATTTTTTTAAAAAGGAAACTTTTTTTGCAGCACTAATGAGATTTACTGTCTCATTTCAGTATCTAAAATTACATAAAGTTTTCTGTTAAATTTTACTTTTGTTCTCCGGAAAACTGAGCATATCTTTTTAGTAGTTTGATATTTCATGTTTTTTCACAGCTGTTACGATGAAGACTGTAAAAAATAAAATAACTCCCTTGTTGTTCCTTGTTAGAATTTTATTATTTACTCGTACATGTTTTAAGTTTCTTTGTCTGCTAAAGTTTCATTAATATAGATATATATATAGGTGGTCTGGGCGAACTGAATTTAAAAACTTGTACAGATAAACGTTGTAAAGTGTGTGTATGTGCCGGGGGTTTAGCAGAGGTTAATGATAATGGAGAGTATTTAAAATTCTGCAAGGTTTATAACTGTGTCTACAGACTGAGATGTAGAGTTTGTAATATGTCGTACATAGGACAAACTTCAACTCCTTTGAATATAAGAATTAACAACCATAAGAACGACACAAGAAAACAAAAAAGTGGTAAGGAGGAACAAGAAATTGAGATTACACATTTTGATAGGCATGGAATTGATAATATTGAGATTTCTATTTTGAAAATTATTCCTAATAAAACTGAAAGATTAATCAGTGAAAGAAATATGATGGTAAAGTATGGTACGGTATACCCATATGGTATGAATGTAAAGTTCGATCAAAGTAATGTAATAAGGAATTTTAGAGAAAAATTATTGGATGTCTCAATCTATGAAAGGACAAAACATATAATGGATTATGACAGGGATAAAAATCATAGGACAAATGTTGAATTAAAGAAATTAAAATGTTGCAAGGATGTCGAAAATGTTATCGAAAATTACAACTCAAACGATAACGAATCAGTAATTAAAAACATTATATTTAATGTCAAAAAGAAAATGATACCAGAACTTTTGAGGAATTTGCATAAAAAAACGGGTAACAACAATATTGACATGGCTCTAGATCTATTGAGATTTAGAGTAAGAAAACAAAATTTAGATAGTTATGTAAAGAGCATGTATAAAAAAGATGCCGAAAATAACAAAATATACTGTGTCTTGGATTACATGGGGTCACATCTAAAAGGTGTTAACATTAATAAAGTTTTAAATAAGTATAATAGACTGCTGCCGGATAAAAATATAGAGATTTTTAAGGCTTTTAAATATGTTAAACCGATGGGCAGACTCATATATAATTATAACGACTATGCAAAGGATTTGAAAAAAAGTATCGATAATAGTGTTTGCTATTGTCACGAAGTGAAATTCAACGAATATATAAATCCAACATACGGACACGTATTAACGGGTAGTTTGGATATTGTACATAATAAGAATTTGAATGAAATCATGAAATACGGAACGAGTTACAGGATTAAGAGAGTATTAACAAGAAATATAGCAAAAAAAACGCTTGAATATGAACTTAGATATTTTTATTCAAAAATTAGTTTATAAATACAATTTGCCAGCTAGCGTTTTCGAGGAATGGAAGTATCATATTTTAAAAGATTTCTGTAGAAATTTTGAGAGTAACTCTGAGGGGGTTTCGGTAAAGTATTATAAGGATTTGAAAGAATCTATAACAGAATTGCAGAATAAATTTATAATTACGTATATAGATAAAGCTAACAAAAATTACGCAATTATTTGTAAAACATTATATGGTAAATTACTCAGGGAGGCTTATGGTAATGAAATAAACTATGAAATTGTCAAATCAAATAAACAAGTTATTAGTAATAGAGTAAAAGCATATTATAAAAAAATTAAAATAAAGCAAAATAGTACTAGCTTTCCATATTTGGTAATGGTTCCAAAGTTTCATAAAGATCCGGTTGCTTTTAGAGCTATTACATGTGGTTTCGGTTCATATTTGGAAAATTGTAATAAAAAATTGTTGAAATTATTAAAAGAGATTTTTGATGAAGTATTGAAAGATAAACCGGCTTGTATAATAAAAAACAGCTTTGAGTTAATTAAGCATTTAAATCTAATGAAAAACATTTCAAGTTTAACAGCGTATGATTTTGAAGATTTGTATAATAGTATAGATTTGGACAATCTTAAAATAAAAATTATGGAGTTTTTTAGTAAATATAATTCCTCAACTATCGGACAGGAATGGTTTACTAATTTGTTTAACTTTGTAGTGAGTGAGAACTACTTATATGACGGGAAATTTGTTTAAAAACAAGTTAGAGGTATTCCAATGGGGGGATGTTGTAGTTCGATTTTAGCCGATATCTACTTATATATGTATGAGGAACAAATTGATATAAATGAGGATATGAAGTGCTTTCGTTACATTGATGACGTTTTAATAGTCAGATGCAATGATGTGAAAAAAGAAAAATTTGATTGCTATCCTAGAGGTTTAAATTTGAAATTGGAGTCAAAAAGTAAAAACATGGTCAACTATTTAAACATTAATATCGAGATAAAAAATGGTGAGATAAAAACAGATATATATGATAAACGAAAAAGCTTTAACTTTGAAACTATAAAAATCTAAAATTTTGGATCAAATGTGCATATCTCAATATATAGAAATATTTTTATTAACGGGTTAAACCGTATAGATAGATTGACATCAAATACTGGGGAAAAAATTGAAGAATTTTACAATTGGTATATTCTGGCATTGCACCATGGCTATCCTGAGAGATTTTTGAAGAGTCTGCTACGAAATTTCGTAAAGTGTAAGACTTATCGCAGAGATTTAGAGGTAATGTGGATGCGAAGAGAGGAGTAACCGTGTCTTTGACTGTTCAGGGTTTGCGTGCACGATTGTTTGGGGTTTCATGTTCAGTTGTTGGTTTTCGATGGGTCTAGGCAGCTCATTCGATTTGTTAGTTTTTTTCTTTTTGGTCTTGACAGGTTGTTTGGGGAGCGTTTTGCACATAAAAACTGGTTTTAACCCCGCAGTTGCATGTCGCAAGTGCATGCCGGCCTGTCTCCATGGATCCAATTTCTTCTGGTTTTAGTTTGAATGTTTTTAAAGTTTGCCGTTTTTAAAGTATGTTGTTTTGAAAGTATGTTGTTTTTAAAGTTAGTTGTTTTTAGTTATTTTGTAGTTGTCATTTGGTTTAGTTTATTTATTGTTGGATCAGTTCCGTAGTTTCGAATTTTTGGTTTGGTTTTTGGATATATATATATATATATATATATATATATATATATATATATAAACCAGTATAAGATTGTATTTATCCTGAACCAGCACACCCCCCCCCCTCACAGAACAAGAAAAATAACTATGTAAGCATTAAAACTATAACAAAAACTAGGAAAAAATAGGCTGCGGCCTCATCGGCAGTGGGTTATGAGGCCGCAGCCTATTTTTTCCTAGTTTTTGTTATAGTTTTAATGTTTACATAGTTATTTTTCTTGTTCTGTGAGGCGGGGGTGTGCTGTTTCAGATAAATATAATCTTATACTGGTTTATATTTAATTTATGTGTTTTACTGCAGCTGTTTGGCGCATTTCACATGAATTTATTTTGTTTTCTGCTGATGATTACTATACTTTATGTTTATATATATATATTACTTTTATAGAATTCATAAGCTAATTCAAAGTAGAAACGCACAGTTTTAATTATTATTTGCGCATTATTTTATTTGTAAAACAACAAGCCTATTTTAAGTTGTTCAACGTTTTTGTATGCTGGTTTTTCTGTACATACTGTTCTGAATCAATATACGGTTCTCAAATTACTAAGAAAAGATATCTAGAGATTTTAATTTATCAAACAATTTTAATTTTAATCTAAGCTTTAAGGAATCGGACACCTTTCAACGTGTCCAAATATACTGTTTGCATCACTAATTACAGTACTAAATTGTACTGCCTTACCGTCCCAACATGAACATTTACCTGATTTGAAACGCTTTTGTAATTGGATCTATATGTCTACGACCAACAGTTGAGAAATTAAAGGTTGGCGATAGATAGCATATTGCACACTGTATAAAAAATCAGTACTTTTAAAGAACTTATAAATTCATTCAAAGTTGAAGTTTTTGAAAATGATCTGTTTAAATTGTGATGTGCTTTGTTTAAAACCTTTTTTTCTTCTAACGATTTATTAATAAGAAACAATACTTTTATAGAGCATGTAACTTTATTCAAAGTAGACGTTTGTGAAAATGAGCTGTTTTAATTACAATTTGCTTTCATTTAAAAAAAAATATTTCTCCTATAGAATTATTAATAAGAAACAATATTTTTATAGAATTTATAACTTTATTCAAAGTAGGAGCTCTTGAAAATGAGCTGTTTTAATACGATTTGCTTTCTTTTAAAGCTTTTTTTCGGCTAAAGTGATATTAATAAAATCCATAAAATTTATTCAGTGTAGTTGCTTTTGAAAATGAGCTGTTTTAATTACGATTAGCTTTCTTTTGTTTTCTTTTAATGATTTTTATTCCCAAAAGATTTATTAATAAGAAACAATACTTTTATATAACTTATAACTTCACTCAAATTAGGAGCTTTTGAAAATGAGCTGTTTAATACGATTTGCTTTCTTTTACAGCTTTTTTTCTGCTAAAGACATATTAATAAAATCCAATACCTTTATAGAACTTACAACTTCATTCAAAGTAAATTTGTTTCAAGATTAGCTTTTTTAATTATAATTTCCTTCCTTTTTCTATCTTTTAAAGTTATTTTTCTGCTAAAGATTTATTAGAAAAAAAAGAAACATACATTTATAGAACTTACAACTTAGTTAAAAGTGACAGTTTATGAAAAGGAAATTATGATTTGTTTTGTTTTGCAGCATAACATGCCTATTTTAAGTTTTTGTACATTTTTAAATGTTTTTGTTTTGAGTTAATACTGTAGTCAATAAATATCTGGTTCTTTTATTAATGAGAAAGAAATTGTCTCTATTATTTACTCATTTCTGTAAATGTACAACAATACAAAAATAAGAGGAATGCGAACAGTAATTTCTAGAGCTTTACCTGACTTTTGTGATTAATTTCTGACTTCCAAATTTGAATTTCCGCATCAGATTTTAAAATATATGAAAATAATTGCGTAATCCGTATACCTATAAATATTATGTTCATACATAATAAAGGCGAATTAATATTTTTTAGTTAATTTGAGTATTTATTAATACACTGATTCACTGATTGATACTCTAATTCAAACTTTAAATGTTTATGTTTATTTTCGTGTCATTAAAAAAGTACAGGACACCTTAATCTTTTATTTCCTTTAGTTCAGAAACTATGATTTGTGTTTTTGATATAATCATTGATACCTATAAAAACAAAGAATTAAGTTATTTTTTAAAATATCACCTTGTAAAAGCGATTCGTTAAGTAAAATTTTATAACAGTTATTAAATTATAAACAATTGAAAAAATATCGTCCTCAGTCATGTATATAATTTTTAGGCGTAATATATAATAGCCAAATAAATAGCTCAACAATAGCTTAATAAATAGTTTTAACACTGCAAAGCAAAAATAAGTATAAAAAGGAAAGATTAAAAAAATGTAATAAATAATAAAATTCATTAAAATGTATTTTCAACATTTGAAAATTATTTGAATTTTAAAATATATATATCGCAACAAGAATATACTTTTCAAAAACTCCTTTTTAAAAAGCTTAGAACAAGACGACTGCGAGCTTTTAATTGTGTTAAAACTGCGCTTAATTAATTTTGAATGTCGAAATTTTTAATTAGTGCATCAAATTAAAAAGAGATATTTGAAACTGAAATATTTCTTTTTGCATATATATTTCATATGCATATGACAAGGATTAATTATATTCTTTGAATTTATCAAAAACGAAAGTTTTTCTCTTTTTTTAAGGGTTCATTTATTTTGAAAAAAAATTTTAAATTAACTTCAGCTTGTTAGAAGAAAAAATAAAAATATTCCAGCATATCTTGAAATGAAGTTTTTGAAAGAAAAATCTACTGCATCGGCAATACGGTTTACTGTCTCTTTTCAACAAATGAAATTAAATAAATCTTTATTATATCTTACTTTTGTAGTAAAGGAAAATATTATTTTCTTACTTCATATTCTGTTATTTTCTTTCTCAGAGATGTTACGAAGAAACCTCCCAAAAAGAAAATTATTTTCCATGTTCTTCAATGTTAGATTTTTTCCCCTTTCACTTACATATCTTAGGGTTTCTTGGCTGTAATTTTTTTTAAAGAATATTAGAGCTTATGAATTATTTCACAATGGAATTATTTTTAAATTCACAGTTTTAATTATAATTTACGCATTTTGTTTTGTACGTATATTGCTATGTGTTTTTTATATGTTCATATATTTATATTGTAATTAAATTAAATCTTGTTTTTGTTTCTGAACATGATGTAAGTATATGATGAATGCATATCTCAAATAATCCTCTTGTATGTTGATGTTCTATAAGTACCTTTGATAACAGTAGTAATGTTAGTTCTTATGTCTAGTTAGAAATAGAAAAAAAAATGCTTTTTCACTATAGCCGCTTTGGCAATTTTTTTTTCTTTTTTTAAGGCTTAGAGACATTTGGGCATCTGAAAGTGAGATTTGTTCCTAAATGATATAAACAGATAATAAAACAAACCCATTGAATTTTTATCCTAATTTATGTGTGTTATATTTATGCATTATATTTATATGTTTTTTAATTGTTTTTTGTACACAGTTTATATTAAAAAAAAGTAGGTAAATGGTTTCTTCATATTAAGAAAGTTTTATAAATATTGAAGTGTATAATAAATAAGTGTATGAAAAGGTGAATAGATTCTCTAAAATTATACATGCAGATTTCTATTAAATCGCTATACCCTCTATAATGTAAAACCGCTTTTTATATTCCTAGAACTATGATTTTTTTTTTCAAATTTACTTTTAAAAGTGTTAATAGAATAAAAATAATTTTTTGCGTGTTGACAATAACACAACGAAAATGCAAATCATCACCACCCCCTCCAAAGAAAAATGCACAGTTTAAAATCATCAATGAACTTTGCAAAAAAATTGTTTAATCCAATTTAGAGCAAAACAAGAAAAATAGTTCAAAAACATTATCTGTCGTACTTTTAATCCAAAACTTGAAAGAAAATCGAGAAATTGAATTCTCTCTATCGCAAATGAAATTCGGAACAAAAAATTACTTGAATAGCTATTTTCGTCGACAATGGACTTAAGGACAAAATTATTTTGTCAGCTATATGGTTCCAGTCAAAACTAAAAATTGTGTATTTGACACTAGATTTTAATCTTAATAAGTTAAGGTCCTCAAACCGCATAATAGATAGATACATGTTAGATATCTAATTTCAATCAATAATTTAAAGTAATGTTTTAGATCTTGTACTATAACCCTAATGAGTTAGGCTAATGTCAAACGAATGTCTATTTGCACGCTTTTTCTTTCTCAATCAAACAGAAACCCATGTTAGAGAAAGTGTTTCAATTTGATGTGGAAGGAAAAAGCGGGCAAATAGACGTTCGTCTGACATTAGCCTTAAGGTTATAAAATTACATGAATATTACATTGTCATAACAATAAACTTGAGTGTAAAATATGATTAAAGTCAAATAGTCAGATATTGTTATTTTATTGAAAAGCGTAAATGAATATTGTCTCTCTAAAAACCTACTCCTGGCCAAATGCGACTTTAATGTTTATGAACATTGCATTGCCATTGGCAAAGAAGATTTATGAAAC
This sequence comes from Maratus speciosus, assembly GCA_963932465.1. Classification (NCBI taxonomy): domain Eukaryota; kingdom Metazoa; phylum Arthropoda; class Arachnida; order Araneae; family Salticidae; genus Maratus; species Maratus speciosus. The sequence goes on along the minus strand of OZ010799.1, from coordinate 356,380,019 downwards.
AATGGAGAAAATCATTTGGTCATATATATGATTTAAATTTAAAAAGTGAAAGATTTTTTTTTCCGAAGAACCCTGCCATTTTGAAATAAAACCTGAAAATTTATGAATGCTGCATTGTCAGTGGCAATAAACATTTGTGAAACATTGGGTAAAAAATCTTTTACGAGATTGAGTCAAAAACTGATTCCAATAAATGACTCAGACAACAGCGTCATTATTGTACGGAAGGGGAGCATCATATAACACTTTTTTAATAGATAAAAAATAAAGATAATAATTTTCTAATTAAAAGCTTCACTATTTTTTTTACTATGGACTCTACCTCTGATAAAGTACGACGCTGAAACTACATAAATTGTACGTTCTGTATGAATACATAGATGATATAAATGTTTCAAACATTATTTCAAACACTAATAAATTGAAAATCGGAAAACTTTCAGTATTTGTTTTAATATATATAGTAAAGTGAGGACAGATGCCGCAGTTTTACTTTTCTTCTTTTAAAATGTACAATAAAGCAAAAAACAGCAAACTAAGTACCATAAATCATTAATCAAACCCTTTAGAATCAAATTTCTATGTTAAACAAATTAAAGCCCTCTTCATAAAGCAGGCATAATTATTTTCCCAAACGTCCTTTTTTAACATAATTTTTTATGTGCTGGGTAAGATGCCGCATGTGGTGTAGTACAGATGCCGCATGGAGAAAAAAGCTATGATGTTTATTTTTTTCCAGTAAATCACATTTTTATTTCCTCAAACCACTTAAAATGAAAATAAATAACAGTAAACTTACATAAATTATATATATCACTAAATTGTGAAAAGTTTAACGAAATTGCAAAAGTGCAAGCTCAAAAAACAAAACTTAAGATAAAAAAAAAATTTGACTGGAAACAGTAGACAGCATAATTACAAAAAAAGATATAAACCACTTGTTTATATCCAGGCGACCATTGTAGTTTGCTCTTAAGTACTAGTTCCATTCATTTTAGGCCGTAGTCTTTTTATTTTTGGCTTTTCTTCTCATTTTTTTTATTTTGTATTTCTATTCGCCCACAATCACCACACTTTTCGTTGCAAGAGTAAAATGAGCATGTTTCAAGCAGCCACCGATTGTATGTTATGCACTGAATACAGTCCGCTTTAGACTTTGTTTCTTGATATGACTGCAGACACTCAAAGTCATCAAATTCCAATCCAATACTGTTTTCAGAATCCATAAGAGGTATACTTTCGTCACTGTCGGGGAAGATGACTCACACTTCCGCTTCTTCCTCCCCCTTTTTACACATTTTACTTCCGCCAAGCTGTCGTTCTTTGATGCTTTCTTGCTTCTTTTGCTTTTTATTTCCTTCTTTTTTCTTGTTTATAAAATCTGTATTTGTAACACTTGCAGCCTTTTGCTTTCTCTTACTTGTCTGTATAAATATTTTGACCACTGGAATAGGAGAAATTTTGTTTAACAGCTTAGTTGTGACAATTGTTGAAGGTCTACGTTTACCTTATTCACACATGGCGAACCAACATTGTTGCTCAGAATATTTTGATAAGTAGAAGAAGTTCCTTCTAATGGGTCTTCTTCATTTTGTCGCATAGCAAAATTATCTGAATGGATTTGAATTGATTCATTTTGTTGTGGTTCATTTATGTTGTTATCAGTTATGAAAGCATGGTTTGGATTTGCTGTCTTATCTAATAAAAAAATTCCAGTAGCCTTAAAACCTGAGATAGCGTTTTGAGACGTCGCATCTTGCCCCCAAGCTTTAGAAGGTAGTTCACCAAATTGTATTCTTACAATTTTTCTAGTGACACTCATAGCAATCCCATATTATTCTGCCTTTTTTAACCCTTTATCTACTGACGGCACTTATAACACCATATACACCATTAAAATAACTTGATATAAAATTTATTTAATACATCGATTAGTTGTAAAATAGTTTAGAATGAGTTATAGATACATTACTTTACCTTGTTCCAAAAGCATTATTGGTTACACAAAAGAAAAATATTTTTTAAAGGATACTTTCTTTTGCCTTTGCATCTTTTCAGCTTTCTTGGTGTTGGGGGCGTGGGGGGGGGGGATTTTTTAATTCGGAAATATTTCTATTGTAAGAAAATATATTTATACATTTCTTAATTCCAGAAAATTCACAGAAAAATATTTAAAATAAAAGATTTGAGTATGGTTAAAAATATTGCACAAAATCCCTCTAAATTCAAATTTAATTAATCCTTCTAAATCCTCCAATTCTTCTAAAATCCTTCTAAAATTTCTTAAAAGATCATGTAAATCATCTAATATAGTTTAAACAATTCACGAAAAATGCTTTAGAAGATAAAATTTTCATGAATTCATAATTCAGTACATAAAGGGTTAAACAAATATTAGCTAAATAAAGAAATGCGCTGAATATACATTCCTTTATATGTAAGTTCTACTGAAATTGTAGTGATGAATTTATTGAACGAAAAAACAAAAATATATTTTGCGGCATCTGTCCTTCAACCTCAGTGCGGCATCTGTCCCACAGTGGCGGGTAAAATGCCGCACAACCATTTTGTGTCATTTGAATGACACGAGAGAAAGGCAAGTGCATGTCTGTATTCTACGAGAATCTAGTCTCCAGTTACAATCAGTTTTGGAAAGAAATATCTCTTTATTTGGCTTAAAATGTGTAATAAAACTTTATTAGAATGATTTTAGCAAATTCCCACGCAGGTTTGAAGCATAAAAGCTGGCAGAAATATTTAAATATTAATAGTTAAGCAGTGGAAACGCATACAACACAGCAGACAGCACTTAGGCACACAACGAAATTCTTTATTTTGCCTAGGGAGCACTAGTGTCGCCAATACAATCTCTGCGGCATCTGTCCCACCGCGGTGTCTGTTCTCACTTTACTATACTGAGATAAACTCTCAGAATGAACATTTACAGAAAGTAAATTTTAAGTATTTTTAAGTAGTAACACAGAAATTTGGATTCTGTTACATATAAACTACATTGACAACGTTAATAACATCCGAGGAAGAAAACAGATTTGAATTCCCCAATGAGTCATTACTAAAAGATACATAAATTATTGAAAACGAAATTTATTGTGGTATAAATTTAAAATTGGATAGCATATAAAGTAAAAACTTGTTGCTGAAAATATGGATCTCTTTCCAAAAAAATAATTTGGCAGCTTTACATCTGATTTTTTCAGAGTATGACTAACGAAATCTGAGTCAAACTCTCACATTCTTTTGAATTACAATGATAAATTTATTTTTTATGACTCTTTTTTTTAATATTTATGACTCGTGCATATTATATTGAATTTATTTAAAGTGCGTTTTAAATGAATGAAATTATTATTCATATATTTTTAGTTTGTTTGAAGGTAATATTAATTTTACTGCCATTGTCTTAAGGTTTGATTTTCGTTATATGTGATATCCAACTTCTAAATATATAGATTTTATCTATGCACTTTTTACCTACATATAAAGTCTAAATCTGATTCAATATCTTGTGAAGTAAGGAATTCAATTCTGTCGTTTTCTGTTGCAGACAGCAGACAAACTGTAAATTGACAAGAAATTTCAGCTACAAATTATTAGCCAACAGGACTTCCACGCGACACGGACATTTAATCAACTTTTGTATTTATAAAACAAATAGCAGTTAAAAGTTTTATAAACAAAGAAATGATGTACAGCCCTGAGAATAAAAAGGACAAACCACAAACTCTGCCGGAAATCATAGTATAAAAATTATATTGGTAACAATTAATTAAAAATAACGTCTACACTGTAAAAAAAAAATCTGTAAAGTTACTAAAGTTTTTCTAGGAAACTGTGGTTCCTAGACCTTTTTATGTAACGGCAATAACAAAAATTCCTGTAGCAGCGTCTGTTACAAGAATTTTTGTTGTTGCCGTTACATAAAAATTTCTAGGAATTCCAGTTTCCTAGAAAAACTTTAGTAACTTTACAGATTTTTTTTTACAGTGTACTAATTAATGCTATATACACTGCTCAAAAAGTAGGGTGCAATCAAAAAAGTGAAGAGAACAGTGCAAAACAGCAATGTATGGGTATGAAATAGATAGTAGACGTGTAGCAATGCGCAATACATAAAAACAGACGCAAAAAAATTATAAGGGAGCTTTTATTTCTTGAAAAAATTGAAAGAACATGAAAAGATGGTTTAGGGCAACAATTTGGTTTCATGTTAATCACAAAAAGTAATGTTTAAAAATGATGCAAGATTTTTAATATAGCGTGTGGTCTCCTCGAACAGCTAAGACTGCTGCACACCGGTTTTCCATGGATGCGATGAGGTTATCGATAAGACTTAGGGGATACTGTTCCACTGCTCAAGAATTGCACTCTCCATGTACCGGACAGTAAAAGGAGGCATCGGTTTCGCAGCAATGCGTCATCTGAGTATGTCACAAAGATGTTCGATCGGATTTAGGTCAGGACAGCATGTTGGTCATTCCATACGCTGTATTGTTTTAGCTTCAAGCATGTTTTCCACAAGACGAACTGTATAAAGTCTGGCATTATCATGCATGGAAAAAAGAAATCACTAATTATTGCAACATAAAATACGACATGAGGTCTCGGTATCTCGTCTGTATTACTCCGGACAGTCAAAGTGCCATTCCAAATGATATGCAGGCCCGTACGTCCACCTATGCTGATTCCAGCCAAGAGCATCAACCCACCTCGTCTGTAATGTGATCTTTCACGAACGAATGTGGGATTATTTTGAGTGTCTATTTCTCTCCAAGCCAAAACACATCAGATGTCACATCCAGAATGAATAGGGACTCGTCTGTAAACAGAATTTCACTCCAACAACGTCGCCTCCAAACTCGATGTTCAGTTTTCCACCTTCTTTGGGCCACACAGTTGCTTGAAGTCAATGGAATACAGTCCATTTGCTTACGTGCATAGAGAGCACCCTGATGAAGCCTATTTTGAACTGTTTGGCTGGACATCCTTCGTCCTTTGGCCAAGAACAACTGTGTTTGCAGCTGAGTAGCATTGCCCGTTCCGTCTCGACGGGCTGTTAACAGGATATATTGGTCATCAGTTTCTGTGTTAGCACTTTTTCGACGTTACACTTGTCGATGACTACCATTCCATGTGTCTTGGAATCGATTTCACAGACTTTCATGGACACTTCTTGCGACTCCAACGACGTCCACTACACTTCGTTGTGTTTCCCCCAAATTCAACTGTCCGGATAACACGCTAAGACATGGATTGTGGTAAATCATGTTGTTGTGACATTTTCAAGCCACCTTTTCTCAAAACACAAGCTGGGAAATTGGATTTTACAACTGAGGTAGTGAAACAAACGTTTCTGCAAAATCCAGATTTCTGCACTTATCACCTTTTTCCAGTTTTTGACGTCACAGACTTTAATTTACGTGTGAAGATTTCGTTATCTGTTTTCTACAGCACTTTAAATTATGGATGTATTATTTTACGTTACTTATCGGTGTAAATATTTGCGTAATTTCGTTAAAACCATGTGCTCCCCTAATTGTTTTGAGCAGTGTATATAAACTTTGCTCAGTGCATCGTCTACATAGAGAAATGTACCAAACTTAAAAATTCCCAGTACTAACACTGCTGTTGACATCATATATGTATGTATCAATACATTTTAAGCTCGGATACCAAACGCGAATTTATTCAGCTTAGTAGCTTAGGAACTGAACAGGTTTAAAATTTGGAATTTCTAAACTTAATGCATTTTTAATCGTTGCAAAACTTATAGGATGGGTAGATAGGAAACTATGCATTACAGGTAGATTTTTCATCATAACTCAAACACTGCTTGGCGGACTGATATGTAATTTTGGATTCGCATATTTGCAGCTTCAATAAATCTATTTCCGTCAAAATATTTAATGGTTAAAATCCATATACTTTTCGAAATTCATTTCAAAATATCTTGAAATTAATTTTCTAGAAAAATATAAATTATAAACTATGATTTTTGTTAAACGGAAATTATTTCTTAGAAGCTTTAGACAAAAAAATCCAAAATTACAGATAAATCTGCTTAGTAGGTATTGCGATATATTTAAAAATCTACCTGCATTTCAATCTGTTTTGAAACCTTTTATGACCGGGCATGCTTTGTAAAATGTATATTTTATTAGCCACCCATATTATAGGACTGTTATAGGTAATATGCGGAACTTTTAAAATGACAAATGTCCAATACTGAGACGACCAAGCCCGTACCACGGTTCATCAGGATGTGGATGTACTGACAAACACCCAATTTGTCGCCTCTAATTCTAAGGAAAAAATGTAAAAATACATGTCATATATACAAGTCGTAAAATATGTTATAAAACAATGTAATCCATCATATGTTATGAAATTAATCAAATTGCAATACGTCCCACAATAACTAAGAATATAAATTAAAAAATAATATTATTTCCTGTTACAAGTATGGAAAAGAAAACGCAATCACTGTTCTTGTGTTCTGAATAATTTTATATGTAGCAGAAATATTCGGTCGTAAACAAAGGTTACGTATCTTTACACACACGCCAGTTTTAGTTTTTAAAATGAAAAATTTCCATTTCGGACAATTTATTTACACTCCTTGGATAGAAAAATACTGGTGCCAATCCGCTAGTAATCATACTTAGTGTTAAAAATTATTAAAGGTTTAGGATTTTGGGCTGTGTATAAACTAAATATCGTTCAACTTTAGCTTTGCAAATGATGATTCACATCTAATCATACTGGTATTGACCGACTACAAATCATGCGTACTGTTAAAAGTTAATAATAAAATTCGGTTTGGAAGTGGTATATTTTTTTATTTATTGTGCACTTTAGATTTTGAAATGAAAACGCAGGTCTCAGACACTTTTTCTGAGTTCCTTGGATAAACCCATCCCGGAAAATAAACTGTGCATTTTTTCATAAATTATAATAGTTTGAAAAAAATATATATGTTGGTGTTTTATTCATAATGTCAGAAAAATAACATTAAGATGACCTAGGGAAAAAAAAGTACCAGACACAGTTAGCATTTACAAATTTTCATAAAAATCTAAATGTAAAATTAACTAACTTTATAAAGAAAAAAAATATATAGAACTTTTAGTACCAAATTTTATTGTTTTTTTTTTTTTTTTTTTTTTTTTTTTTTTTTTTTTGAAACGATAAAGCTAGATCGCCGAAAAGTAAAACTTCTCAATATCTATCAAATAACATTAGAAATGAACTATCAATTCGTGTAGTCATGGCTTAAACGATGATCATTCATTGTATGTTGAAGTTAAACTAGATCATACTATGTAAAGTTTTATAATGCGAATTCATTAAAAAATTTCAGACTTAAAGGTATGTTTTTATCTAAAACCAAAGTCTAGATTTGAGATTGAGTATACTTATTGTGGTAATAATGCAAGTAATAATGCAAGTAATAATGCAAATAATAATGCATAAAAATGTTTTAAGTAAACATCGTGCGGACAAATTATTATTTTTTTAATATAGAAATGAAAACTATTAAATTACAAAAATATATAACTTTTTATGTAAAATGCTTATCCTTCATTCTGCTGCATAAATAAAATTTACTAAACATGACTTTTTTTTAATTACAAAACACAATAGGTGTTGCTATCCAACGTACTATTTATTCACAAATTAAAAGATGATGTAAAATAGACATATGAATAAAATAAATCTCTACGTATCGATTTAACCTTTAAAAACTTCATCAGGAGCAAAATTTTCTAAAACATAAATCGACAGAAACTCTTTATATGCTACATCTTAAAAATCTAATTCAAACTAGTAAAGAGTTCAACGGAAACGTCTTAAATCCTAAAAAACAGCTCAGTGGAGCCATCTGTTATCCAAATAAAAAAAAGAAGAATGAAGGGCTGTTATTATGACATTTTTATTATTAATTTTCTGTTTATGAATAAGTTTTTAGGAATTTCTTTCCATACTTAGGGTAATTTTCTTGCTGTTTTAATGAAATAATTCATCTTAAAAAAAAAAAAAAAACCACACTTATCTTTTTTTATTTATGAAAAAGTTGTTTCAAAAGATGCACAAACATGCTGCGAACTTCTGGGTTTTTTTAAATAATCTAAACATATTTCGAAAAATATATATTATTTAATAAAATATGTTCTGCCTCTTAAATTTGAAATTTATTATTTAATAAGTAAAATGTATGGTTCAAATATATTTATTAAGCATTAAAAAAGCATAACATTGGGAAGCCTTGTATTGATAATTTCATGTGTATTTTATGTGATATAACATTTTTGCATAGGTTATAGATGTCTGTGTTTTATACGAATACAGCTTTACATAACAATTATACGGAAGCAGAGATTGTTTTGTCAATTTGTGAAAATATTTTTTATTAAAAATTTGCTTGGTTTAACACACGGGTACCGTTATTTTCAAGGCCAAATATCAGAATTTTTTTATAGAAAAATAAATCTAGTTTAAACGGACGAAGTTTCTCCTTATTTCGGGAGAGATTTTCAATAAAAAAATACTGTTACCGAAGAATTTCATTCTCGGAAAATTCAAGCACCCGTACGAACCCTGTAACACTAGAAAGCAGGGAATTTTTACTCAAGTTTTATAAAAATATTTGGTACCATAATTTTTATTTAAAACTGTTTAACTTATTTAACTATCCCTTTTGTCGTTTCTTTTTTTAAACATATATTATAAAGACAATATATCCATATGGTTTGGCCAAAAGAGCCCCTCGCCGTCAATCTAGTGTTAAGCTATATTATGAGAAATCTATCTGATTTAAAAGATAATGAAAATAAGAAACAGTTTCCTAAATTAATCAAAATACAATTTCCCAGTAAATCCATATCAAAACATTAATTGCCTTTCTTGGCATAATGTAGATTAATGAACTGGGTTATAGATTCAACAAATTAAGCATCGAAAAAGCTTAAATGCATTTACGTATATCAGTTGAATATCTTAATTCAAAGAAGCATATGGCGTACGAAGCATTATCCTAGAGGCTCTCTGAGTCAGCACATTTTCTGCGAACGTTCAAAAGTTTCGATATTTCTGTTGCAGCCAAATTATGTATTTTTTAAGGGAGTTTTTTTCCTTTTATCTACATATATAACCTATTTATACCATCGCAGTAGAAAAAAATTTTGTTCATTTGCTACGAAATTAAATTACAAATCCTGAATTTAGGAAAACGTTTCAATGTTGCAATTTCGGAAATTTTTTAGCAGATTGCTTGATTGCAACCGAATTTTATAAATCCTAATATTCGCCTAATTGAATCTATCATTAAATAACGCGGATATTTTCATTACGCAAAATTAGTAGCAATCAAGGTATCTGAATAAAAATAAGTAGACCAACTTCCAACACTGAAAGCATGTTTTATTATTTATCTATATCCTATAACTAATAAATGATCGATTTTCATAAAATAAAATATTTTATAGAAGTTACAAGCAAAAAAATAATTTATATTAAAACTCAAAATGTGATGTTTAGTTTAGAAGTGCCTTTTATCATTCATATAATATTTTTAGAGTAAAAATTTTGAACTTTAAAAAAAGTTGGCAATAGATATATTTAAAAAATGTTTTTAGCATAAATTGTAACAAAACCACATTAAAAACCTATTACTTATTTTTATGTAAAATATATGACAGTTTCTTATAAAACTGTACAGTTCCTTATAAAACTATGCAATTTCTTATTAAACTGTAAAATTATTTAGCAAAACGTCCTTTGAATTAGCTAATTAATTAAAAACTTCATTGTAAAAAAAAAACCACTGTAGATTTGCCAGAACAAACTCGATCACAGTAATGTGCTGTATCTTTCTTTGGTTTCCTGACTATATTAACATGGAAAATACAGTAGTTGCGTAAAATTAACAGCATAATGTGCTAGCAATTTGCACGCCAGCAATTTGTGCTGTAAAAAAATGCTTCCAAATTGCCAGCACATTACGCTGTTAATTTTACGCAACTACTGTATTTTCCATGTTAATATAGTCAGGAAACCAAAGAAAGATACAGCACATTACTGTGATCGAGTTTGTGCGCGAGATGAACAACACTTTGTACTGTAAAAATGTCGTTTGTTTTACAGTGTTGTATGTAATCAAATTTCTTAGTTTGTTGATTTCAAGAAATCGGACGGTGTGAAGCTATGCAAAACCTGTGCGGGCAGCATATGTATTATTAATTTAATTTAGTTGTTACAAACCACGTATAAATAACTGTGTATTGTGCGTTTAAATGCTACTAAATTTCACATAAAGTATATATAAATGGGAGTTATTTTAATTAGATTTCTTTGAAAGTGATTTGATATTTTTCAGAGAAAACTTTGATTTGTTTCACACTCTTGTCGAATATATTTATCGCAATTCTTTTACATGTTATTTTTAACGATTTAAATAGCGAGATTGATACTTGGAATTGCTTATAGCGATTTGTTAGAAGCAGAAAAATTGTATCGAGAAAGTCATTATCCATATAAAATAAGGCTTCCTAAAATGATCACAGATCACTACATTTAAATTCAGCGTTATTGTGCTTTAAAATTCTGATACCATACTTCTGGAAATTGCAGAAATTCTTATTAGAATAAAAAAGTTTTGCTCATGGTTATACAACGTAAGTAAAGAACATAGATAGTAAAAATGTTACCTATACAAGGAATGTGTTCTAATAATTGCCATAGGTATAAAATAACACTTCAGATTTATCAGAGCTAAAAATTTTATCTGGAATTCTAATTTCGGAAAGTGCTGATTGTTAGCTTGTAATTGCTTCGAGCGATGCATCTAAAATAGGGGCATGTTTCAGGAAAGTTCTTAAGAATATATAAAGCAGACTATTGAAAATAAATCATTGAATATAAAATCTCTGTTCATAATTATTGGAGCTAGAAATTAAACTTCGTCAAATTTTATACAGTGTCACTTTAAGTTACAGTGTATCAGTTGGAATTTTCTATGTGCGTGTGTTACTATTTCTGACAATTTTAAGGGAGAAATATAATTAAGTATTTATATTAAAATGTTTATGAGTTTCATAATGGGGCTTCAAAAAGGGAGGACCATTTATACATTTACGTGCTACTGAATTGGAAACAAATTATTAATAATTTTTCGTTGCTCTTCTGGCCTTCATGACGACTATAACATAATATGTTATGGATTCAGGAAACCTACGCTTTGAAAAGGGACAAATGTTTCTTAAAAGGGCTGGTCACTCAGCTTCGGAATTCTCTTCCGTAATGTTAAGTCTATGGACTTTTGATGCATTCGTATATTTAAAATATCTTTTCAGGAAATTCATATTTTAACATCTTTTCTGTGTACAATTCTTAAAGTGTGTCTCTTTTTTTCTTAGTTTTCAAAATATTTCTAAATTCTATGCTGAATTTAATATTGTATGTGTTAAAAGCAGGTGAGCTGTGAGTAAGATTTTAACACTTCCTATAAAATTAAGTCTATACTTCAGAAATAGTGTGAGAACTAAGAAAAAAAGAGGCATCCTTTAAGAAGAGTACACAGAAAACAGATGTTAAAAATATGAATTTCCCGAGGAGATATTTTAAATATACGAATGCATCAAAAGTCCATAGACTTAACATTACGGATGAGAATTCCGAAGCTGAGTGACCAGCGCCGTTAATGTACGAAAATATAAAATAACCTCTTCATCCACGATTCCGAAAATACTTACGTATATTTAGAAACTTCATAATCTAATATATTTTGGATATATTAAGTAGATTTTATAATAACATTTTTTTAACCATTTGGAAAAATGGTTATTGTTTTCGTCAGGGTAGGAAATCAAAAGCATATCAGAATGTTTTCATTGGTTTAATCAGCAATTTATTCGTTATCTGATTGGTATATACAGTAATCTGTATTTCCCTTTGCTTTCAACAACGATGGACAACAGAGTGTTGCCACTATGACAAAAAAGTAATAAAAACTACAAAAAATAATTAATAAATCAGAAACAAATTGAGATACAGCTTTCAAACAAATTGCATTTAAAAGTACATTCTTTTCTCTATCCGACGGTATAAAAAGTAATATTGCCGGATGTTTAGAAGTTTAAGAATGAAATTTTATTTAAAATGGGTCGTGAGATTTCTTCGAAATCTGATGATGGAAAAGCCTTTTCCCGAACAGCCAATGAAACGATTGGCTATTACGTAGGTTTCATAGGAAATCTGACGAGCCGCAGGCGATTTTTCTTGCTTACAAATTTTAAGTGTAATAACACTATTAATCTTTAATTCATGGCGTACGTAATGTATGACCAGCTCCGTAGAAGTTTAAAAATTTACAGTACCAAAAATAGTAAAACTGAAATTTCTTTTAAAATTTGATCATGATGCGTCCAGGAATGTTATCGTTTAATCCATGGCGTACGTAATGTAGGATCAACTCCGTGCGATTTTTTATGTCTTAAATTTTAGTCTTTGAAAAAATCATTTTCCAAATGGTCGTTGTAATTTGTTAAATTGCTATTTTTTTATTTTTTATTTATTTATTCATTTATTTATTTGTTATCACTGATTTTCGAAAACGTCTTCAAGTAGATTTTATAGTGTAGGGTATCCATAAAGGCTGTCCCAGTAATAAATTTTAATATTATCAACTGTAAGCGTTGTACAGTGTTGGTCCAAGGTCACAAATAAAGAGTAACTCAAACAGTTTTTGATAAACGCATGCGCGGGTACTGCTTTGTTATTGACTCGCTTGCAATGCCTCAAAAACTAAAGACACAAAATTGCGAATCCTGAGCTTAACCCCTTAACGTTCGCATTAAATTGCGGTTTAAAAATTCAAATTAATTATTGGCACCACTTTTCTGAAAAAGAAATATCCAACTTACATAATGACAGGTAAAATGATACCATAATAAAGGCAATTACACTATTTTATAAAACTGGTGGGAATCAAACAATCTGAATAAAATTCACAGCCCGTGAATATAACGGGAGCAAGAATTAAGGGGATAATTTGTTACTGATGGGCTGAAGGTTTAAAAGCCGTTAGACCTATGCGATTTTTCCGATTGGGGTTTTATAAAAGATAGTGTCTACGTTTCGCCGCTACCTAAAGGTTTTTCAGAGTTGAGACACAGAACAGAAGAGGCTATTGCTTCCATGACTCCGGACTCATGAACCGAAGTGTGAATAATAAGACTTTAGATTGGATGTGTGCCGTACACTGTATTAAAAAAAAAAAACGGACTAATTCTAAATAAAAATTTCCGTTTTTAATCAGAAAAACGGAAAATTTTCTGTAATTTATGGGTAAAAATTCCTGTAAAAAAAACGGAAATAGTACTGGCGTCTAGATTGCCAGTAGTATTTCCGTTTTTTACTCGTTTTTTTTTTTACAGTGAACTAAAGGAGAACACATTGATCATTTGTAAGAAAATCTAGGTTAGTTTACTTTCAATTTGATGTATGATTATTTTGTAAATAGTCTAAATTATAGTGTTATAATATACCATTGAAAACGAGAACATTCCTTTATCGACACCATGTATATTAATGAATATTCACACACATGAATACAGGTTTTTATGATGATATCTATTCTCAATTGAATATTTTCAGCCGCATAATTGAATTGATATATGCAAGAGTAACAGAGTATTATTTTTTTTATGTTAATGTTTATGCTGTTAATTTATCTAGTCTGTCTGTAAAATAGGTTTGTTGAACATGAAAATGATTAGTTGAGAACAGATAGCATAAAAAAATCTATACTTTAGGCTGTATAAACTGCTGAATGCACTATAAAAACTATTGAGTAACCTTTCCAAAAATTAGTGGCAAAAATAAACTATTTTTTACCCGACTGAAAAGAAGGGTTATGTGTTTCACGCGTATCTGTGTATGTGGATTTCTTTATACCCTCGAAACATCCCAACGGCTGGATGGATTTTAATGAATGATGTCTCTATCAATTCGACTTTTCGGCCCGATGGTTATAGGCTAGGTTTTGTTTTTATTAATTCATAATGGCGACCGTAAAATACAAAATGACGGTAGGGACGAAAAAAAAAATTACGCACCCTATTGAGTGGCCTATCATTGGATAGATCTTTCAAAATGAAGACGATGTTTCATTGACTATTTTACAGTCAGAAGCTCCGTTAAAATATTATATAACCTGGAAGTTGTGTATGTAGAATCTCTACCATTACTGCAACTCTAACCATCATAGACATCTATAGACCTCATCAAAACAGTGTTTATAGATAGGAACTAACAATTAAACACAACTTAAAAGTCATCAATACAAGTAAATAAAAAAAAATATTTAAGTAATATAGACAAGTAATATATAAAAAAATATTTTAAGTCAATTCCTACTTAAGTCAATAAGATAATTTTTTTTCTCCTTTTTTTCTTTCCTTTTTAGTGCCTTAAAATATCTGGATCAAGAAGAGGGCTCTCTCGGTCTTATAATACCTTGATCAAGAAGAGGGATCTCGCGATTATTGAAAATTAATTAATTTAATTTAATTAATGAATTAATATTTGAAAAAAACTGGATTAACATCAAGTGTCATACACTACAAGAAGTTTAAAAAAACTTATTTGAGCTTGATTGGATGAATAATAAGCATTTTATTAACGATTGAAAATTTGAACAAGATATATGTAGCGAGAGTGTGAGCTAATAGTAGGAATTGAAAAAATAGTTTTACATTGATGAGAAATAATTAATTAGTTCGCTTTTTATGCAGTCGGGTTTTTTGATTTTTTAAATTTAATTGTTTATTCATAAATACTTCTTTAAATATCGAAAATATACTGTTTTCTAAAATTAAGGCGTCTCAAAACTCTTAAAATGGGAAAAAATGAAAAAAAAAAACTTTTTCAACAGTTAATATCTTAAAATGTATACTATTTTAAAACACAATTTTTATTGGTATGAAAGATAAGTATATAATGTGATACATACACATATATACAAGAAAGATAAGTATATCTTAAAATGTATACGATTTTAAAACACAATTTTTATTGGTATGAAAGATAAGTAAGGTATAAGTACGTTCTTTCAGTTATGTATTTCAAAAATTCCGAGATGCAGAATTAGCATTTAAAGGGGGCTCCAAACTGTTAGACATTTGTTCAGCATAAAATTGGTATAACAGCTTAGGCGCAGGAATACAAAATAAATTTTGGAACTACACTGTAAATAAAAAAGAGTGACTATTCACTCCGGAGGAGTGAATAGTCACCCTATCGCAGAGTCAAAATATGCCCAACCTCTTTAGAGTTACTATTCACTCTGAGCAAAAGTGAAATTTTTGACTCTCTGAAAGAGTGAATAATCACTCCTGGAAAGTGAATATTCACACAGGGGTGGATACAGGGTGGAAACTAAACAGGGGTGGATAATCACTCTTTCGGCGGAGTGACTATTCACTCTTGCTAAAGGAATGCGGTTTTTCACTCCTGGTAGGAGTGAATAGTCACTCTTTCATAGGAGTGAATGTTCATCTTTTATGTAGTCGGTTCTTTTTTCTTTTGCTTTTATGGTCATTTTGAAAGAATCACATCTTTTACGGCATGCAATGAAAAGATAAAAGCGTGGTAAAGATTGGACTAAAATACTTTATTAGCAATATTTATTTAATACATAGTTTGTAACGCTAATTCCACTTTTAAGGAAATATTCAGTTAAAGTTACATACGAATTTAAATTAAATTACTGACAGAAATAAACTAAAATATTTTATTCCAATCTTATCCTTCGTGTTTGCTTTACTGCATGCCCTATAAATATATTAGTTTTAGTTTTATTAATAACTTTTTAATAGGTGGAAGTTATATGTTTAACAATGTTTGATTTGATTTTAATTTATTTTAAATATAAAACCGTAACTTTATCCTGAAATTATTGCTATTTTTGCAAAGTCCTATTGCTCTAAAATATTTTTAATTTTTCCATTTAAAAGCAATGCTTATAAACTCACTAAGCATGATTTAAATGTTAAGAATGTGTAATTTTTTTTTTTATCCACTGTGATTTGCTTTTGGTTTATTTAATATGAACACGGAGTCTAAATTTTGAGTTCTCTGGAATATGTATATATTTTTCTTTACATATTCCTTAACTTAATCATGATTTCTAATTTTCGTCCGTTATTGCTGAAAAAGGGAATTAATACAATACTTATTATTGAAAAGACATGATAAGCCATATTTAATTTAAATTTTTTATTCGCGTAGATATTGTATTTTGTGACTATGAGCAAAATAGATTTTATATGTATTATAGTCAAAGATTGACCTCGGTAATAGAAAAAAAAAGCAAACTTAAAAATAAAGTAAATGACTACATTAGAAATATTCTTATTGTTTGAAAAACATTTTAATGTAAAAAAGTAGTTATTAATCTCTTTAAAAAATATTCAGTCCTGTATTATGTAAGTAAATATTAACATTTTTAAAAATATACTAAAGAACTCTTATCCATAAACTTCAAAACAGGCATAATTTTTTATTATTATTCCAATGCTTAAATATCATGTTTTATTGTTTAGCGCCAAAAATTACTTCTATCAAAAACGTAGAAAATGTTTTTATAATAGAAGGAAATCTAATAACTGATGCAGAATATCTATAATTATTTTTTTTTATATTACTCAGTCTCGAAATTTTAAAATCATAACCCGCAGAAAAATGGTTAGATAAAATTAAAAAAAATTAATATACAGTAAAACCTCCCGAAAGTGACCACGTACCGTTCCAATAAAAATTGGTCGCTCCGAGAGGTGGTCTCTTAATGAAGGTCATGTTTAAATCTAGATTTTAATTGTTGAAAAAGGGTATCAATGTTACTAAAATTTATTTTTCCCATTAGGAAAAAAATATACATACAAAATTAAGTATCAAAACAAAGGTTAATTACATCAGTTAATTACTGCAAAGTTTTAAAAATGAATACATTGAGCTTTGCTTTAATTTTACAGTTTTATATTTTATAATTTTTATTTCCAAGTCCTTTAGAAGTTCAGTAAATAAATGCATTTTTTTGTGGACGGGAAGAAATAATGACGATTTCATTATTTTATCTATTACTTTGAGAGTTTTCGACGGAACAGGGCAAAGATGTTTATTGACCGTCATTCTTAATTTAAAATCGGAGTTAAATTCATTGCCTAAAAAGGCACAAAGGGGTTTAAACTCTTAAAAGTTACCGGGATACAAAAAAAAAGAAAAGAATCTAAACTTAGTTTAGAAGTTCGATGAATAATGCACTCTCCGGAATTATTTTTCTAATAAAACCTTTTTCAAACGACCTGGAAAACACGAAATTTATTTCATTTTCTTCAAAGATATCGGTCTATCATGAAGGGAGTTCAACTGGGATGGTCTCTGAATGGAGGCAAAATTAGTATTGAGCCTATTGGAATAAATTTCGTTCCATGGAAAAATGGTCGTTCAGGGGGTGGTCGCCTAATGGAGTTGGTCGCACAGGCAGGTTTCACTGTAACAACGTTTTCGTAATATCATATTTAACTCCGAAAGAATAATAAATACTCTTAACTGTATATAATCTGAAATCTGAGTAATAACCCCCCCCCCCCCCAAAAAAAAAAAAAACAAACTCATACGACAATAAATTAATGTTTTCGAATGTGTCTGCTACGAATTGAGAGATAATCCAGATATCTTTTCTTATGAGTAAATCACCCTTTCAAACGAAAGAGATAATTTTTTTTTGTTTTGGCCGTTAGCAAAAGTAGCATAATTTGCAACATAACATTGAAAGGGAAGAATAAAATATTTACACTCATTTTATTTTAAATTCGCATTTCCCGAACTAATGAAGTTTTGATTATTTTTTTGATAAGCATTGTGTGTATTACAGGTCTGCACGGGGCGAAATTTCCAAGGGCCCTGCCCGACTCACAGAAAAGAAATTCAGTCCCAGCCCGGCCCGGAGTAAAAGATAAAATCTCAGCCAGAGTGAATTTCAACAAAACATCGATTTTTTTTTTTTAAGTGTTAAAAATCTGGAAAATGGTATACAGTAAGACGCAATTGCATAGAAAAGTAAAAAAGCGTTATAGACAAGTTCCCTTCTTAGCGAGTGTAAATGTATTATATATTAATTTTATGCATTAGTATATTAATTATGCATGGATCAACACGTTATTGTGTTTAAAACTGGGTTCCGTCATACGCAGGTTCTTTTCACACGTTTTGCTATGTTTTAATGTAGCTATATTTTAATAAGCGCAGTGTTCTTTAAAAAGAATAAATTTTAATGTTTAAGTGTAAAATAATGGCGATTTAAAAATGTATGCATTTTTTGCAAAAATATTTGGGCCAGACCTAATTTTACTGACCTTTGAATAGACCAGGCCACGCTGAGACAATGATTTTCATACGGGCTGGGTCAAAATTAGGACTGAAAATTTTGGGCCATGAAGACTCGGAATGAACCAGTTCCTGCTTTGTACAGAAAAAATAAGTTAGGCCCGGTCCGGCCCGAGCCTTCAGAAAAAAGTGTGGCCCGCCCGAGTTCCGTGAGTGACAATCGGCCCGAGCTGGCCCGTGCAGATCTCTAGTGCGTATTCAATTGTTAAAATAATTATATTTCAAACCGCTACATGACGAAATATAACAGACAATCACTTTTGAACACTCTAACGATCAATCCTTTTCTATACAACATACCACTATTTAGCTAATAATCTTAACATTCCACATATCTACACGAATAAATGCCTGAAATTAAATAAGACTTACCTTTATTTTATGTATTCCGTAAAGAATAATTTTAAGGGTATCCTAATCTGTTAATCCTAAGATGGCGGACGAAAAAGTGATCATTTTTCTTATCTTTTAAGGTTGTCGTCGCCTTGCTGCTCTGATTGGTCAATAAGCGACGCACACATAAGTCACTCTTTCAGGAGTGAGACATTTCACTCCTTTCTAGAGAGCGGAAAATTCCACTCTTTAAGGAGTGTATTTTTATAAAATTCACTCCAAAAAGAGTAAAAATGCCTGTCACTCTTTCAAAGCGTGAACTTTTCACTCCTCCCAATTTTAGAGTGTAGAATGAAAATTTTGGTGCCTACTTATACTTCAGATTATAATAATTACCCTGAACCTAAATAAATTTAAACTGAAAGCATTTTTATATTTTCTATACTGATAATTTTTTTGTATTTTCGTAATATTTTTGCATTTTCGTATAAAATTTTTGTATACTCGTAAATATTCTAATTAGCTAATACAAAATTTTGAAAATTTCAAAGGTAAAAATCACCTGAAAAATATTTCTTTGACGAATAAAAAAGAAATTTTAGGTTCCGTTAATACCGGTCTAACTTGAAACATATATTTTGAAAATTTCATTAAAAATATTCAGAAATTTTTGAGATATTCTGCACGTTATATCCAAAAAATGTCAGTTGGTGAAAATTGACTTCAAATTTTCGGAAACGCAGCTTCAGCTATTGAGCGGGTATAATTCTAAAAGCCATAACTTTTGTTCTAATAGGAATTTCAAGGAAACGATTACATCAAAATGTTAAGAAAAGACAGCAATTTAAGATCTAAAAAATTAAAATTTCGAAAATTTTGAAACTTTAAGTGTCGTGAGACCCCTTAGTACAAATAAAGAACACTTTTCGGAATTGTAGGTAGCTCGTAGGAGGTTTTTATATACTTCTGTTAGAGGTTTGTTATATTTTCTTAGAAAGAAACATCTGTCTTTTTAGACTGTACCGTAAGATGTCGAAGGTATGGGCATCCCATGAATTTAAAAACGATTACCATAAATCAATTAAAGATGCTTATACTGAATAATATAGCTTGAACTACACTGGTGAAAACAATTAAAGGGACAAACGGTTTTCTAAAAAAAAAAAAAAAAAAAAGTTATCCCAATACGCAAATAAGGTATGAGATGATAGTTAAGCTCGTCGCGGAGACCTGCCACGATGTGGTCTGTGTCGTCATAAGGCAGTTGCGCTGTGATCGCGTTTGTGCAGAGGTGCCTCATTTGACCGCCGAAGGTTGTAGCGTAAGGACGTCTTGAAACATCGTAGTATAACCCAATCCTTGTTTATTGGATTTCTTTGTTTACCCATCGTTAGTATGACTAGTCGAAATAAGTCTATATGATGCCCCTAGATGGCGGATTGTTGGAAGACTCGAGGCAGGCCAATCCCAGGCTACCTTTTGTAAGGACCTCGGGGTTCCGTGAAATGTGGTATCTACTCTGTGGAAACAGTTTACAGAGACAAGAACAGTGGTCTCCCGACCTGGTCAAGGCCGTAAAAGGGCAACAGCGCTGGCTAAAGACCGGTATTTGACATTTCTAGCCAAAAGGGATAGGTCCGCGACAGCGCAAAAACTGTCTCGTCACCTGTATAATGTTACAGGAGCATCCATTTCATGGATAACAGTCCCACAGAGACTTAATGTAGGTGGCCTGTATGGCAGGTGCCCTGTAGTCTGCATCCCTTTGACTGTGAACCACAAAAAGTTCCGTCTAACATGGTGCCGATAACACCTGTCTTGGACAGAGATAGTTTGGGGCGGCTTCTCTACGGCCCTCTCTACTCTCTTTTGGGGCGGCGATTCAGTCTGGACAGCGACTCGAGACGTGTTCTCATCTGGAGAGAACCCGAGAGTCGATATCGGCCCTCTAACATTGTCGAAAATGATCACTATGCTGGAGGTGGTCTGATGGTCTGGCAGGCAGCATGACAGACGGGCGTACCGACCTTCATGTGTTTGATAGAGGTACTCTGACAGCCAGCGGTACAGGGATCAGATGCTTGCACCCTATGTGAGACTTTTTCGCGGAGCATATGCACCAAATTTCGTGTTTATGGACGATAACGCTTTTCCACATAGGGTTCAGTTGGTGGACGAATACCTCGAATCAAAGGATTTTCAACGAATGGAGTGGCCTGCGATGTCCCCTGACCTTAATCCCATCGAACACATATGGGACGCCCTTGGACGATCAATTGCAGCTCGAAGACTAGCTCCAACGACCATCGAGGAGCTCAAGGGTGCCTTGGTGCAAGAGTGGGTGCAGTTGCCACAGAGATTGATAAGGTCTCTGGTAAAGACTATGAAACGCCGATGCGAGAGTTGTGTAGCTGTTACAGACGATCATACACTTTATTAGATATGTTTTTCTCTGACTGACAGGGTATCGGTCAGCTGCTGTGCTGGACACGTGACCAGTTTCCTTATTTAGGGTGCAGGTTGTGCCCATTTTTGTTTTGCCATACATTAGTCTTATATCGAATGATATTTTGGCCAAGTTTGGTTATATTTGCTTTGTTAGATTTTCTTTAATTGCAAAAAAAAAAAAAAAAAACCATTTGTCCCTTTAATTGTTTTCACCAGTGTACATTTTACACACAGAGTACCACAACGGTATACTAATTTTAATTTGTCAAAGGCGTAAATTAACCCTTAAATGCCGGGTGTTGCTTTTCGGCAACATATGCAATTTAGGCTCTAAAATGCTATTAGAATAATATTGCAGCTATAATGCCTAATGTTGCCAATAAAATACATTCTGAAAATATTATTAAATCGATTTTCAAAATGTAGATGGCAACACTTGTGCTGTTTAAGTATAAAGATAGATAGATTTATTTTTTCAATTGCTGCTACATGTTCTTTTTATTTTGTTTGGAAGCTTGCGAAATACCCTATTTTATTCTGCAGTGAGCAAGTGAAATTTATTTCTTATGTTAGTTCCTAAAATTCTTGGGTGTTTAATAATATAGAATTTTATCATGGAGAATTATTTTTTCAATTAAAGACCAGTATTGCCGATTAGTAACAAACTGTTGTTTAGCCGTAAACCATACTTAAAGCAAAATATGATTTTTTTAAGTATTTTTCACATGATTTATTTAAAAAATGCAAGCCGAAAAACATTATTACAATGATTTTTGAAAAATCAGGCATTTAAGGATTAAAACTTTAAAAACTGTAAAATTAGGTTTACTCAACAGATTAAATGTTTTGTCTATACCAAAGTCATTTTCAAAGCAAATGAATAATACAGTGGGGGACATAATTATAAGACACTTACCTAATTTGACATTACAGTGAAAGAAAAGATTCAGAGCTTAAAAATGCTTTATCAAATTCGACAAAAACATAAATTTATTCTGTTATCACACGTAATTGTTTTACAGAAATCATATTTTCATACAATTTAATTAAAAAACTTAAAATCATAATGGACAAAATTATAAGACACCAACCTTTTTTTCCAAATACAGTGGTCAACATAATTAGCAGACACTAATGGTTTAAAAGAAAATCCTCTAACATGGTTATTCAATATTTGGTGGAGCCGCCATTGTTTTTTATAACATGAAAGATACGATTCGGCATCGAATCTATCAATTCTAACAAAATATCGCAAGACAATTCTTCCCAAGCACATTGTATAGCATTCTTTAGGTCTTCGACACATGTAAACTGCCTCCCATTTCGGTAAACCTCCCGAGCTAAGATCTCCCACAAGTTTTCGATGGGATTTAAGTCTGGGGAGCGAGAAGGCCACGGAAGAACATTGATACTTTGCTCTGAAAGCCACTTTTTTGTCACGTGTGATGTATGAATCGACGCGTTGTCGTGCTGGAAAGTGTAGTTTTCGCCACAAAGAAGTTCACCGTATAGAGCTAGTTGTTCTTTAACAATATTCTTATACTTTTCGGAATTCATTCTTGAATGCACAAAAACGATATCGCTTTTCCCTTGAGACGAAAAACCAGCCTGAACCTCCACCCATTTTGCGGCTTATTTGTACATCAGGAGACTTCCGTAAATCATGCCAATAATAGTGAAACACGTCAGGACCGTCCAAGGTTAAACTTTTTTCATCAGAAAATAACATTTGGAGGTCCAGGCCATACTTTGTTTAGCGAAGTTTAAACGGTCCATTTTGTGCCGCCTTAGAAGCGATGGTTTTTTCTTCAATTTTTTAAATTTCACATACGAAGCATTACGCAACACCCTACGAATGGTTCTCCTTGAACAATTCAGTTTCAAAGCATTTTTAATGCCTGTAGTGGTCATCTTATTCTGTGTAGCGAGCGAAAACACATGGCGTCTCTCTCTCGAGGACCAGCAAAGAGTACGTCCAGATCTTTTAATCACAGATGCATTAATTTCTCTTTTCAAAACATTTGAAATTGCACATCTTGAGCGTTTAATAACTTTTGAAATATTATTAACTGAAGCACCAGTTCCATTTAATCTCCAAATTTCGCGAATTTCGCTTTCTTTTAATTCTGTACCTCGTGGCATGTTTGTAAATGCGTGAAGTCGGTTATTGTCTGCTTTAGTTAACTGCTGACGTCATAACAGTATACAGAAAATTTGCATATTGCACATTATTTTCGAAACAAAGCAGGTGTTTTAATTAAAATGTTAGGGTGTCTTATAATTTTGTCCATGGTATTTATAATTTTTTTTATTAAACTCTATAAAAATATCATTTCTGTAAAACAATTACGCGTGATAACAGAATAAATTTATGTTTTTGTCGTATTTGATAAAGCATTTTTAAGCTCTGAATCTTTTCTTTCACCGTATGTCAAATTAGGTAGGTGTCTTATAATTATGTCCACCACTGTAATATTCTAAAATTCTACGGTCTGTGAAACGCCAGCGTTCGAATTCTCACTTCCTCTTTCATGTTATGGATGTTATGTTTTTTATTTTACTTAGATGTTTATTTTTATTTTTGTTGAACAGAATCTGTTCAACACTTCGAAAATGATTTTTGTAAATATTTATTGTATTATTTTTATTATAATTATTATTCATTTTTTTATATAATTAATGATTGTTTGTAATAGATTTAATATGTCCATGCAGTGTTTAGGTATGTTTTTCTCAAGGTTCAGACGACGGACTAGGTGGTCTTTTATGAGGCAATTGTTAGTGACAACGCGGAGCTGAACATTTGTTTTCAAAGACTGGTAATAGATGTCACCACCAAAAACTTCTCTGCACAAAAGCATTCTGAAGTAACTTTGGCTGAAGCAAGCTCTTATATGTTTTTCGTCATTTAATTGCATCATCTTTCTGCGTTCCTGATCTGCATAAAATGTGTTATTACGTCAGATCACTTGTGAGGCATCTACTGATAAAACGGAAGCTAATGGAGCTCCGGTATTTATACTATCTGAACTTTAAAAACAACTAAAAGACTTGATAACATTTAAACATTTATTTAACTGTTGAAATAATAGAATTAATATGTAATTTTTACAGTTCTATTTTTTATTTTTTTTATTTTAAACATACATATGTGAAAGCTTCAAGCAGTCACTGGATTATGCTTCATCTTCAAATTAATAAAATATAATACAAGTTCATTTTTAGCCTTCCAGCAATAGTGCCTCTTTAGATATTCGGTCAAAACCTATGGATTATAAAAAGTGATTCTGTAAAAGTTGAGCCAACAAATTTTTCTTACCTGAATTTATTGTTTTCAAAACTCTTATAATATATATAAAAAACTCAGGGCCTTGACCACTCACGCCTTTCAGCAATAAAATTGGTTCCGTCGTAATGGAGAATTTATGGTATGAGTCCAGAAAGTCTTTACCGGTACAATAGCTTGACACTTTATGTCAAGTTTGGTTTATTACGATATTTATTGGAATCGGGTCTTGGACCTCACATGTCGTGCGTGGTTTCGTAGAGTGGCATGAACGGACCGTTAATAGAAGGCGGAGTTCTCTGAAACTCGGGCATCCAAGTCTTTCAATGGGAGAATACGGCGATGGGCCACTTCTTAAGATAGTCCGGTGTTGGTCGGGGTTATTTAAATTATTCAGGACCCTGTTTCTCTATTATTCTAGAAATAACAAGTTTTTTACATATATGAGAATGAAGTAGTTCTGAGTATCATTAGGAGATAGAATCATCAGTATGAGTGTTCAGTAAGGCTGCACAGAGACGCGTGTTTTGCCATCCGTCTCCAGTTTTCATGGAAATCTTTTGTTCAGGACCATTCTGCGGTTTATTCACAAAAGAATGAGGGTAATCAACAATAGCTCAGGAGATAAGGAGCTCAACCCTACTTGAAGGAAATTTTTCTTTTGCAGGACATCTCTATTTCCTTTTAAGTCATTAAAAATCAATAACACCGCATGGCCACAAAAAACGACACCAACACTGATAACCGTTAGAAGGATGGTGCGTTCGCAGCCTAAGTTTTAGCTCTCAGAAAGAGTAGTGAGTTAGATCTCGCTCTCAGTATTATTATGCAGTTAGAGTTCTCCTAGAGCAGTGTCAATGTATCATCGGAAGTTGCTGCCGTATGCTGCGATTCAGCGGAGATGATTATTAGATGTAATCACGGACTTGGTTGAGAGTCCTGATTCTTTGAACTGACTTGATACAAAGTCAGGGTTAATCCACGATACTTGATTGAGCGTCAATGCAACCATTAAGACTCGATCCCGAATAAAAAGTTAACCTTCGATTATATAAAATGGTGTGTGGTGTTTCATAATGTTAAAAGGAAGTCATGAACTTTAGTGTTACTTGGAATCAGCGAACCTTCAGATTGGATGGGCCACCTTCTCATCACTATGCTTTGGTTTTAAAGCTATTTGTACTTTATTGGTCCTTAATTGTAAAATAATACGATGAGTACGGTAGGGTGGTCATGCCCATTTAAAGTGATTAAAACCAAATGATCAAATGAGAATAGCAAATGTATTAGTTAAACTTTCTAAGAATTTAAATAATTTTAATTACTCTCATATGAGAGAGATTGAGAGGTACTTTATTTATTGCTTAAAGTGTAAATATGTATTCTGTAAATAAATCTTATTATTACATTAATTTATAAGTTCTTATTTAATCTCATCATGAGTCTCTCTTTTATAATTTAATATGCTATTTTTTTATTTCAGGAATTAATAGCTACTTTGCATTGTTATGTGATTCTTCATTTGGATCTATAAGTTAGTCCATTTACTAAAAAATCACAACACATCGGGCGGTCGAAGTTGTCTCCCCGTCCTAATTAAGATAATGAGGGGTTTTATTTATTATCTTCGGGGTAACCAGGATCTATTAACGATCACTCAGTTGGTTAGATAATTTATTATTGATTTACTTTGAAACTATGAGAATATACGTTAAGGGGTTTACTCCTTAAGGTTGTTAAATATCGGATACTATTTAACTTACCCGTTTTTTCATCAACAACTATATTGTTGAGATAGTCTTTAAAGGGTTAAGGGCCAATTTCTCTCCAAACGGCTCAGATCCTCCCAACAATTTTCGTGACAGTTAAGTAAATCGAGCCATTGTTTTGGTAAGTTAAATGATACTGTATCGTTATATTTTGATTTTTCTTTGTTACAATCTCTATAGTCCGAGTGATACACGACAAAAATAAAGTGAAAACTGCAAATCGTGATAAGAATATACCGATTGGTGAGTATCTACATTATATTAATGCAATGTATTTCAGAGAGGGAGGCATCGCGTAAAGTCGTGGGAATTCAAGATCGCAGCTGGTATTCATATTAGCGTCATTTTCTGAATTTTCTTACTATCCATCCTATAAATGTGTTTTTCAGGTCGATTGCAATGTTTTTAACGTCAAAAATTTCTTTTTTAATACTTTCCGTCATAGTTGAACGAGTTTATGAATTCAGTTTGTCTGTTTGTCTGTCTGTCTGCTTGCCCTTCCATGCTCTAACTCGCTTAAATTCACCCGGGTTGTCATGTAATTTATATATGTTATTGAAGTTAAAATAACATGTTTCGAATAAAAATTGAAATGCATAGCTTTTATAGTCCGTTTATAAAGCCCTCAAAAGAATTCCATTACGTTATTGTCTATTAGTCCAGGTGCTACGGTTGAGAAAACCGCAAATCGTGAGAAGAATATACCAACTGGTGAGTACTTACTTTATATTAATACAATTCATATAAGAGTGGGAGGCATCGCGTAAAGTCGTAAGAATTCAAGATGGTGGCTGTTAATCAAAATGTAGTCATTTTCTGGAATTCTTGCAATTTTCACACTATTCAGTGTATAAAACTGTGTTTGATGTAAATTTCAATGCTTTTAAGGTTAAAAATGTCATTTGTAACACTTTCCAACATTGTTGAAAGGTATTTATGAATTTTGTTTATGTGACCGTCTGCCTGACCGTGCTCCAATTCGCTTAAATATATACGGATATGTCCATGTAATTTAAAAATTTTATTTAAATATGTGTTACTTATATATGTAATTTTAATATGTGGCATACAGCAAAAAGTTCTATACTGAAAATGAAGTGTGTAGCATTTATAGTTTCTTTACAGGTGCAAACAAAAGGCTTCGTTAACATTATGATCTGTGGGAGAAAATCATTTTCAATGTGTTTTAATGATGTTAAAATCTTTGAAACATATTGAAACTGATATACATCAGTGAGGTGCAGTACAGTATACTTGCTATAAAATATGATGTGCATAGCATTTATCATTCATTTACAGGTTCTCAAAAAAGAAAACGGCTACAGTACTGTTTATAACCTATGTGCTTTTTACTTTCTTTTATCTTTACAAGATTAAAGCATTGGATTCCTGAAAATTTTCGACTTCCAGTTTTCGACAAATTCACACGTTTTAGGAGTCAGAGATCCCAAAAAACATGTTTATATAAAATGTCTGTCTGTCCGTATGTCCCTCTGTCTGTGTGCCGTCATTGTACCATCGAAAACTGTATGAAGTGATGCATAGAATTGAACCAAAATTTGTGAGTATATTTTTGGCTTTGGCAAGCAGGTCCTCCCTCGATTTAAAAATAATTTGGTGGAAGGGGCATTGTAAAAGCAATTTTTGTGCCATTTTCATTATTGTGCTATCCAAAAGTGTATAAGTTATGCATAGATCTGAACCAAATTTTTTGTGTATGTTTTTGGCTATGGCCAGCAGGTCCTCCTTCAGCTTGGATCTATTCCGCAGGAAAGGGATGCTGTGATATCGATTTTTGTATAATTTTCTCG
The DNA here is from genome assembly GCA_963932465.1 of Maratus speciosus. Classification (NCBI taxonomy): domain Eukaryota; kingdom Metazoa; phylum Arthropoda; class Arachnida; order Araneae; family Salticidae; genus Maratus; species Maratus speciosus. The sequence continues at coordinate 356,351,910 of OZ010799.1, read as the reverse complement.
ATTTTTTGTAGTTCCATTATCTATCGGCGGCTCGTGCAGCGACGGGATCTCGAGTAATGCTGAGCTGGCTATTCGCAAATGGCTGATGTACAACACAATAACGAAAAACTTTTGATTTTAATAAATATCATGATCAAGTTTAGCTCGTTTTTACTCAAATTAATTGACTGAAGCTGAAATTTAAGATGAAAATCATAGTTGGTATAGTATTGAATTAATAATATTGAAATATTAACACCTGTAACTTCATCTGTATACGCTTCAATTTTTATTCGGAAAATGCTTTTGTAAACTTCAATAACAAATATAAATTACATGACAATCTGAGTGAATTTAAGGGAGTGGCTATATTTAAGCGGGTTAGAGGATGGAATAGCAAGCGGACAGACTGACAAACAAACAGACAAACTGAATTCATAAACTCATAACATCAAACTCTGTCTGTGAGCCAGACAGACTCACAGACACACATTTTGTAAAAACATGTTTTTCGGGATCACAGACCACTAAAACGTGTAAATTCGTCGAAAACCGGAATTCGAAAATTTTCATGAATCCAATACTTTCTTCTTGTAAAGCTGGAAGAAAGTAAAAAGTGGCGCCAATCAAGAAATCTGAATTAAAAAAAAGTAGCCCACTGTTTTCACATTGGATAGTTTGGCATGGTACCGACGATATATATGGAGATAAATAAATACGATAGTCCATCAAAACTTTACTTTAATTTTAAAATATCTTATGCAAAACAGTTTTTATTTTATAGAATTTTTCAAAGAATTTTTTAAATATGAAATTAAACCCAAAAGTTTTCGAATTAGCAATCGGATTAAGAAAATATATATATTTATATAAACATAATTTAAAAATATTTACATTAAAATCACAGACAATACATTAAACAATTAAAATGATTACATAAAAACACTAAAAACATATTATAAAAATTGGGAAGTTTCGGATCATCACGATCCCTCCTCAACCAATTATAAACGTTAAGTCAATACTATCAACAGTTACAAGAAAAACACAACAGAAAGTCATCAATTTCAGGTTACAGTTAAAATAAAATAGAATACTCGGCCGGCACAGATGCAGCTTCGTTAATCGGTAAATCCTTGGTTTTAGTATGTCAGGCCTCTAAAAACACTCTCTCTGCGTAATTGTTGCAGCCGGATCGGATCACAAAAGCTTTATTAAAATCTGGAAAATGGTCGGTTGCAATAATATGCTGAACGACTATTGCAACCGACCATTTTCCAGATTTTAATAAAGCTTTTGTGATCCGACCCGGTTGCAACAATTACGCAGGGAGAGTGTTTTTAGATGTTCCGAAACGTCACAATATTTTAATATATTTTTAGTGTTTTTATGTAATAATTTTAATTGTTTAATGTATTGTCTGTGATTTTAATGTAAATATTTTAAAGATGGAATTCAGCCGTAACATTTTTGCTTATATAATTCATAATTTAAAACTTTAAAATGATAATTTGCTGTCGCATGGTATGTCAATTTAACCAAAGAGATTATCTAAAAATATTAACATGGGAAGATTATTTCCGATTAATATATTAAAATAATATATTAATAAATATAAACGACTGACGTTTCTTACGCAGTCCAACATTCATTATTTCAAGAAAGGAAATAACAATTGTTCCTGAAGTGCGTATGTTTCTCATACTATCCTTTCACTAATGGTACTAAACAAAAATACCAAAAATAATGGAGAAATATGGATAAATCCGTTAACATTCAATGTGATGCATATAGTGACGTTTTCTTCGCTTAAAAAAAATCTTTTCGTCAAAAAAAGAAAAATGTATTTTTGAAAATTTGCTTTATATCCTGCGAGAATCCACGGAATTATCGTGATTAGATTGTAGAATTTCTTTTTAGTTTTAGTTTAGAGCATATAAATTTCGGATTTATTAGGTTCATTTGACGAATGTCTGGGATTTGAAGGAAAACTGACAAAGAAAAAAATTCGCGAAGAAACGGAAAAACTAATGGCGATACTGTTGCCGTTATTCCTGTGTAATTTCATAGAAATGTAGTTTTGATTTGGGAATGTTATTACTTTTTACTTTAGATATCAGAATTATTCGTGAATTGAGGAAAAATGTACAAATAAAATTTAAATTGAATAATAACTGATTAATATGTGTCAATTGACGGTTTATTACTTTCTTCAATTTTCGATAGAAGAAAGTATTTGAAAATTTTTCGACTTCCTGTTTTGGACGGATTTCAACGTTTAAGGGTCAATTTTCATGTTTATACAACACGCCTGTCTCTCCGTGTGCCCATGTGTAACCATTGTGACCATCGAAAAGTGCATGAAGCTGTGCATAGTACTGAACCAAATTTTTTGTGTACGTTTATGACCATGGCCAGTAGTTCCTTCTTGAATTTGAAAACATTCAGCCGGAAGGAAGCGCTGTAATAGCGATTTTTTTAATAATTTTCTCGATTTTTCGTAGTTCTATTGTATATCTGTAGTTCATGAAGCGGCGGAAACTTCGCATCCTGCTAAGCCTGCTATTAGCAAACAGTTGATGTACAACAAAATGACGAAAAACTATTGACTTTAATAAATATTATGATCGAAATTGACTCGTTTTACTCCGATTAATTCACTCAAGCAGAAATTTAAGATGAAAATCAAAGTTGGTATGGTTTTGAGCTAATTATATTGATGTGAATGTAACTACTTTTTGAAATATTAAGATGTATGGTATGGTAAAGGTCGAGCGGAAATTTGGTGGTTCTCGGGTTCGCTGAAACGGTGGTTAAAAAAACTCCAACATATAGATGTAAGAACAATCAGTTTTTATTCATTTTTCATTACGAGAGAAGACATCTCATAAAAAAGGAGCCTCAGATATGAAGCTATGAAGCAAGACAGGTTAAATATATATCTATGTGTAGAAGCATATCCGTTCATGACAAACTGCTACGCAACGTCACAAAGGAAAAACGAAAACAACAGCGGTCCTTTTTTGCGGATCTTCCAGCAGGGTGGTCGGGAGCGAACTCTGATTAATGCGTACAGAAATCACATGCCTTGGCATATTGTAGTATCGCCAACTAATCAAGTTTTTAACGCCGATATTATAGAGACAAAGGATTGGCTGCAGGATTAGCAGACAAATAACGTGGCAGACGAGCCCTACGGCGCACTCACAGGATGTGAAGCAACCCTACATGTTTCAAGACTAAGAGCGACATATAGTCTCGTTTTTGTTTACATTAACAACAGATTTCAGCTAAATGTGATTGAGTAATCTTTAATGAATGTATGTGAAATGTAGAAAGCATAATGATAAATGAAAATATAATTTAAAACTGCAATTCCAATAAATACATTTTTTTTATTTATTTCATTTTTTACCCGTCAAGTTCTAATGTGAAATGAGAGTGGTTTATTTATAGCGCAGATAAAATACGTTAAATAAAATGAACAGTTAAATGAAAGTGCAGATGTACAGAGTTAAATGTGATCGTGATTGCTTTTAAATAAAACCGTTAGGAATGGAAAAAATAAATATGCGAGGATGAGAACTTTGAATAAGTAAAAAGAAAAATATGAAACTATAAATCTTTATATGTGTTGAGTAAAGTTCCTTGTGAAAGGAGAAAGGGAAAAAAATAAATGAATGTAGAACTATGAATTGTTTTAGGAAAAAAGAATTGCTATAGTAAATTTACCTGTTTAAAGTAGATTTTGAAAAACGGGGGGTGAAACTGTGGCAGATAAAATCTGCCACATATGGTACACAAGATTTTTTTATGATTGTCACATACAGCTAGTTTTTATAGTCTAAAAAGCTAAATGCCCCTCAAAAATATGCTGTAATAACCAGCATGATTTTATTAAAAATGGAAAAAAAAATCCAATTCACATATGGTCAAAGTTATTCTCTAACATAAAGAAAGTAACTGAAACATTATAGGAGAGCTAATAATAATTTCCCAGTAAAATTAAAAACATTCTTTCCATATCGAATTCGAAATAAAAATTGCAAAACACATGTCACTAAACTATTATTTTAAATAAAATTTATTTTATTCTTTATTTATTGCCCCGATTTTGTTTATTTAATTTAATGCTTTAACAATAATAAAAAAATAAAACTCAAACCCTAAGGTATAAATTCCAAACATGTGTTACAATAATTAATGGCTATATCATTAAAAGTAGGATAAAGCATATAGTATGTTCGTATGTCTAAATAAATTTAACGTGAGTTTTTAAAATTTATTTTTTTTCTCCTATATGATGATTTTGTATGACTTCTATTAACTGGTCATAAATGATAAACCATAGCTATTTTCTAAAAAAGCTATTCTTAAAAAAAAAAAAAAAAAAAAAAACTATTTGATTTACTTTTTGAACCTATATGAAATTTAATTAAGTTTTTGTATTTCAACAGAAGAAAATAATATGCACACTCTTTTAGAAAAAAAAATATGTTGCATTCTGTTTTTACTTATAAAGTTAGGTCTATATTTTCGCAATTTTTTTTATAGATTCAGAACTATATTCAAATTATAATATTTCAAATATATCAAATAATTCAAATATTTTAGCAGCACGTTTTCGACAGAATGAATTAACTATGAATTAATAATAGGTAATCAGTTACAGTTTAAACATTATATCATTCTTTGTTCATGCCAAATAAAAACATGCGTCAACATTTAATATGTTAACTCTGTACAAATAAAAATTAAATTACGTGTTAATTTGTGAAAAGTAATTCGAAGGGAACTGACTTTGCTATTTTTTTGAAAAAATATGAGTACATACATTATATTTTTTATACGAATAGCGGGTTTTATTAGCTATATCGAAGAAATACTCATTTCTTTAATAATTATGAAGATTAATTAACTTTTTCCTTGAAAAATAAATCAGTAAAAAGTGTTCTGTGCAATAAAGTTACGGTTTATACTTTTTTACATTATTTATCTTATTATAGAAAATACTTTCATCTGTATCGAAGGTTTTGCATGATAAAAATCTTTTTTAATATCTATTTTAGAAAAAATATCTTTAAAATGGCCAGAACGAAGAGTTTTTCTCTTTTTTAATAACATAAAAGGCTTTCTTTATACGCATAAATTCATATAAAAACTAATTTTCTAAGAATGCAAATCCTTATTCTCTAACAGCAATAAAATGTTTTACTTTTATACTTAACTTTTTATTCACATGTTTTTGCTTAAATAAAAGTTTTGTTTTGATTAATTTTACTACCGAATATAAGTGATTTTTACTTATAAAATACGACAGTGTATGCACAAAATATGGATTATAATATTCAATAAATAAATAAATGAAACTATGAACTGTACTACTTTAAGCTTTATCGTGAAATGTCTTAATTTCATTAGTAAAATTTGCTGTAATTTTATTACAAATTTTACCTTTTTTTATTTTGCTATAAATGTGTAACGAAAATTGTGTATGCTATGCCAGATGTGTGCAAAAAACCCTTCCCAATGTTACCTCATTCATCGTTGTACGCAACATATTAGTTAAATTCAGTATGCTATGTCCGATGTAGGAAAAATTTCCTAACCAGTGATAGCTCATCTATTGTTGTGCGCTACATATTAGTTGAAAAAAAGAGATGTTGTTAAATTAAATAATATATATGGTTTTAGAAATTTTTTTTAGCCCCGGTACGGTATGCTATTTCTTTCTCCCAGCTTATTTTGTGTCGTCTACAAAAAATAACATTACCTTACAGAAGCCGTCTATAAAACAAAGCAGTGCCATTAAATACTCTATAGCAATTTTTTAAATTTCTAAGCATCGCACATTTTCAATTTTTATACCGTCGTATTGGAAAAAAAAGTATTTTAAAAATGCAATTTGTTTGAAAACTGCATCTTCATTTCTTTTTGAAATATTAATTTTTTTTTTTAGTTTTTGGAGCCATTTGCTTAATATTGGCAACGGAAGTACTCCATTTCTGTAGAAAGTAAAGGAAAAATAGTTGTAAAATATTAATTATATATTTTTGTTGCCATTTTCTCATAACAACCGAAAGAAAATGTAATTAAAATACGTGCTATTTTGAAAAAATATAAACGAAGGATTTCTGTTAAAACATGGGGCTATTATAAACTATATTTAATTTTAAGTATCTTATATTAACGTTACAAACAAATGAAAGCCTATGAATCATTAGACAGCTGTTTTTTTTTTTTTTTTTTTTTTTTTTTTTTTTTTTTTTTTTGATCGAGTTTCTTCAATGACGCATCTTTTTGCTGCATTTGTGTATTATTTCGCGATAATGACGCCCGATGCCTACTTTACGGTAGATGTTTAAGAGTGGATCGTAAATGTGGAATTCTAAAGCGGATGCGAATGACGTCATTTTACATAAAATAAAAGCGTTTGCTTTAAGTCTTAAAATTTAAATATGTTTTTACTATTTATATATACATATATTTTTTTTCCATCGGTGGCGACACTAAATTCTGAAAAAGCAGGATTCCTGTTTTCTAGTGTTTCTTAATTCTTTCTCAATCAATACATATAAAAATGATATTTCGATCACAAAGTAAAATTAAAATATTTCTAATTAAATTACTATACCATTTCTGTCAAAGAGTAATTTGAAAGAAAATGTATCATTAACTTTAAAGGGTGAATAGAACGGAAACGTATTGCAATGAAACCATAAGTTTAAATTTATGTTTACTTTTTGAAAAACGCAGATTTTTTTTTTCTGTCTTGATATTTGAAATCTTTATTAGTATTAAAAGTGCAATTAACAAAGCGTTTCGCCGGATGAAAAAATAGCTTCAAACAAAATAAATATGCGTAAGAGAACACTCTCAAGTACTGGATTTAACATTTAATGCATATGAAAAAAAAAATTAAGAATAAACCATTTTTCAAAAAATATGTTGAAACTAATTTTACTAAGTAAATGTATATATTTATGTAAAAAAAAAAGAAAGGAGAGATTGTCGTTTAATGCAAACAATTTGTGTATATATGTTGAAGGAAACGTTGTCACAAAGCACTTAATTATTAAATTAAATATTTTCATTAAAATATAATTTATGGTGTTTGTAAAAAAATATTCGTTTTTTCCCTTTCTTATTATCAATAGAAAATTAAAACATTTACATTTCTCTAACATGAATTAATGTTTAAAACAGAAAAAGAAATCTATTCATTAAATTTTCATACCATTTCTGTCGAGGAATAGTTATTGAAAAAAAAAGATGTGTTTTGTGTGTGTGTGTTTCCATGCGTTTTTTATCATTACCGTGTGTTTTGTGTGTGTGTGTGTTTCCATGCGTTTTTTATCATTACCGTCCTTCTTGCTAAACTTATACAGAAAATCACTTCAGATACAGCCACCGATTTTTTTTTTCATTTTTTTTCTTATGCAGAAGTAAACTAGAGAAAGAATGTCTAAAATTCTTTGACAGGAAATTTACTGCAAAATTTAAATTAGCATTCAAATATCAATTTCAAGATCGTGGCTTTATTGGTAGTCTTACCGTCCCCACGGTTTATTCCTGCACTTTTCGGGGTAAATAATAAAAAAAAAATTAATCCAATGTAAATAACTGTTTCTATAAATCAATGAACATTGTGGCTACCACTTAGTCTTAACATGATTTGCCTAAAATAGGTGGTCATTTTCCTTACCGTTCCAGCCTTATTGTCCCTTCTTTAACACCCCTTTAAGACAATGTTATACGAAAATTTTGTACTAAAAATACTGCATTGTTATTATATGTTATTTGAATGTCCTATGGGTACTATGCAAATTCATTATAAGTAAAAATTTAGAAGGAAATAAAAAGTTTTAGTAGTTAAAATGGTAAGGAAAATTAAACTCGGAAGTTTAACATAAACCTCAGTTAAATAAAAAAAATTCGTTGCTGACCATTTTTTCTGTATTTTTAAACATTAAGGTATTCGTCTATCAGATTAAAATGCTATTTTAGTAATTTTAATTTCACCAGATTTTTATTCCCGAAAGTCAATCATTGTGAGAATGCCCCATATACATCTTTTCTGATAAATTATCTAACACTGCAAATTTTATCGAAATCCATTTAGCAAAACTCAAGTTATAACGTTATAAGCATCCGGAACGAAATTCCCATTTGCATTATATATATATAGTAAATATTATATTACATATTACAAATTATTATGTTATAAAATATATATAAGAAATAGATTATAGATTATAAGTTATTATAAAATTTCATATTAGATTATAGAGTGATTACCAAGTTAGAGTAGCACGTCTTATTACAAAGGCACATATTATATTTTTTAAGGTATTCAATAAATACTAATAGTGAATTGCTATTAAACTTTCATCGAAAAAAGCAGAAGCCAATACATACAAAAATATACCTTTCTAAACTATATATAAAATCACTTAAAAATATGAAAGTACTCAATAATTGCTATAAATGATAGAAATAAATTTTAAAAAAAGGAAAAATACCTTTATTTATGTATATTTCGAAATGTTTCATTTCACCCGACGCGACGCCAACATTCTCAAGAAAATAAAATGATAAAAATATTTTCGCTAAAATTTCAAATTGAAAAACTAGTAAACAAAAATAAAAATCGCGCGAGCACGAGCATAATGTAATTAACCGCAATATTAAAAATGGAAATTTGCGAACATGAATCATTTTATATTATTGTTTCATTATTCTGTATAGCATTTCTTTTGAAATTTTTGGAAGCCCCATGGATGCTGAATCCTTGCAAATATTCTCATGTGAATTATTTTATATTATCTATATATTATATTTTTCGCGAAAATATTTTTATCATTTTATTCCGTCAGATGCAATGAAAACATGTCGAAATGTAAATAAATAAAGGTATTTTTGCTTTTTTTTAAATTTATTTTTATCACTTGTAGCATTTATGGAGTACTTTGATACATCATTCTTTTAGAAAAATTTCTAAAATATCTTTAAACACACTAAAAGCATTTTCCGTAAAAATCTTCACGGATTTCAAATATGATATGCCAAGATTTCGAAATCCATCAAAATACTTAACGAAAACATGGTAATACATTCCGATAGATCCGCAAATTTTACAAGCGTATGAAATGAAAATAAAAAAGTCTGTCATATTTATATCCGTAACTATGTATTAAATTTCTGATATTTTGACAAAAACAATAATGGAATATTTTGTTACATTCTTATTAGGTTTTCTACAGCAATAAATAATGGCATGTGTTATGACTTTATTTTATTCCGTTAAGTGGAGGTTACCGTTAATAAATAAATAAAAAAGAATCAATTTTTGTTTTCTTTTTCTATACATTTTTCTAATCTATACAACGTGCAGGATAAGAACCTAGAACAGGTAAGTAAAATTCGAAGTATTTAAGAAAGAATTCAAAGAATTTATTTGAAAATGAGCGCAGATCGCCTAGGTATACAGGAAACAGCTAGACACAGCGGTACAAGATCGAAATTATTAACTTCGTAGGTATAAATCCGGGAATTTATGGCTAACAGTAAGTTGCACATATAACTATTATCTAAAAAGTTTTATATTTTCTTTGCAAAACCTTTAAAGCGTTTTTCTTGATACGACGTTTTTTCCCGTCCACCGTGTAATGTTGTCTTTAAATGGATCAAAGAACCATTTTTTTCTTTTTTGGAAATAAAGAGTATTTGTTTTGTGTCTAGAAATCCGGCGCGCTGTTAAATGTACCATGCGGCTGCGCAGAAATGTGTGTAATTTATACAATTATGTACTAAATCGTCAAAATTGGGTGATATGAGGGATGGTTTTTATGACCTTCCTACATACTGAACTTTATCCTAGTCATGTGTATATCTACTGGCTATACTGTATCGATACACAAAGGGTCCCTGCAATTTGTATCCCCAACATCGTGTCCTCTCCTTGTAAGAATGACTAAAATAACAACGAATTTTAACGCATTTCAATACAGTTGAAAGTGTCAGAAAACTCTTAAGTTTCACTATTGCTGGAAGTGTATCATGTAACTTACATAAATACCCTTGATACCACTTCAGCAGGTTATTATTTTATTTTATTGTCATAAAAAAATACTATTATTTATATATTTTGATTATTATTATTATTTTATAAAATGCATATATATATTTAGAGTGTGTATTACATATAGGTATTTTGATTATTATTATTATTATTTAATATAAGTATACTCATATATGTATTTATGCTATAAGGTCTTAATAAGAGTAGGGCCACACAAGGAGTCCTATCTGTAGAGGGGATCTTTTCAGCGAGTCACGAAGTCTGCAAGCCTGACAATAGCTTGACATAAAATGCCAAGTAGTATCTATGACGGGATACTACTTTATTTATGATACCTAATAAAACAGGCCACACAGGCGAAGACTCGGGGCCCAGAAACCAAGATCGCTGACGCTCAAGGGGCGGAGTATGGTATACCCCGAAAAAATGCAATACCGAATCAGAGGTTTGCAGGTTGAAGGAAGAAATGGGGGTCAGCAAGGCTGACCGATCATTCGACGGAAGGGGCGAAGGACCTTCCTCCACATTGTCATCACGAGGTGATGTCGTATCTGGAGGAAGAAGTTACAAGCAGATTGATTAAAATTTCTATACCATGTAGACTTAAAAATATGGAGATCGATTCAAGTTTCTATAGGATGATGACTTAAATTAATATATGGATGTAAGCCCCTAAACCATGAAGTCTTAAGGAGATCGATGCCAGTTGTAAAGCTATGAAGACTAAAAAGGAGATAGATTCAAATCTCTATATCATGAAGAAAAAAAAACTAGATGTCGGTTCAAGTCTTTAAACCAGGACGACTTAAGTGTTCGATGGAAACTCCAAAACTATGCAGTCTTAAAAATAGAGTTCAGTGTGAGTTCCTGAATGACGGTGTCGAATTATTTGGGTCGTGTTTTCCCGTTAAGGGATGGCAATATGGATAATCTGTCCTCGGACATTGCTTCATCGTCAAGTGTTTAAATTAGTGAACTTTACCGTGAGTGAAAAATAAAAAAGTCATTCAAGGTGTCAAGGATTCAAGTGTGACCTTAACCACGAGTGATCCCTCTCTACAGAAGGTTAGACCTCTTTAATCTTTTTGTTTTCCCATTGTGTGAATAATTTATGTTATATTAGGGAGGTACAATTTATGGTACTGAAGCAATTAAGTATTAATTGTAATGGTAATTTAAAAAGTAAATTTAATGTAATTACTGATATTATTGCGTTCTTTGCAATGCTCTTCTATTTTGTTTTGGTAAATAAATTATTTAACTTAAAATATACTTGTAATTAAATGTTAAATTTTAACATGCTTCATTATGAGTCTGTTAATTTACTTTAACATTAATACTAAATTTCAAACTTATTTCATCTATATATATATATAAATATATATCAAACTCGCTGGTTTCCGTGACTTTCAGGATTTTTCTGGAGTTATTGTTAATATTACCCGTTATATGGAGTTAATATTATTTTATTATAGTGGTATTTTTAGTCAAAAATATATAAAAACGCGTTACTCATGTTTGCTAATTTTAAAATAAATTCTAAAATTAGTCTTGGTACCAATGAATTGTATGAATTATTTCTGACTTGTTTTTCCCAAAAAGTTATGGCTCAACGAATTTATATTTTGAAAAAGAAAAGTATTGTCATGACACAATATTTTATAATTGAAGTGTAGCTTATAATGTGTGTATAGAGAATTTCAGGTTATGATGTTTACTAGAAAAAGTTGCATTTATTCAGTAAAAAAAATTTTGCATTTACTTCATGAGAATTTTGAAAATATTGAAACAATTATTAAAATGAAAAGAGAAAAATCTTTTTCATAAATAAATTGTAATTATTGAAGTATGATAAAGAAAAATCATACATTATTGAAAAATAATTCATGGGTGTGTTTAAAATCAGTAAGAAGTACTGACAATTTATTTTAAAAAATTATTGGAGTGTATTTATGTACTGAAAAAAAAAATACTTGATTTTTAGTAGAAAGAATTTATTTGATTTATATGTTATTGTGTATTATTTGTGCATTTTGGGGTGAAAAATCACGAAAATTATTGTGTATTATTGTGTATTTATGTGTATAGGATTTTAGAAAATTGACTTTATGACAAATAGAAATTATCACAAAAGTAAAGATAATTCTAATTCAAACGTTAGTACGCGTAATCAATTAAGAGAGGCAGCTAAACAATTAGAAAATATGTCTCACGAAAAAGAGGAAAATGTATTATCTCAGGTGTTGAGTTTAATCAACCCTTTTGATATAAAGAAAATTCCGAATGTAAAATTCTATTTAAAAGAATTTGATCAGTTCCTGGATAGGACAAACAATAAAGAAGATTTTAGGCTACAGATTTTAAAATCAAAATTTGTAGGAATTGCAAATGAAATATTGGTGCAAAATGACTATTTAAATTCTGAGCAAGACTATTCCAAATTTAAGCAGAAAATTTTGGATGTTTTTTCAAAAAGAGAACCTTTTTCGGAACATCAGACAAAATTTAACCAAATAAAACAAAAGCCTAATCAATCGGTAAAAGACTTTATAGAAGAATTTAACATTTTGGCCTATAAATATTTACAAACGACAGGGTATCATACCAATAAAGGCGCGAAGGAATTCTTTGAATTAATCAAAATAAATAAATTCCTAGACGGAATTGCACCGATTATTTCTTTGGAACTCAGGAAACTAGACATAAAAGAATTCTCAAAATTATGCGAAAAAGCTTTACACTTAGAAAATGTTTTCAATTCTGCAATAATTGAACAAGTTAACAATGTGACGGAAAATGTAGAGAGTAAAGAGAAAATTTATGAGAATTTATTGGAGCAAAATAAAGATCAATTAAAATACATCGCACAATTGTCAGAACAATTGAATGCATTAAATGTAAAGAAAAATAGTGAAAATAAAGATGAAAGAATTCAGGAAAATTATTGCGCGATCTGTAAAACTAGTAAGCACGATTTACAGAATTGTTATTTTAATGGTAAAACGAATACAAATAAACCTAATTTTTTTAGAAAGCAGAATTCTGAAAATTTTAATCATAGAAGTGATTATAACAGATTTAATGCAGGTTTTGGATATCTATCTCCAAGTGTTCAGGGGTATCCCAATTTTCATCCCAATTCTAATCCCAATTTTAATCCCAATTTTACACCTAATTTTATACCAAATTATCATAACAATCAACAGTATGATAATAATCATGGTTACTTGCAACAGAATTTTAGGTATGGGAATTTTGATAAATCTAATGGACAGAATTATTGTGATAATTTTCAAGGAAATCGGAATTTTTCAGGGTATAATTCTGATTATTGTACGGATGATAATTTTTATCGCAAGGGTCATAATAATGGAAATTTTGCACAGCAAAGGCAGGATTATAGGAACTCTAGAGTTAGAAGTAAGGACTCGCAGAGGGATAATTTTGAGAGGAAGAAGGGTTCACAGGATAATTCTAACAGGGGTTCGCGTAAAAAGTACGATAGGGATAAAAGTAGACCTCCGGAGGAGACATAGAATGAATAAATAGGGTATTCAATTTTAAGTATAGGTTGTACATAGGTATTTTGGGAAATTTATCTAAGGGATTGTCGTACTTTCAAAAAAATAAAAAAAAATAGCAAAAATTATAAAATCCAATCTTATTAGATAAAATTTTCTCAAAAAATTTGTATATATAATTTTTTTTTTCCATTTAGTGTATTTTGTGTTCATTTGTTTTTATTTTAGTGTAGTGTATTTTCAGTGTATTTGGGTTTAAGTTCAATTATATCAGGGTAATTAATGGTATAAATTGGATTTTATGTCGTTAAAGACATGTTTTACTATATATCTCTGAGATTAGTAGATATGTCAGGCGTTTGTAGTGTAGAAAAACGATAGAATTTCGTTTCGTTGGGAAAGTGTCAGGTAGTGACAGGTTTTGGTGGACGCTCAAGGGTTAAATTTTGAAAATTTGTATTTCAAATAAAGTATGGTTAATCCTTTTACTATTTGCGAAGTACTTAAGCATAAATAGTTTTAAATATAGGATTTTTCAGGCTTCAAAGCAAAAAGCAGCTTTTGTAGGAGTTGAAAAAAAAATACTAAAATGAAAGCATAACTTTGGGATAAAGTTTTGTTAGTGAGGTGTAGTGTGTAGTGGCATTCGAGTAGTCTTAGGTTTAGGTACGTGTGTGTTTTCATTCACATGGTGGTATGTACCGATATTTTCTGCGACTGCGGAAGGGTTAAAAAGCGGTATTCTCAATTTTGCTGTGTAGGTAAAAAAAAATTTTGTTGAGGATTGTAAACTACGGAATGTCAGTGGGAGATGTAAACGTTTATTTTACTTGGTGATTGTTACTGGTAAATATACAAAAAAAAAAATTAAAAAAATTGCAGATTTCAAAATGCAAACAAAATATAAACAAAAAAATTGTAAAATACGAAAATTCGTAAGTAAGTAGGTTTTTAGATGGTGCAAAATAAATAAACTATCTTGTAGGTGTCAGAATATGACAAATTCAATAAATAAATTGTTTTTTTCAAAAAAAAAAATTTGGCGTACGGTATGCTTTCGCATAAAAAATATAGTACGGTTTTTATAGGTATTATATAAAATACAAAATGATTCACGA